>OY757905.1:89505795-90030795 GCA_963585895.1 Sepioteuthis lessoniana
TGGCTCGTCTAACCTGTATAGTTTTGGTGATGGGAGGCAAGTGGCCGTATAGTTGGTGTCTCGTGGGGTGTTGTCGCCAGGACTTGTTCAATATTGCTCTCAACATTCTTGTGTAGTTGCCGTCAAGTTTCTTCTCCAGCCGTTTAGTTAGCGTCCATGTAGTGCATCCATATATATAAAAATGTATGTATATATATATGAATATATATGTATATATATATATGTATATATATACATGTATATGTACATATATGTATATATATATATGTATATACATACATATATATGTATATATACGTGTATACATATGTGTGTGTGTATATATATTTGTGTGTCTGTACATATATATATGTGTATAAATATATATGTGTATATACATATGTGTGTAAATATATATATATATTTTATATATGTATGTATATGTATATATATATTCATGTATATATGTATGTATATATATGTGTATATATATGTATATATATATTTATATGTATATATATATATATATATATATGTGTATATATATGTGTATGTATATGTGTATATGTATGTGTATATATCTATATGTGTATATATATATGTATATATGCATACGTATGTATATATATGTTATATATATATACACATATATATACACACACACATATATATATATATTATATATATATATACACATATATATGAATATGTATATATATATGTATATAGAAGGGATTCAAAAACATTCTGCCGTTTTCGCTGACATTAGGACAGAGAGAGAGAGTCTTTAAAATCAATTTGGGTTTACAGTAGAGTAAGCGTGTCTTTACATTTAAAACGCATAGTTTAAGCATTATTTTACAAACAAAATACAGCATAACATTTTGTAAAAATTCAGCATTTTAAATTAATAGGACTTAAAGACATACTGACCAATATTGATACATTTCTTCCTCTGTTGACTCGTGTGTTCCAATGTTTCTTCTTCATTTAATGTTTACTTACTACTGAATTTTAGGGACGGTATGTTCTATTCGGTGTGGGGGGGGGAAGTCCTGGCGGCAACACCCCACAAGACACCAACTGTACGGCCACCTCCCACCTATCACGAAAACTATTCAAGTTAGACGAGCCAGACATGCAGGACACTGCTGGAGAAGCAGGGACGAACTCATAAGTGATGTACTCTTATGGACCCCCACACATGGCCGTGCAAAAGCAGGACGACCAGCACGAACATCCATTCAGCAGCTATGTGAGGATACGGGATGTTGTCCTGAAGACCTACCTCGGGCGATGAACAATAGGGAGGAGTGGCGAGAGAGGGTCAGGGATATCCGTGCTACCAGCGCGATATGATGATGATGATGATATGTATATATATATATATATATATATGTGTCTATCTATATATATATGTGTGTGAAGACATAGTAATAATATGCTAAAACAAAAGTTACATCACCTTTGTAATAGATCCTCCTCGGATGATGGCCCAAAGTCAGGCAGAAAGTACTAGGGATACATACAACAATGGACAATACATAAATCAATTCCCCACGAATACGATAAAAGTAATACGGGAATTCGAACAGATCCAGAAGAATATATGTAGACATAAAATGTCTATTATGTTTAATGAAATTTGTATTAACGAAGAATGCTACCAAAATATACATATTTATGTAATTTATATATATGTTTATAAATATGTATGTATGTATACAGTCACCCGCTGACAGACCTGCTTCATTTTATCAGAACTCATCAGTGCGGCTAGACATTAGCCTCCCGTAGCTGGGATCGAAAACCTGTTGACTGAAAATTCATGCCAAGCTTCTAACTATTCAGCCACGAGGAGCCATTAGTTGCGAAGTAAATTTTAAACGGTTATGAATCACAATTACTATTGTTTACATACATACGTTCAACGGCTACCGAGACCTCAATTCATATATGAAGAGGCTTGCAATAAACGCTAATGGCAACACGATTACTTCTTCGCCAGAGAACTCAACCGTACGGTGGTAGGGGAGTATATATCTCTATAGTCATCCACAGACAGATCTGTTTCGTTCTATCAGAACTCATCAGTGTGGGTAGACATTAGCTTCCCGTAGCTGGGATCGAAACCCGGTTGACTGAAACGTCATGCCAAGCTTATATATATATATATATATATATATATATATATATATATATATATATATATATATATATATATATATATATATATATCCTCTCCCCCTTACCCATCTTTCTTCCCCCTTCAGTCATTATTAATTATTTTTAAAAATTCATTGCAGTTTTTATTTATGTTTATTTGCATCCTTATCGGCATTCTATTTTACGCTTACTTGGGTTTTTAGGTTCTCATAAAGTCCAATAGTGTTAGCTTCAAATTTAATTAGGAATTACAGTAGATTGTCTTTGCATTTAAGGCACAGATAGTATACAGCAGTGATTTTACAAAGAAAAAAGATCATTTATGTATTTTTACATGATAATATAGTAAAAGACAATATTACTAACCAGTTTTTGAACTCTTCCCATCTTGGAGTGGATATGCTTAGTATTTTCAAAGTATGTTTAATCTGGTCAGTCTCGAATACTCTCCTGAACATTGTTTTTATATGTGTTTCTACTGCTTAAGGGGTGAGGGGGAGGAAGGGTCATTCGGTCATTCGTTTCTCAAATTGTGTTGCGGAGCCGATAAGCGAGTCGACTCCGCAAATGATTTAAGGGTGTGTGCGTGCGAATGTCGTGACAGCCAGAGACAGGGAGACAGAAGGCGAGGTAATAGATACAACAAAAGTGACGTTTTTATTGCCGGAATTTATTGCCGGGCGGTAGCTGAGGCTTGCGCGCCAAAGCTGTGCAGACGTATCGAGACGATAGCTAAGGCTTGCGCGCCAAAGCTCTGTACTGTCGAGTGGACAGGTCAGGAGGCCGAGAGTAAGATTGGCGTTATCTTAGCGCTGCGCGGATAGTAGAGCGGTAGCTAAAGGCCAACCCCTGCCTTTAGCGCTGCGTAACCAAACGGACGAGCGGAACCGAGCGATGGTTAAGACCGGCTGGTCTTTGTGAGTCCTCATCGTGTTTGCCTCCAGGCCGTCTATTTCGACTGATCATTAATGACCGCCAGAGATGCTCCGACCCGCAGAAGGTGACCTCTCATAGCCCTTAAAAAGGACCGTAAAAAAGGTTGTTGAATCTACCACTAGAAGTGGCGGTGAGGTGGGTGCAACCACGATAACGTAGGACCCGAGCCTCGTGGAACCGAGTGGCCCCTGAGAGCGTCCGCGTAGACCTCCCAATTTTCGCCGTCTGAAGCCTTTTTCATATGGAAGAAAGGGAACTCCACTTCTGTCGCACCACGTGGATAGAAAGTTCTATAAAAAATGGACGCAGAAAATAAGTACTTCTATAGCCCGGTATAGGCTACCGAAGAGTATTACTTTCATTTTTATAGAATTATTTCTGGCGGAAGTGTTTTGCAAATGTTGATAAATATTAATTTTTCCCTTTCTTAGCTGTAACGGGCGGTGTGAGTAGAAAAAGGGCTTCATCCTTTCTGGCCGCGCCCGGATGTTATTTCTCTAGGGCGAAGTTGTAATCCGATATGTTTACGTTCGTAGGCCGGTCGCGGCAATAGGAAAAGCCAAAAATAACAAAATCTTTATCTTGTCAAACAGAAATGAAAAATATCTAGCTGACATTTTACAGGCAAGTAACTGGCAAGTATTCCTAAATACAAAATTACAAAAACGAAAGATATTGTCTTGTGTGCTCTGATTCCGTTAACTATAACTGGATACAAGTATTAGATATTCCTGTATTATTACTAGCCTGTAGTCAGGATTGAACCTGTAACCTCCACATGATTGTCACTTAGAAGCTTAGGGAACCAACGTAGTTAACCCTTATGCCATGTGTCCTGCTAAAGAGTCCAGTGGGAATTTTTTTTACAAATAAAATTAATGTTCTTACATCACTATGAATTTCTATTATTATGTGTGATATTTTACCTGAGCTTATATTACGATATTTTTAATCTAACCTTTTTGATTATTGGTTCCCGTGTTGTATTCATCTCTATACTTGTTCTAAACAGGTCACAGTTGCCCAACATATGAATTAATTCTTTTTGGCGTCTAATTCTCCAGTGTTCTCTATCACTTATTATAACTTCATCCCATAAAAGCAGATTTTCTTTCCAAATATAGTCTGCCATAGCCAACTTTTCAATTTCTCCTCGTACGACAGCTTTTCGATGTTCTTCGAGCCTTACTTTTAGTGAGCAGCATATCTTGCCTTTGTATACAACTGCAAGGGATGGAATACACACTATTCTTGGTCTTGTTGAATTCTGTTGGAGGCCTTGAGACGGAAGAGATACCGCCAGAGAGTCAAGTCACATGTATATTATTCCAATGTCATATGGGCTGCATATCTTTTGGATCCTTTCAACTAAGCCTTTGATATAGGGCAGACATACTATATTGAAGTTTTGGGTATCGTTCTCTATCGTCCAATTCAGATTTCTTGGAGCCGATGTGGGAAGTTGTTGCAGTGGAGGTTGTGTCTTAAACTAATAATACAGGAATGCTCGTACCCAGTTATCTATCCTGTAGATTAAATAAAGGACGTGGTTCGAAGTTCCGTGTGGACACCTGAGTTCGACAAGAAACACCTAAAGAAGGCAGAAACGTTGTGATTATAGCAATTAAAAGATGATATCAATTGTCCAAAAACCTGAATGATGAAACCCATTTCGTATGGTATGGTAAAATTCAAACTTCTTGCACAATTGCCATAGGATCAACTCCCCCATCCACTTGAGTCTAGCCTAATACTCTCTCTGCACTAATGTACTGCATTCGCTTATTATGTGGTTTATTGTTGCGTCTTTATTATTATATAGTGTACTTCTGTTACTTTGTGGTGGTCTTGTCTATTCTTGCTTTGGCATTGTTTTGTGCTGCTATCAGAAGAGATTCAATTTCTCTCTTAAGGTTTCCTTTTCTTCGCCTTGTCCAAGTCTTCTCGTGTGTCGGTAGAAATGTTCAAAGAATTGTTTTCCTTCCCATTTTTGTTTTCTGGTTATTTTTGTTCTGTTGATGCTTGTGTTGTGTTGTATTTAGTGTTTCTGGTGGTTGTAAACAGTCTTCCTCCGCACTTTTTTTTATGTAGTCTTCTAGTCGTTGTACCGATGCATCGACGCTATTTTGAATGTTGGCAAAAGTCCTATACCTTTGTTTTCTTGGCACATGCGTCTACGACATCTCTGGAATGTAAAGCCTTATGCATCGTCATGAGTTTTCTTGTTCACTGGTCCATTTGTTGGAGTTCTTTTTAGGTTCACTTTAAGAATGATCCCAGGTATTTATCCATTTGATGAGATTTCTGCTATGTAGTTTGGTTTCGAGTAGTTTTCTCGTTATCCTGAGGTATTCATTTTTCATTTTTTATTTCATCTCCACATGTTTAATGGTGTCCGCTTCCAATTTTCCTAGGTATTTGTAAGCCTCCTTTTCTCCAAGCGTTCTGATTTTTTCTTGATTTGGTAGTTCTTTCCTTCCGTCATTCGTCGTTTTCCACTTTTCATTATTAGCATCGCACATTTTTCTATGCCAAATTCCATCTCTATATCCTAACTGTATATCCCTACTGCCTGTATTAGGGTATTCAATTCTTTCTCATTTTTGGTAAACAGTTTGATGTCGTCCATGTACATTTTAGAAAGTCTATTATCTAACTTTACGAGACCATATCATTATCTATCTATTATAGCTAGGTTTATCTGTTTCGTTTTGCTGTCCTTGAGAATTTGTTGATCAATAAATAGTGTTACGAACCGACTTTCACTGGGACTGCGAAAACAGGCACGTAACGAGAATAATAAAAAATAAATATAAAATTGCGAGAATGTCCCAAGGTTCGATTAAAAAAAAGGGGGAACTATGGGAAGGGAATTTCTTCAATATAAGACTCACGGTAAATCACAGCAGAATAAGCGACAAGCACTCACAAAACCAACATAACACAATTTGAAGATTTAACAACAAATTTATTATAACATTAACAACTTAATTTGGGAAAAATAAGAATAAAAAAAGGCTTTACGAACAAAAGGGGATGGAAAACTAATGTTACTATGTATATATAGAAGTCCGAGACGAATCTTAACTCAAACAGATTTGCACGATGGACACATAGAGGTAAAAGAAATACGAAATCACTGAGGGTTTAGGACTGGTTAATAATCTCTTTTTTTCTTTCGTTCTTTTTCTTTTTCGTTCTCTCTTTTTTCTTTCTTTCCTTTTTCTCGAAGAAGCTTGCCACAAGGAGTTAGTTTTCTGCTGTCCTTTTTCTTAGTCACATTTCGGGTGTAGTGAAACAGAGCCCTGGGATGAATGTGGACGCCTCGAAGTCAAAACCGCTACTGCTATATTCACTTTGCCAGTCAAAAACCAAAAGTGTCCTTCCTTGACTCTTAGAGCCGAACACGTGGTTGATAAGGTCACCCAAAGTTCACTCCAAGAGTTCAAGGCTAGCTGAGATGGGTAAAAAGTGGAAAGGGGTTGACTTGCAATTCCATTTTTTGTTGTCGTCTTTTTTTTTCTCTTCCTCCCTTAGCCTCGTGAGCCACCGAGCAAATCATGCGTGATTAGAAAAGGTTCATTTGGCGCCTCTTTTTCCAATTTTATTCTTCGTCTCAGAATAATACAGGCGAATGAAACACACCTTGTAATGTACATAGAAAATATATTTCTTCTATTTTCTACCCTACGTAACACCTCCTCACCAAAAAATGAAAAGGGATCGCTTGCGATCGTTTTTCAAAATTCTACGCGGTAGAGTTTGTGAGATTGAAGTTTTTTTTATAGTTCTTAGTCTTCATGTATCTTACAATGTATCTTACAATGTGTGCACTAAATATTTAGGCGCTTAAGTTATACTGCGTGACAAGGTATCGGCACATACTTTTATAATTTTATTCTTCGTCTCAGAATAATACGGGCGAATGAAACACACCTTGTAATGTACATAGAAAATATATTTCTTCTATTTTCTACCCTACGTAACAATAGTAGCTCTATTGCGGCATCCATTCTGTTTCTCGGAGAAGAGTCCTCAGCTTATTAGCGAATCGTATATATCCTTCCTGATTTGTACCGTTAGTATTTTTCACATCATCGGTAGGCACGTTATAGATCCAGTGGTCGCATCCGCCTTACATCTACGTAGATATACAAAAAGGTACTTTTAAGGACCATTAGAGGTCTCTATAACTAGTGTTGAAATATCTCTGACAGTTCTCAAGAACTAAGACACGGTAGTTTTAGCAACGACACTCGCTCCTTCGTTCCCCAGCTTCGCAGTACTAAGACAAGGTAGTCTTAACCACGACACTCGTCAGCTCGTTCCCTGGCCCTGCAGTGCTAAGCCACGGTAGTCTTAGCCACGACACTCGTTAGCTCGTTTATTGGCTCCGCAGTGTGAAAACACGACAGTCTTAGCCACGACACTCGTTTGCTCGTTCCTCGGCTCTGCAGTGGAAGACACGGTAGTCTTAGCCATAACACTCGATCGCTCTTTCCTTGGCACCACAACGCTTAGACACAGAAGTCTTTGTCTTGTTTGTTCGTTCGCTCGTTCCTCGCCTACATAGAGGTAAGACACGGCAGTCTTAGCCCACTAGTTCGATCCTTCATGACCAGGCTACCAGCACCAACTACAGACAAGCTCCGGCATTGCAACATCTTGTCCACGAATGACTCACTGCTTGGACTACCATTAGGACTTGAGACCACATCAACACCCCCCCGTTAAAACCAAAGTACTGCACAACCGGGACATCGATCATCCTGGTGTCTCTACTAACAACGACTATTCCACCAGCTGTCGCTACCAACAACGATGACCATCATCTGTCTCTGCTATCGACGACCACCGGCTGTCTCTACTTTCGGCGATTATTCCACCAGTCGTTTCTACTATTTCCATCGTCTATATGACCATTATTCTGTAACCTACGACAAAATAAATTGTCATTTGTTATTACTGTTATCTCGCCTTTGTTCTCTTCATTGTCTTCCGGCTGTCAATTTACTCACACGAACAACAAAAAATAATTTGCGGGGTCGACATTCTTATTGACCCTTAAACAGATATCTAACTATCTTTCTGTTTAAAACGAACCTTCAAAAACCTCAAATTTCCTTTCAGGAACGCTTTGTAACCACCATTTTAAATAATCATTTATATTTCCTGAAATTAAATCATTGTTGAATTACACATAATTGTTTTATTCTTTCTTCAGGGATGTACTGCATGGTATATAGGTTTATCACTGAAACTATTTAATATGGGCAAACTTAAGAGAGTCCCTCTTATTAAAACAAACTATTACTTCATGTTCATTTAGCTTCTGTGGGTCATTGTCAACACAAGGTACAGCTGAAAATTTCCAGTTTGACCAAGATACCTAGTGAGGTTTATTTTTCAACATAGTCTCCCTTGTGGTCCCCATACTTCTTCCACCAGGAATGCAGAGCTTGGAACCCATCGGTAAAAAAGTCATCAACTCTAGAGAGGATGTGACTGCATAAATTTTTCAGCCTATGAAACTTTTCAGCTTAACTTCATATAATTTAAACTTGAGATAATTTACCTGTGGATAATTTTTCAATAATCCCTCAGTAAAATTACACTGGTAACTCCACCAAGAAATGATTGGGATGAAAAAAGAAAATAAAGACTTTCTACATTGGTAACCAAAAAAAAAAAAAAAAAGAAAAAAGATACAAGTTGTTCAGCAAAATTAGGCATCTTTAACCAAGATGTGTGTATGAAAATATAATTTTTAAAAAAATCATGGGTTAACATGCAGCTAATGATATAGTGTAAAAATAAATGAACAATTTTATTGTGAAAATTAGGAATATCTGAGTTAATGAAATAAAAAAATAAACAGGTATGTGCACTCACACGCACACACACACAAATGCACAGAGAGGAAGTGTTCATGTTGTGAGACTCACATTTTCTTACAAAAAGGAAAGCAATGCTGTAATTGTTGTAGTATTATATGACCAAAAGAGATCTCTTCTAATTTATCGTACACAGAAATTAATGATTCCAACTAGCGTCCACGAGAGCTTTCATCGGACGTTATCGGTGTTGAGACTTTCTTCAAAATGGAAAAAAGGGCTTCTGCGTATAGCATCAGCGCATAGCAAAATGTCGATGAAATTTGTCAAAAAATAAAAATCATTAAAAGTAATTTTTCGGCCAATCCGTGACCTTCGCGGTAAAAAACAAAAACCAATTTGATCCGATCGGAAGACAAAAACGCTATAAAAGACAAATTTCTCGGCAGCGGAGCGGATCAAAAGAAGGCAGATGGCTTTGTAGACCAGAACTCCAACTCTGAGAGAGAGAGAGAGAGTGAGAGAGAGAGAGAGAGAGAGAGAAAGAGAGAGAGAGGGGGGGTGAAACTCGAAACCACACATCGCCCACAAAGGAAGCGACCAAGCCCTAAATCACTAAACACCCCTCTCCTCTCCGCACCCATAACATCTGATTGACTGCGTGCGCATAAATCTAACAATCCTACAAATATTAAGCATAAGAAATTTTCTAGTTTTTAATTCCATATAAACCCAGTTATTTTGAACTTTTTACTTATTTGTTTCCAATACAACTGTTAAAATTTTTACGCGCCTTCATGCTCTTTGATTTTGCAACTGTGTTTTTGTTCTTTCCTTGCAACCATAAGCTAATATAACAACCAGTGTCAGAAGCGTGCAGCAAGGAAAATGGATGACTCTAGTCTAACTCGAACAGAACTGACTACCCTGATAGAAAAACACAAAATAGCACTTCTTAACATAAAATGCCGCTGAACACGTCCGGACGAGACAACAATTGTAACATATACATGCGGAAACTTAATCAACAATAATGACGAACGAACACAGTTCTTTAGAAAAATATACTTCTCACACTTTATTCGAAAGGGTTGCGAAAAGGTTGCGAAAGGGTTGTGTGTGAGTGGTGAGTTGGAGACTGGACAGACTGCAACATATTGACCCCTAGTTCCTCTGACTGTTGCAGCACTGCTTTTTCATTCGGCTGGGCTGCTCAACCGGAGGTCCTGAGGGCCCAAACCGTATGACATCGTTTACATGGATTTTGTTTCGATGCCTGTCTCGAAGGGAAAACGTTATATCCTCACCATCCTTGACAACTTTAGCCGCCATCTCACGGCCATACCTGGCGCAAGAGACTGCAATTGACGCCGCTCGAGGACTTTACAGCTTCTTCCTGTACCAGCGGGAAATACCACAAATCGTATCTTCTGACCACAGAACCCACTTCACTGGGGAAGTGTATAAGAACTTCTGCGACAGGATGTCAATCACTCGGGAGCTTCATTGCCCCTGGTGACCACAGAGCTCGGGTAACATCGAGCGACAATACCGCACAATTAAGAATGCTCTCTTTATGCTGTGCGAAGATAGAAATTGTGAATGGACAGATATCCTGGAATCCGTCACATCTATGAACACAACAATCAATAGCACCACCGGCATATCACCACACAACGTGATCACTGGCCGCCAACCCAACATCAGCTCACCTAAACTACCCCATAATGAACCCACAAACCAAAGCCCTACGGCATATGGCATCCAAATCAACGCTCTGTAAAGGCAACTCCATTGGCGTGTCGCCCTCGCAAACAACGAAGCAGATCACAACCTGAATGCAAAACTGAACCAACTCTTATACAAGGTGTTACTACACTGCTCTCAATCTACTACTGCACACTCATCCCATTTTGGATTTTGGATTGGATCGGCCCGTTCGAAGTCGTCCAAACATACGACATGGTGATTCAGGTACGAAAAGAAAAAGTCGAAACTGACCGGTTTCATCGAGCACACATTCATCACCTTGCACCCTGGCCAAAACACCTGTCACACAACTGCTTACCCACCCCTCCTAGCACCTCACACTCACCAACAAGATCATGGATCACCACACCTAAGTAAGAAACCTTACAAAAACTGGCACAACCTTCTGGACAAATCGACACAACAAATCAACACCAAAACCCAAGATCAATCCCAGTTAATCAAACACGCAGTAAAATGCCAGCGCTCTACAAGGACTTAATAATGCTCTAGTCATGCAGAACAAACACAAATACACACGCATTAATCAGAATTAGATCTGAGGGAGCTTTGTTATATAACCGAAAGAGATCTCTTCTAATCTATCGTACACAGAAAATAATGATTCCAACTAGTGTCCACGAGTCTCAGTACCGATAACATCAGTACTGAGACTTTCTTCAAAATGGAAAAAGGGGCTTCTGCACATAGCATCAGCACATAGCAAAATGTCAATGAAATTTGTCAAAAAAAAAAAAAAAAAAAAATTAAAAGTAAATTTTCGGTCAATCCGTGACCTTTGCGGGAAATAACAAACAAAACCTAATTTGATTCGATCGGAAGACAAAAATGCTATAAAAGACAAATTTCTCGACACTGGAGCAGATCAAAAGAAGGCAGACGATTTCACCGACCAGAACTCCAACTCTGAGAGAGAGAGAGAGAGAGAGTGAGTGAGTGAGAGAGAGAGAGAGAGAGAGAGAGAGAGAGAGAAAGAGAGAGAGAGAGAGGTGAAACCCGAAACCACGCATCACCCACATTGACTTTCCTCTTCTCTGATTTGAAGGAAGCGACCTAACCCTAAATCACCAAACACCCCTCTCCTCTCCGCATCTATGACATCTGATTGACTGTGTGTGCATAAGTCTAACAATCCTACCACTATTAAGCACTGGACATTTTTCTTGTTTATAATTCCATATCATCACATTTATACAAACCTAGTTATTTGAACTTTTTTTCTTATTTGTTTCCAATTCAATTCGTGTTGTTTGTTTTTGCAACTGTGTTTTTGTTCTTACCTTACAACCATACGCTGATATAACAGTAGTAATAACAAGTTCTGTAAATTAGTTATAGATTGCATAACATTTTTTTCCTTTTATGAACTATTTACTATTTAAAGATGAACAAATTCATTCCAATTGATGAAAGGAATCCCACTATTTAAATGAAAAGGAAGCAAAATAAAAAAGAAAATTTCATCAAATTTGACAATGTTATGAAATATTTTCTTTTTGGGTTAATTCTTTAAACAATTCTACTATTGGCTTTTGAAGCAGGTATTTAGCCTCAACTTTTTGCAATGAAATGACTAAAAAGTTATCTAATTAGGAAAGTTTTCTTTTTCACTCATGCAACTGTTTTAGCTGACACATTATTTCATAAATAAAATCTTCAAAATCAAAACATCTAATATGTAATAAATAAACAATATTTTTACCAAAAAAAAGCTTACTTTATTTTTTTACATTTACATTTTTTTACATTTACATTTTTCTTGCATCCTGCAAATCAAAAATGTAAATTTGGATATTATTTTTTGAGATTTAAGTATGTTGCATATATTATTATATTTTCATGTTTAAAGTTCGTGAAAATATTAATCCTAAATTAACTACCGAAGAAGATATTTTGATTACATCAATATTTTTCTGTTAGTAAAAGATTTCCCAAATTGCCACAAAATTTGTAATACTTTCATTTGGATATGGTATACTATTTTGGTGACCCCAGTATTGTTGCTTTGCTATGATATCTCAAGAAATATTCATTAATAAACTGATAAACATATGTACACACTGAAAATAATATTAATTAAATATTCCTTCTTTGACAGTATTGAGATGTATAAGAATAATTGGACAACTATTACATGATAGTTACCATGATGAGCTGATTGTGAATATTTCTGATTATAACAAGATTGAAATTAACTAAGAAGACAAATCAATGCTTTTTATCATAGCAATAATAACATTTGTTTAAATTGTTTTTATACTTTAATTTACTTTTTACTTTTAATTTTGTTTAGTATGCATTATTTCATATTTCTATTTGATAATGTTAAAATTTGTACTATAATTTAGATTATGATGTTTTATATATTTTCTTTAATTTTAGGATAGTCATTTTCCCCTTTTTGTTAATAATATGGAGTTTTATATAAGCATACTATTTGTGAAAAATCACAATATATCTCAGAATAAGAATTTACGAAAAGGAAAAACTGAAGTGTTAAAGGAAATTTATCTTTATTTCATTTTCAGTATTTGTTATAGGTCTTGGAATAAACAGACAATTTGCTTCTAATCGCCTGCTTTTGGTATTTGAAAATAAGAATAAGAAGAACAAAAATCTATTGCAATCAATGCAAGAAAGCATTTATTTAATCATGTTTGGTGGTTCTGAATGTTAAATTTTAAGAAAATATCTTTTTCAATAGAATAAATTTGTTAAATAAGAAAAAAATCTTTTTTGGTTCTAAAATCTGTTTTTGGAATCAAGTGAGAATAATGAAAAGGCCAACTCAGATGGCTATTTGAAAGAGGTTTCAAACTAAATTTTGTAAATTTTGATTCCATACCTTGCTCAACATCCTTAATAGGCCCTGAATATGAGACAATAAAAAACACATTAGTGTTTGTTCAAATACTTATGACTAGTACTTACTCTTTATAAGTTACTTACTAATTATATATCCCTAAATGCAAACTTTGAATGCAACTTTTTGTTTGGTTTGTTGTATTTTATGGCATATCAACCCTTGTGAATTATTTAATGCTAAATCCTGTTTACACACACACACACACACACACACACACACACACACACACACACACACACACATATATATATATATATTTTATTTTGTGTGTGAATTAGGTAACATTATTTTAAAATTTGTTTGTATATAGGTAAGTGATTTCACTTACACTGGCCTACATTAAAAATGCTTTTCCAAAGGTTAAAAGTTTATCAGGTGATATATGATTGCCATCTTATGCTGAATTTAAAAATACCATTCATTGTGTTTGGTCATAACTGGTTTTTAAGATGAGCTTGAATACTTCACAACAAGTTTGTGAAGAAGGCCTATCATGATTACTTAGGAGTCAAACAAGGGAATCAGGATAAACCATTTGTTCCCCATGTTTGCTGTAAAACATGTGTGGAGAACTTGAGGAATGGTAAAAGGAAGAGTATGCCATTTGCCATTCAAATTGTCTGAAGGGAAGGAGAAGATCATATTACTGACTGCTATTTCTGCCTGATGAATTTACAAAGAATAAATCACAAGAACAAGCACCATGTTCCTTCTGCCATAAGACTAATCCCTCATGACCCAGACGTTCCTATTTCTGAGCCAGATGGTAACATGGAATATATCTCTGATTCTGAACAAAGTGTAGCTGGGGATGATGCATACAAGCTAGAAGAGGATGACCAGCCAGTACTCTTGACAAAAGCAGAACTCAACTTGACACAAGACCTGAATCTTTCAAAGGAGTCTGTTCAGTTACTGGGTTCATGTTTCAAAGAGAAATATTTTTGGCACCTGGAACAGTTTTTCATCTATTTCTTTTGGGCATTCAGTACAAATAAAAGAAACTCACAACAGCATGAATCATTTACTGTTTGCTTTGAACTACCAGGAGCTCAAATAGTTGATTTGTGGAGATCTTAAGGAGGTTAGACTGGTCCAAGGGCTCCAAATGGGAGTACAGAAAGTATCCTTGTTTTCTGTATCTTTGGGACAGCTGGGCTGATGACTAACATAATTTCAGATAAGAGTAACCGTTAAGACGAGGGTTAAAACCTGGCTCGCATTATGTTCAGTCTCACTCTCTTATTGAACCAAAAAAATACTACTTCCACCCTTACATATCAAGTTAGAAGAAATGAAGAACTTTGTGAATGCTATGGACAGTAAAAGCAGAGGGTTTGCTTTCCTCTTGGGGAAGTTCCCATGGATAAGTGTGTAGAAATTCAAGGCTCAAATATTTAATGACCCTCAAATTAGGGAACTCATGAAGGATTCAATGTTTGATGAAGCATTGAAGGAAGCTGAACTGTCTGCCTGGCAGTCACTGAAGTCAGTAATTAAAAACTTCCAAGGAAACCACTGGAGTGCAGAATAAGAGAAGGAAATTGAAGAGCTACTGAACAATTTCTGCCAACTTGGGATATGAATGTCAGTGAAACCGTAATTTCAGCAGTCATATTTGGACTATTTTCCCAAGAACTGAGGAGATTTGAGTGAAGAGTAGGGTGAGTGCCTTCACCAAGACCGTCACATGATGGAAGACACTACTAAAAAACCAGTGGGACGTAAATTTTCTCACAGACAACAGCTGGTGCTTGAAATAGGATGCAGAATGCTGCTGATCTTAGGAGAAGCTCCCAGAAAAGACCTTTATCCATGAATTGCTTCTTTTCTGTATTTTTCAGTTTTCTATAGCACAATCTGAGCTTTCTGCAAATATATCTGCCTTAAATTTTGCATTATTAGTTTAATTCAACAAGAAAATAGAGAGAATTATAATACTGTTCTATACATTTCAAGTAAGAGCTTGTGTCTTGAAAATTTGTTCTGATTAGAAAAAATGAGTATGATTTTTGGATTCGGCATAAAAACATTCTTCGCACACAGTTAAATGTTTTCAAGTATTATTATTCATTGTTTGCACTCATTGCTTGAAAGGTTTCAAGAATTGCTATTTAATACTTATAATTCCATTTAATAATAATAGACACATAACATGCCTATTGATGATGTGGAAAATACTAATGGAACAAATTAGGATGGAGATATACGATTGGCTAAAAAGCAGTGGATTCTTCCCCGAGGATCATTGATCAATACATCCTGAAGAATAGCAAAAGGAGACAAAAAAAATCTAGCTATGGTATGGGTTGACTACAAAAAAGCATATGTTATGGTCTTGTAAAGCTGGATATTTGACTGTCTAAAATCTGATGAAGCTTATCGCAAATACTATGCAAAACTGGAGAGTTGAACTGATGACAGAAAAAAAAAGTGTAACAGAGATGAAAATCCAGAGAGGGATTTTCCGGGTAGATACACTATCACTATTACAATTTTTAATAATGATGATGCCACTCAATCATATACTCAGGTAATACACTGGTGGATTAAAACTTCATAAATCGCAGGAAAAAATCAACCATCTCATGTACATGGACAACATCAAATACAGGCAGTGAGGATATACAGTCAGGATATTGGGATGGAATTTGGTATGGAAAAATGTACCATGGTAATAATGAAAAGCCGAAAACAACAAATGTTGGAATGAAAGAATTACCAAATCAAGAAAAAATCAGAATGCTAAGAGAAAAGGAAACCTATCATTACCTAGGAAAATTGAAAGCTGATGCCATCAAACATGTGCAGATGAAAGAAAGAAGAAAAAAATAAAACCTCTGGAGAATGAGAAAACTATTCAAAATCAAATTACATAGCAGAAATCCCATCAAACAAATAAATACCCGGGCTGTCCTTTCATTAGATACTTGGGACTCTTCTTAAAGTGGAGCAGAGAAGAATTTCAATAAATTGACCAAAGAACCAGAAAACTCATGACAACACAAACTGTATGCATCAAGAAGAGAGGACTTGATAGTATTCAAGATAGCATTGATGCATCGATACAATGACTCAAAGATTAATAAACAAGTGCAGAAAAAGACTGATTACAGCTACCAGAAACAATACAGACAAATCAAGCATCAACAGAACAGAAATAACCAGAAAATAAAAATCGATGGAGAATAATTTTGTGAACACTTCAAGTGTAAAGTAAATCTCACACAAGAAAACTTGGACATAGCTAAGAAAGGAAACCTTAAGAGAGAAAGTGAATCTCTTCTGATAGCCATAAGAATCAACTAGATCAAGGCAAGAATTGATAAGATGCAACAAAATAGCAAGTGTAGGTTATGTGGTGATAGAGATGAAAGGATCAATCACATAATAAGCAAATGCAGAAAATTAGCACAAAAAGAGGATAAGTTTTGACATGATTGGGTGGGGAAGGTGATCCACTGGTAACTGTGCAAGAAATTTAAATTTGACTATGTGAACAAGTGGTATATGCACAATCCAGAATCCATCCTGGAAAACGAGATACACAAAATTCTCTGAGATTTTGATCTACAAATAGATCACCTAATCGTGGCCAGAAGACCAAAACTAGTGATAGTCAACAAAAAACAAAGAACTTGCCGAATTGTGGACTTTGCCATCCCAGCTGACCTCTGAGTAAAATTGAAGGAAGACACAAAGATAGATAAGTACCTGGACCTTGCTAGAGAACTGGAAAAACTATGGAACATGAAATTGATGAGGATACCAACTGTAATCAGTGTGTTTGATACAGTCACTAAAGGATTGAGGTGACTGGAAGAAATGGAACACAAGTGGAGACCATCCAAATGACAGCACTGTTAAGATTAGCCAGAATACTGAGAAGAGTCCTGGAGACTTGATGAGACTTGCTAACTCTTAAATTCACAGGAAAGTCCATCACTTGATGCTGGTGTGAAAAATTCTCAAAGGAGTAAAATAATAATGATGATGATAATTATAATTGATAATATGCTCGCAAGGAGAATTATAATAATTCCAAGTAAAGATTGAACAGTTCTATTTATTCTATAGATGAGACCTTGAAAGACACTCCCACTCTTGGTTAGAATGAACCTGAGAGTAATGGCAATGAAGGAGTACTCCACATTCCTCAAACTTCAGGACTGGAGTTTCTCCATCATACATAGTTTAATGTCATATCCAGAACATTGAAACTTTTCTACTTATGTTTGCAAGAGAAATGGAAAGGATCTCTTTCTGGAAATGTTTTTAGATACACAGAATAGTTTGAAGTTCTAAATTTTCATAGTAATCCTTATTTTACAATCACTAATGAAGTGGAAAAAAGCAATCTAAACTATATCACAAGTTTTAATTCATTCCCAACAAGATTAAATGGTGAAAGCTTTGTTCTCAAGAGAAAAGAATGAATTGGTGCACTTAATAGTTTTACAAGCAGTATAACACTGCAGCAGCAGCAAACCAATTCCAGATAAAAGCTCTTATTTTTAAGTGCATTGGTTTATACAAAAGTGATTCACTCTTATTAATATCTAAAGTAGATGTTTTGACCCAAGAATATCTGATGCATGCCAAGTATCCAACATTGTACTGAATGTATCTAAATTTTCTGTTCATCTATGTGGTTCTGTATATCTATACATTGTTTGATATATTCACTTTTATTTAGGTTGAATTAGATGACTTTCTTCACTCTTGACTTTCCAAAATCCATTTCAAAGAAATTCTTTGAAAATATTATAATATTTTCATAAAAGAAATTTTTTATACGATTCTGACAAAGCAGATACAAGAATCCTGTCAATACTTGATAAAACTAACTAAATTTGTGTATACTCAGTTCTGCTATAATATTATCATTAACTATAAAGCTTTTGCTACAACAGAGTAAAGATCTGAAATACACATATACAAGCTGACTTGTTTTAATGACTGAATTTTTGAAATTACACAAATGGAAGAAGAATTGAGGTTTTACCCCACTAAACATTCATTTTCCCCTTATATGTATGTTTTATAATAACCTACAGAATCATAAAAATTTACGTTGATTTGAAAAAGTGTTGTGGTTAAAATCCAATGAAAATATGTTACTTGATAATTTTGAAACATTAAAAGGTTTGTGGGTAGATAGCCTTTTGTAAATGAATAGTTTGTGGGTAATGTCTTTAAATCAGCTGGTGCTCATTAGTTTACACACAGAAAAATAGCTTCAATAATGGCCCTCATTAAAGTGATTTCAAGTAATGCTATTTATTATTTGCATACAGTTAAATGGTTTCAAGTATTGCTATCTAAAACTAATAGGGCTAGTTGATTGATTGGTTGGTTGGTAGGATTTTATGGCATATCAGCCCTTGTAAGTCATAAAATGTGAAATCCTGTTGAAACTCACTCATGCATGTATATATATATATATATATATATATATATATATATATATATATGATTTATTTTTAAATGAGTTTTTATGCAATTAAATGGTTTCAAATATTGCTATCAAACACTAATAATTCAATTCAATATTAATCCTTTGTATGCATACTGTTAAATAGTTTCAAGTATAGTAAATAATTAAATAATTCTACTTGACCCACAGATGGGCCCTAACAGCTACTATCACTATAGGTCAGAGGTTAGGGTTAATAATGGGATTAATGGCTGTGAAGAGGTACTCCACATACTCCAAAGCTCCAGTATAGTTTAGAGTCATATCCAGGACACTTGTTGCAGTGTGAGTTATATCTCTGGAGAGATGCAGTTGGTATTGTCTAGAGCTCCAGATGACATTAAAAGGTATTTATTCATTCAGTGTGTATTGTTCCAGCTTAGTCCACCAGTTAACGCAGGCCACAGATATTGGCTGTGGTCTGCTGAATGATATTTAGTGTTACAGATATCACCAACTCCCAAGCGGAACCACATTTTAAAGTCACTAGGCGAGTTATAGGGGAATTATTAAAAGTCAACATAGCTAACTTAAATACAAGGTCTTCGACAAATACAATTTTTCCTCAACAAAAAATGGACTCTGAACTGCCATGTTTGGGTTAACAAGATTAATAACAATATTCTTTTATTGATTAAAAGAAAGAAACAAAGAAAAAAAAAACAATTCAGGTAAAAGTCAGGAGTGAGAAAGTCTTTCTGTATCTTGGAGGAGCCTCCACTAAAATATCCATATCCCGGATGAGGTCCTCATTTAATATCTGTTAATAGTGAAAGGTGAGAATGTAGTTCGTCAGTGATAGACACATTCCACTTTCCTTCAGGCTTCGGGGTTTAATGATAGAGCTCGTGCTCTAAATCTCAAGTTTATCATTGGGGAAATATTCCCTCTTCTTTCTCCTCTATTTTATCAGAGCCATTCCTTCCACCCGTAATTTGTCTTTCATTTACGTCAGCATGAATACAGCAAGGTAAATTTGAGTATACTTAAATTGTATGTTCACTTACTTGAGATTCTGTGGAGTTTATTCTCTTCTCTTTTTCTTCTCGTTATTGGGTTTCCATAATACGTTGGTAGAAGAATACACGACTTATTTCAGATAAGACCAAGATTAATAATTGAATCTTTCCTTGTGGACAAGTCTTTTCTTTGGGTATTCATTTAATGAGGAGAAGCTCTTTCTTTTCTCTCAGGGTTCTCTGCGGAACATTATTTTGGAATTTGGAAAAACTTTAAAAATGGTACTTGATACCTCCTTGTTTAACACTCAGCAATATAAGGTACATATAAAGGGTAAAGTGAAGCAATCCAGGGAAAGGAGTAGTGCCCTCCCCTACACCTCGGTGTAGTAACTATTGAAAAGGGAGCCTTCTGGTCGTCCTTGACTACGGTCACTAACTTTACTTTTTACTTGACTCATATCCCAAATTACGTGTCTTCACTCTCCAACGAAGAAACGGCAACTCTTTATGTGTCTTCACCCTTTGACGACTAAATGGCGACTCATTATGCGTTTTCACCCTGTGATGAATGAATGGCAACTGCTTAGTTTCCATAGTTTGAAAATTCACCACGTGTTGATTTTTTGGCGGTTTCATCCTCAGTACCCATCATGGTTGCAGGTCTGCCTTTTCGCTGAAGCATATATAGCTAATAGAGAGTGAGGTTCTCCCATGCCCATATCACCTTGTAATGATTGAGAGGGGTGAATAGAGAGACGGCGTCTCCCACTTCCACTATTCTGTAATTCTTGCTTACTACTATCATCCGCTGATGGCCAGAGAGTTGCAGTTCCCTTCTCCCATAACCCAAAAAATGTATTCGGGTGTCATATTTCCTCGTCACAGTATTTTTCATTAAATGTATAGCTTGCATCTCAGCTGCAAAAAATAAAATCTCTCAGAAAATTTATATTTCTTTACAAGTTTAATTAACAAAATTCACTAGTGTTACTGAAATTGCATCTCAATTTATTCAATATCTATATGCTCATGGACATCATTTTTGGAGAAAAGTGTTAATACCATCAGAATTTTGATATCCTGAAGAATCAAACTTAGTCATTACATGTGGGTTTTAAAATTTTTACATCTTCTAAAAATCTTGCAACCAGCATTCATATATTTATTCATTTTTAATGTTTATATCTAAAAGTAATGAAACCTTACTCAACAAACTTAAACCATAAGCATATAATTAAACTTTAAATGAAAATAATACAATTACTTTCCATTAGAAATGGAAGTAAATATTTGTGCATTAATTCTTAGTGGCAGAAAAGCAATGATAATACTGCTTTTAAAAAGTAGTATTTCTCTCAAAATATATTTCTTTGAAAACACTTATGTTTATGAATGTATGTTGATGGTTGCATTAAGTGTCAGTAATTGTCATTATTCCTTTATGAGCAAGTATGTGTACTTTTGAATTTGTGTATGAAACTATTGGTATGATGTTTGTATTAAAAAACGAATTTTACAAAAGATTAATTTTCTATTATTTTTGTCACTCATTTTGTTTCTGATAGCCATTATTTTGTACCAAATTATTTTCTTAATAAGACAAATGTAAATAATGGTTCCAGATGCATTACATTGTCAAGCACTTGAAAACAAATATTTCACAGAATATCATATATTTTCTTGCAATAAAGAATATGTATAATACAAAATATTAGTCTGAATATTGATTTGCCGGGTGTTTTAATCAGAATGATACAGACCTGATGTGATATAAAATGGGGATGAATAAGAAAAGATTTACCAAAATTATACAAATTCAATAAAAATCCTCTTCAGAAAGGATAATTATATTTTGATTGTTAAAAAGATCTCATCATTGTTTTTTTTTCTTCAATATAATTGTAACATTGGTAGTAGTATCTATAACTATGGTTACTTTGTAGATCAAGTAATACTGAGTTTCCTTAAATTTCTAACATACTCTAACCAATCTTAATACTACTATCAACTAGATGGTTTCATAATTAGAAATGTTGAGATGATTATTTAACATAAACAGTTCTTCTCTTTCTGGTAGTTATAGTCATAGTACCATCCAACTTTTTTAGATTCCTGTCATATGCAGCAGCATTCTCAGAATTTCAAACCAACCCCTTTCATAGGCTTGCTCTTATTCTATAGTCCATGCTTGGTAATATCTCAGTTTTGTTAATTCTTCTCTATTTCTTTCTTTTTTTGTAATATATCTTTCTGATGATGGTTCTGCAGAACCATGATATATTGATTCTGCTGACTGACCCTGAGATTGAACTCAACCTCATGGTAAACTCAAACAATTAAACAATAAATAATTTATAATATATATCAAAATTTGTGGCTAGTTTTTATCAGGTTATAAATATAGATCCATTGACATTTCAAGCATGAAACATTATACATGTTTAGGCTGTTTCTTCACATGTATATCAGTTTTTATGGGAAGTATATTCAGTAGCCATTAATATAAATAAATATGAAGCTTATATATAATAAAAAATATACAAATTGACAACAAATTACAATAAAATCATCAGAAAATTTTTATTTGAAGGGATATTTGCATTTAAGATATATGCAACATAATTCCTTAATAGATTCATATTAATAGTATAAAGTATAATAATATAAAGTAGACTTTTCTAATATTGTTTAATGAAAGTAGAAAAATATTGTACTTACATGTAGTTACAGTCTCCTGTATGAGAATATCTACTTTCAAAAGCAAAGCCAGTAACTTGACTCAATAATTCAAAAGTACTGTCAATAGGAAAGTTGTCTAGCAATGCTTTTGTTTTGAACCATTTTAGTATTTCCTATATTATTAGCTCAAGAGATTGGGTGATAAATAATGGTGAATTAAGGTATAAATATTACATTTAGAAGTATAAATATTGCATTTGATAGTATAAACAATTTCACAAAGTAAAATCATACACACCATGAACAAAATACAGACAACTCTGGTATAAAAGAAATATTCATATGAGGCTTGTGCATTACTTGATGTTATATTTTGTATTATTTCAAATTATTAATTATCATTTTAAGCCAAGATGAATCATCATCTGACAGATTTTTGAATAGAATTCATATTTCAATCTATGCCTTTGCTCCATTTATTGAATGGCAAAAAAAAATTAATCTGGTCTACATCTGTATGTTTATTTATCGTAAATGTTACTACTTCTGCATATGTTGTTTATACTTTATATTTATTACTCATTCACATTTACTTTTTATTGAATTTAAAGCTTGAATGTTTGTACTCTTTATACCCTTATTTCATTCAAATTAGTTATGTGTAGTTCAAGCCTGTTTGGCTAAAGCCAGTTAGAGGCTTTTGGACTATTGTCTCCATCTTTATTGTTATTTTCACAACGTTTCGGCAGATATGTCCACCCGCCTTCTTCAGGTGTTTGTTGAACTCGGGAACTTACATGGAACTTCAAACTATGTCCTTTATTGAATCCAGGGTCACCTGTTCAGATTCCATTACCGGGTACAAGTGTTAAGTATTCCTGTATTCTTACTTGCTTGTAGTCAGGATTGAACCTGCAACCACTAGATGATTGTCTCCTTAGAAGCTTAGGGAACCAACACCTATAACAGTTATGCTATGTGTTTGGCTGAAAATTATTTAGAATGTTACTGTTGCTCAAATAGATTATGTGCTTGAATTCTTGATAAGATGGAGTATAATAGCGTTATAAAATTTAATGGTGTTATAAGTTTCCTAGGCAAAACTTTTCTGTTACTTTTTTCTGTTACCAAATTTTATAGTTTAAATTTTATAACATATCTTCAACACAATATTTCAGTTTTGAGCTTTCATCTATGATACACATCGGTTGCAGAAAATGATATCTGTTTTTTTTTTTGCAAAGTAACAATGTCATAAAAAAAGTAAAACTAAAAAATAATAAGAAAGCATTTAAGAAAAATTTAATAACAGTTTTGAAATAAGATACCTGAGAAATTTCTATTTTTGTCATTTTGAGATATGTATTTTAGATAAGAATGCTTGTAATTAAAAATATTTTGAAAGAATAACTGAAGAAATTTAGAGAACATGAAATTATTTATTAGTTAATCCTTAATGAAAATTATCAAATATTTAAAATTATTCTGAATGAATAAAATATCAAATATTTTGATAAAATCCAAGAGTTATTCCAGTTTTGAAAGAATAAAACTATTGAAAGAATATCTAATCACTGACTTATTATTTTTGAGAATCATGAAAAATCATGAAAATAGTTCTACTTAATAATGATGTTCATATATCATTATTAATTCATTGTGAGTGAAGATTTTTGTATTTGAATAAGTTGTTACCTATTCCTAGTCAAAACTGACTTTTTCAATACTTATTTCTAATGACATTTTCTCAATCATTATTTCCTAATAACAGTGCTTGCCATTTTTGTTACTTTCTCTGTTGACAACACACTTGCATATATGTACTCCAAACTTTGGAAATGTTTAATTATATTTATTATGAATTTCAAATATAAAACCGTAGGTCCTAATGCATATAAGATTTAAAAAAAAACTTTGTTACAATTTAAAAAACATTTTTTAGGTTATGAAATCTGCAAAGAGAAGACCAACAAAAAAAAAAGAAGCTATGGCAGTAAGAGAAGCTATTAATTACCCTTAACTTCCTGAAGTGAAGAGGAGCCAAAGCAAAAACTTTTGACCTAAACTAATTCATTTAATTGTTCCCAAAAATGCTCTCTTAAATTTTTTTTCTTCATATTTGCTCTGAAATCAGCCAATCTAATCTCAAATATCTTTTAGTCTATCACTGTTTTTGATTTGATTAAGCAACTGGTTTCAAAAATATATGATTAAATGAGATTTATTTTTTGAAATTTGTCTTGTCAGTAAATTTCCAGTTTGAGGAGAAATAATTATTGAAAAAAATGTCTTCCATGATTAGAAATTCCATAAATCATTTTGAAAGTTCCAATTAGATCACCTCTCACTCTTCTTTCTAGTAAAGTAATTAATACTAATTTTTCTCATCTCTTCCTATAACTGAAATCTTTTACTTTTTAAAATGATTTTTGTCACTCTTTTTTACATAACCTTCAACTACAATATTACACTCCAATTTACACGTCTTGACATTAGAGCCCAGACCTGAGTGACTCACAATGATATGACCGAGTCAAATGTGGAAATATAATGTTTATATTTAATATATAATACTGTAAGGTAATAATTTTCCTTTGTCTATGACAAATATGTTATGAACAATGGAGAAATTGTTACTCTGTAATGGCTTGTGTATTCTGAGGAATTCAATTAGGTATTTTGCTTTTGTTATAAACCTTTTTGAAGAAAGAAAGTCTAGTTCACAGTGGCACCAAAAAGGGGAGGGAGCTTCTTAAAAAATCCTGAAAGATTGCAAACTTGGTACTTTTCATAAGAAGTGCTTTAACCACTAGGTGCAGCTTCAAGAAGGGAATCCTCAGTGAATCTACCATGGATAAGAAAGAAATGCATTTTTTTCTGAAGAAAAGACAATTTTGGAGAAATGTTTTCGAGTGGCTTGATGATGTTGTAATGTTTTTTTGGAAAGAAACATCATTTTTAAGGGTCCAACAACAGAAATTTCTGGGATTGTTTGAGTTCTCAGCAAAAAGGGATCCATCATTGTATGACAATTGGATCATTCAAAATAAAACAACTGTATCAACAAGAATGAAACCCATGAATATTACATGAATAATATGATACAAAACAAGTTGATTCATTTGCTTGTGAAAATCTGAGAAAGAAAACTTGTGACATCTAAATATTTTGTTATGACATTTGACTGTATGCCTGATGTCTCCCATTAAGAGAAATTGGCTGTTATTCTTTATGATGTTCAGTGTGATCCAAGAAAAGAAGCCACTATGAATGAGGCATTTTTTTGGTTACCTTAGAGTTAATGACAGTTTAGGTAAAGGCTTGTTGGACATGTTTTTAGAATAAGCAAAAGAATAACAACTAATTCTTCAAAATTTTCAGAGTCAGCCATATGAAAATGGAATCAACATGAAAGGAAAGCTGGCTTGTGTACAATTATGAATTGTCAAAATAAATCCTAAAGTTCTGTTTGTACTGTGCACAAATAATTCACTGAATTTGGTTGTTGCTGATAGCATCTAGTCCTCTACCATTTTTGTTTTTAACAAGGTTGTACATCATATTTCTTCATTAACAAAAGGCTTGTGTATTTTAAATGCAAATGTGTGATTGTTTATTAAATCTCAATCAGATACTTACTGGGAAAGTTGCATTAGCTGTATCAAACAACTTTGACACTATTTGGCAGATATTTTGAAAGCCCTTACAACTTAGATTCTCAATTGAGAAGGATAAAACAACAGCCAAAAATACTCATTCATTGATAACATAAATCACATCACAGAGTTTAATTTTCATATGACAAACAATGCCAGTAAAACAATCCAATTCTATGGTATCACACTGGATGTCAGCACTGCCACTTAACTCTCTACTTTACTCTAAATATTCAATTTCTAAAGAGGATAACAACTCATATCACCTCTTTATTAACAGGATAACTAGATAACAATATCTCTTTTATAACTCTGACTATATGGTTAAATGGTACAAATTATTGTATAGTGTTGGAGAATACATGGTACATCTAATGTAATTAATGTTTAGCAATGGAATTATACAATAAGATTTTGTCTTTTTTTTTTTTTGCTTACATATGATTTATGAAATATATTAAATCATATTAAAATGTAATTTCTATTTAATTAAAGAGAGAGACCCAAAGTAAGCATTTGAGGTGGGATCATTGTATCTGCATGGATATGGAAAGTAAAGATGGATTAGAAACTAAAGTTGGTGTTAAAATGTGGTTTTAAACTCAAGGGTAAAAATTCATTCACTATCCAAGCCTTTTTAAATACAAAATAAACTTGTTTGGAAAGATAAGTCTGCTGTAATCATAGTAACTGGTGATATTATGCATCACTAGTTTTTGAGAATATTCTTTTAACAGAAAATTTGAAAATTATTTAACTGATATTTTTTAAAGTATAGCAGAAATTATTTTTGTATTATTATTATTGTATAGGAGAGGTATACAAATTTCAGAAATGTATGAATGTATATTATTCATAAATTTTTGAAAAAGTTTACCTTTTCTATTCAATTAGATAATTTTTTAAAAGTTTTAATAGTTTTAATGTTTTTACCTTAAAGATGGAATAAACCTTTAGTTTGTTGTATGAAATAAATGTTTATATAATTCTAATTTTTGCATGTTTGATTTTTATATTCTAATTTTTGTTTGCTTTGAAAGAAACATGTAAAACCGAAAAAAAGAACACTTCATATTGTTTCATTGCAATCTTTTCTTCTATTCAAGTTCTTCTTTGGTTTATGGTCAGTTCTTGCTGTTTCATCTTCTTCCTGGCTTCTCTATCTTTTGTATTGTGAATAATAACAATAAAGTCATCTTCTTTGTATGCACACATATTTTATTTATTTTCCAATGTCTTTTTTTACATAACCAGTTCATTATTGTTCTCAGGTTAGCTCCTGGGAACAATAATGGAAATTATAACGGCACAATTTTTTCTGATGTAAACTAATTCAAAGTTAAAATCAAACAACTAACTTCTAGAATTGATAAGGACTTTGCTCCTCACAGAGGACTTAGAAACCAAAACCTGTCAATGAACCTTTGTTGGCTTTAGCTAGACATAATGGTTTATTTGAGTACAGTGGTTAATTTCTCTTTAAGATACTCTAAACAACAAATAAATGATTTGGCCCATTTATTATTTAACACTATACTATTTGGAAAAAGGAAAAAGTAATTTAACTTTTGAACAATTTGTAATTAACAAATATATATGAAGGGAAGCTGAATTTTTTTGCTAAAGGTATATTTAGTACCAAATTTTACCAAATATAAAAATCTTCAAGTGATTGCCATAGAAACCTTTTTAAAGGCTTTTAGAACTGATGTTCTTGGACACAAGAGAATGTTTTTATTTGGCAAATGTTTTCCATCATGAACTGAACCAACAATTTCAGGAGTGAAGATAGCACTTGAATCATCTTGAATTTTATAGGTAATAGGATCAGTTGGTTTTGTTAGATTTGGTTTTATGGCATATCAACCACTGTAGGTTATTTAATGCCTAATCCAATTTTATACATTTATTTCAAACAATTCAGTTTTGTTTACACACAGTTAAACTATCAAACAGTTATATTTCAAACAATTCAGTTTAGCATGTCATCAAAGTTATATAGGTCCAAGTACTGCTATGTATCACTAACAATCCAATCAAACATCAGTCATTTGTTAACACACAGTTAAACAATCAAATAGTTTGATTTCAGACAATTCAGTTTAGCATTAGTACATAGTTAATTTCAAACAATTCAGTTTTGTGTAATTACACAATTCAGTTCTATTTCAAACAATTCAATTTAATATAAGTACACAGTTTAAATGTCAAAAACAGTTCTATTTCAATCAATTCAGTTTAGTATAAGCATAGATATTAGTTTACATACAGTTAAACATCAAAACAGTTTTTTTAGACAATTCAGTTTAGCATAAATATGCAGTTTAAAAACACAGTTAAATGTAAAATAAATTAATTTCAAACAATTCAGTTTAGCATAAGCACACAGTTTAATTCTATTTGACCCATAGATAAGACCTGATCAGGTGCTACCACTCCAGGCCAGAGTGGACCTGGGAGCGATGGCAATGAAGGGGTACTCCACATTTCCCAAAGCTCCAGCATTACTGAAGCCTTACCATCAGATTATTTAGTGTCATATACAGGACAGTCCAGCAGAGATGCAGTTGATGTATTTTACAGCACCAGCAGTTGTATTTTTAGGGGGCAAAAATGTTTTAGAGAATATATCTGAGTAGAACCATCCCACTTTTAAATTTTAGTTAAATGAATTTTGAAATCATCTTCAATACTCTTCTCAGTTGGCAATAAGATTAAGGTTTGAAAATATTTTAAGAAGAACATCATCATCAGATGTGATCATATTAGTAAAATTATTTACATATAGGTTATTATTCTCTTAAATTCATCAGATAGTTTTGAGAATAAATCTCTTGAAACTTATACAACAAAGAATCATGAGATTCAGCCAGGTCAATGATATCAGGTCTAGAAAGTATTAGGACAAAGGAAACAGGAGTTAAAATCTGTAAATTGGAATCATAAGAACTTCTATAAGCATTATTTACATATGAGTAAATTGAAATACTTAACCTTTGCACAAGCAGGGGTTTTATGGCGACATTATTTTATTACTCTAATTAAATGTTCCCATGTACATCTCTAGGCAAAATATTGTGGTATAGTAAGATGTTTTTATCATTAGAACAGAACTTGGCAGCAAATTCATCTGAAATAAAAAAAACTTTTTAAAAAGAAATTATAATCAATAATTAAATCTGTTGTTGCTAAATCTAAAAAGTATCTATATTGATAGAATATAAGAAATTAAAAGTTAAATTAAATGAAAGTTTAGAATGAGAAGAATTTAAGACTTTTAATTATTTGGTTGAATTGAATTCTGATCCAATTTTTTTTTTGTTTTTTTTCACTTAAAATATTTTTCATTATTTTAAGGCAGTAATTGCTTCTTATATCATGTATTTTATCTCCCATAGTCAAATATAAACTAAATAAGATGAATAGAATTATTACATTGAATGAATCTGTTATGGATTGAATGTGCTGTGATTAAGAGTTTAGCTTTCTCCAAAGTGAAAATGTGAAAAGTTTCAAATGTGCATACGTTTTGTGAAGTAACTTTGGACCTTCCTCTGATAGGTCCAACTAATCATTGTATATCTCAGGCTTCCTGTGGCTATTTCATTTGCCAAATCTGTGACCTAATAAACAGTTCCAAATTAACTCATTCATAATAGAATTTCAAATGGTAAGTACAACCAAAACTGAGTTTTCATTCATTGGTGCCAAAATGTTATAGTCAGTAGGATGGTCTCAAAAGAATTTTACTGTAGTGCTAAGTAAATCTAGAGTGAAAATTAATTAATAACCTATGACCCAACTTACCAACTATTGAGAGCTTGGCCAACTTATTGTTGAATAAGTGGAATCATCAACAGTGGTAAAGTATGTGGTGCCAAAAGATCTAGGGCATAGGTCTTAGCAATGACCAATTGCATTTATTCCTTCATAAGGTCAATTCTATCATTCCTCAATTCTTTTCTCATTCTCTAAATTCATCCCTATATGTCAAAATTTCCCATTTGTCAAATATATTAATCACTTTTCAATAAAATCAGTGCAATTAAATGTCTTAAAATCTGCTGTGTACTGTCATATTTACTAATAAAATTTGAAATATAAATTTTCATTTTGCATTTGTTATTAATTATGTTCCCAATTTTATCATAGTAATAAATTTAAATAGCAAGCTGACAAACCTGATATAACGATTAAGTATAAAAATATAGTTTTGATCCTGAGGATATCTGATGTTTTGATATAAAGTACCTTTAATTGTAAAATGCATGGACTCAAAATTTTACATCTTATTTCAGATATTAATATTTCTTAAAATTTTTGTATGCTCTTTATATATGAGTAATTTCATCTGTTTATTTCTATATAAACAACAATCACATTGGTTTGTGTGGATCAGCTGATTGAGACATTCTTCATCTCATGGGCAGACAGCTGTTTTGAACATGGCTTGTTATTACTACTGAAAAGCTTTATCCACTGTCCAACTGATTCGGTTCCATAAAAGTTAGTTTGGTTGGTTTTCTTTGTTAAATAACATATTACTCTTCATAGCTTATTTGATGCCAAAGCCATCCTTACAGAAGATCAGTAGTGATACTATTTAAAACATAGATGGAAGGTGGGGTTCATACCTTTCCCAATGGTATTAGTCAGTAAGTGAATGTGATAGTTCAATTGGAGTTCAAACTATTTTACTATGATGCTGTAATGCAGCATGTTAACCACTCTGTGAAGGGGAATCCACCACTATAAATGTTTACATTTATAAATATTAATAGGTGGAATTTTTTTCCATATAAAGTATTTTAACAATTGCTATTTGTGACAATGCAAAAAGTATCTGTTTTTAGTGGGAAGATTCATTCTTGACTGACATCATAATAAAACACATTCTCCACTAGTTTCAAAACCCACCTTTTAGTGTGGAGATGTCACCTCTTTGATTAAAGCACATGTATTCAATGCAGACAAGACTGAATACCTGTGCTTTAATCAAAGAGGCGACATCTCCACACCAAAGGGTGGGCCTTTGAAACTAGCGGACAAGTTCACTTACCTAGAAAGCACTGTCTCATCAACCGAGAAAGACATCAACACATTACTAGCAATGACATGGACAGCTACGGATAGGCTATCGGTCATATAGAAATCAGACCTGACCGATAAAATAAAAAGAAGTTTTCTCCAAGCAGCGGTCGTGTCGATACTGCTATATGGATGCACTACACGGACACTAACTAAACGTATGGAGAAAAAGTTTGATGGAAATTACACAAGAATGCTGTGGGCAATATTGAACAAGTCCTAGAGACCACACCCCACAAAGCAGCAGCCATACGGCCACCTACCACCATCACGAAAACTATCAAAGTCAGACGAACCAGACATGAGTCAGACGAACCAGACATGCGGGACACTGATGGAGAAGTAAAGACGAACTCATAAGCGATATACTCCAGTCGATCCCTTCACATGGACGAGTAGCTTGAACCTACATACAATTTGCTCTAAATTTACTAAACAGATGAATCCATTATCAAATCAGGTCAAAAACTTCTACACGACAATGGTAGACAAAATGCGATTCTTTCACAGACGGAGTTAATTTTGTAACACTCTCAGCAATATTTATTCTATAAGCAAATCACAATAATCATGCTTGGAATATATATATATATATATATATATATATATATATATAAGTAAAACTAAAGTTGGCGACTGTAGTCGAGGGCGACCAGAAGGCTCCCTTTTCTATAGCTACTATACCGAGGTGTAGGGCGGGGCGTTACTCCTTTCCCAGGATTGCTCCACTTTACCCTTGATACGTACCTTATATTGCTGAGTGTTAAGCAAGGCGGTATCATGTACCATTTTTAAAGTCTTCGGTATGACGCGACGAAGGATTGAACCACAGTCTCCCGGCCCATTGGCAAACACTCTCCCCATTAGGCCAATGAGTATATATATATATATATATATATATATATATATTTAAGCCAATGAGTATATATATATATATATATATTTGTTTGGCAAAAAGCAGTAACAAGTGAGTCGGGTGGCTGGTCATCACTCTCCTAATTTTAATTCAACTAGTTCCGTTTACTGACCCCAAAAAGTATTCATTTCCCCGCAACGACACTGTTATTCTGAAAATCTTTTGGACTACAATCATCAAAACAAACCAGTCACTTCATGAGTGTCTAACCTAATCTCCTATTTACTTAACTGAGAGGAGGGAATGAGTATGAATTTATTATTTTCTTACAGTAAATCCCCAAACACAAAAAAATAAAATAAGTGAATGTACAAATTCAAAATAAAATAAATGTTAGTAGAGTTCCTCACTGACTAACATGGCTGAAAAACTAGTTCACCGATTGAAAAAGAGTTGCATGAAGAAAAAGTTTCCCCCGCACCTCCGGAGAACACGAGTTTCGGTTATCTAATAGGGATGGGAAAGAGGTAAAAAACAAAAAAATTGGCTCTAAAAATGTTTTAATGGTACTAATGAATTTACAAACTCATTAAATCGCTTTTTCAGAACAAAAGCAAAAGCTTACCTGGAATGGGTTGTCACAAAATTTTCAAGGGACGCAAAATCTTTTGTCAACCTATCTAACAAAAATTCAAGGTTAGTACCTTTTACTCGACTCAACTGTGCAACTTTCACCCACCTTTCCTCGGATTCCAAGGAAAAGCCTCTTTGTCTCTCAGACAGAATTTTAATTTTAATTTGGCGTTTATAAAAAAGCTACATGTATCTGAAATGAGAAAGACTCACCTACGAAGAATCCCATGATACCGAGTAAACAGAGAAACACACAGTGTTCCTTCCAATTCAGCAACATAACCACGTTACTACATAAAGTTCTGTAGACTCTCTGTTTGCTTATTCCTTTTATTTTTTCTCTCTCTCCTTCTCCTGTTCACTTTATACTTTGAACCTATCATATCACATTACGAGTCATTATAGTGCTAAGAGAAATTTGGAAATATTAGCCGCGCTATTCAACAGTTTGAAAATACTTTCGAGACGGCCTGCAGGATTAATTGTCTCAAAAATAGCTTCTGAGTTGGTGATGGAAAATTCCTATCGCGAACGAATTTGGTGATGATATTTTTTGTTGATAAGAAGATTCACTTACAGCTACGGGGAAAAATCCCATTCACTGATGACTTAATTGACTTGCGTTTTTTTTCAGAAGAAAGATTTCCGATATGAGCAGCCATTGGCCCTGATAGGAGTGACAATAAAGGCCTTTATGGCCAGACCACTATTCTGGCTGGCGATCAGGAGGGGAAAAACTAAAACTATGTCTCTCTGTTTTTCGCATTCAAAGTCAAATGCACAAGTCTGGTCCGGAGTAGTCTTGGCCAAAACAAAAACAAAAAACAAAAACAAAAAAATAAGAAAAAGAAAAAGAAAGAAAAACAAGTTTGGCCTTCAAAACGAAAAGATCTGGCCAAAGCCTGCCGCGACTGGCCTACAAACGTAAACAGATCGGATTACTCGTTCGCCCTAGAAAAATTACATCCGGGTACGGCCAGAAATTACGAAGCCCTTTTTCGACTCTAACCGGCCGTTACAGCTAAGATCCAAAGACAACTCAACTCCACAAGAAACCCCAATAGACGTCACACTGAACCTCGAGAGAAGAAGGGAGAATGGAAAAGGCTAGGTCAAGAAACATTGTAAAACACCAAAATCCCAGCCCCAACAACAACCCCAGCAAGAACCCCACCTCCAAAGAACAAGTCCCTCACCAACAAGCCCATTCTCATCAAACCCCTTCACAAAACATCCAACCTTCTCTCCTCTTGCTTCGCCTGAGAACTTTTCCCTCTCTCCCTGTCCCTCATCCAGAACTTTCAAACTGCAACGCAGTCCAGCAAAAAAAAAAAAAAAAAAAAATAGGCGTAGAACTCTGTCAGTTTCACCTTCTCTAAACATAGACAATAAGCGGTGGTTTTGTGTCCGACGGATCTCGAGTCCATTTTGGATTTCCTGCTCCGGAGAGCACTAAAGCCACTACTTGACATGGAAAAAAACTAAGAAAAGAAGTGTCGAATCGTTTCAACTTTAGCATCCTCATCTCCGTAAATACTGAATAGGTAAATGGGCCAGAATGACTCCAAATGTTGCCAGCTTGAACGCGAGGGGACTGAGGGATCCGAGCAAGTGCGCTTGCTTGCTTGGTGAACTCTCTAACCCCTGTATGGATGTTGCTGCAGTGCAAGAGAATCGCTTCACTTGCACAGGGCACTGTCGGGTGCTGGAGGACGGCTTTGTGACCTTTTCAGCATTCGGCACCTACTGCAGCGCTGGGTTCTCTCTGCTAGTTGGACGCAGCCTTCATACAATTGTCAATCTTATCTTTGCAGATGACAGGGGCCAGCTGGTTGTAGCCGATGTTGCCGTTAAAAGGTTTGAGTTCTGGTTGGTCGCAGTTTATGCGCCCAATTCTATTGGCGAGAGAAGCTCATTTTCCCGACAGTTGGAGCCGTTCCTTGATGATTCGAAGTGGCTAGTTCTAATGGGTGATTGGAATATTATCCTTGATTCCATGATAGATAAGGGCGGACGAGGTGTTAGCGGGTTAGGAAGGTATGATAGCAGTCTGAGCGATGTACTGGTCGAGTTCGATTTGATCGACATGTTTCTTCTGGATCATCCAGGGGGGGAGATGTGATCGTGGCTAAGAGATTCGCCCTCTGGCCAGATTCGGTATAATCTGGACAAAGTGTAAGTTAAAAGAGCTGACAGTAACTTCGTTACTTGTCCCACGTTCCACTGGTTAGGCCTGGCTGACCATAAATTTGTTCGGGTCAGTCTGCAGTTAGTTAATAGGCCTAGTCTGACCGGCAACTGGAAGTTCAATACCTCTTTATTGGAGATAAGGGACTTCTGTGAGCGGCAGGAAACCTTAATTCAGCGGGCGCTAGTGGGGGCGATTACCCGTAATAAGTGGTGGGGGTCCATTACGTTTAAGATTTGAGACTTCGCCATCAAATACGGCCTACAGCTCAAACTAGATAGAGCCAAGAAGGCGAAGTCTTTAGAAGATAGACTTTCCCGAGCGCGAGGCTAGCGACCGCTGCGAGGGTTTTGTAGTTAGAACTAGGCTAAAAAGTGTTTCCAACGAAGCTGTGAAATGTATCGCATTCATGCGTAAGGAAGAAGTGCGAAGGTACATCGAGTTCGTTAAGTCCCCGGATGGGCACGCGCTACGGTCAAATCGTGAGATGCACGTGGCCTTTTGGGCGCGCTTTCGTGATAGCTTTGCCCGCTGTCCTGACCTCACGGTTCAGGAGTTTTGCAGCTATTTAGTCAACTTCTCCCGCCTTGAGGAGGCAGAAGCAGCTAGCAGAATGCGAAGTTCGTGATGCGTTGAAGCAGGTCGGCTTCAATAAGTCACCGGGACTGGATGGTTTGCCCTATGAAGTGTACCTTAGGCTGTCGCATATGGTTGTCCCTATTCCGACGGATATGTTCAACCGCTGGTTTGCCCAGGGAGCCATTCCTGGTAGTATTACCAAGGGTGTGATCTCATTGCTGAAGAAAGGTGGCAGGCATGTTTGGGAGGACCTAGATGATTACAGGCCCATAACTCTTCTAAACACAGAGTTAAAGATTTTGGCCTGGGTCTTAGCAAACCGGTTGCAGCTTGTCATCAGCGATCTGATTGGACCTGAGATGAACTACGCTGTGAAGTGAAGATCGATCCAGGGCTGCTTGCATCTGGTTCGCGAGATCCTAGAGGGTTTCAAAGACGCCACTGAAGCCGCGCTGATCAATTTAGATCAGTCCAAGGCCTTAGACAGGGTGGACTATCGGTTCTTGCTGACGGTTATGGAGACCGCCGGATTCAAACCGGAGTTCTGCAAATGGATCAGCATGTGGTACCACATGTCGCCGGCGGTGGTGCAGGTAAACGGAAAGCGTTTGGAGGCTTTCGCTATCGATCTGTCGGTCCGGCAGGGTTGTCCAATGTCTCCTCTTCTCTTGCTTTGGAGCCCCTTCTCCGTTAGCTTAGGGATGAGAAAGCTAATCCGGCCCTGCATGAATTCGCCTTCGCCATCTGTGTTAGGGTGAAGGTCTGCGTACGCCGATGATATCACTGTCTTTATGTCTCTCCGACTGGACATACAGGCTGTGAAGAAGACGCTTGAGAGGTACGAAGAAGTAGCAGATGCCAAGATCAGTTTTGATTAGAGCGAATGTCTGCGGCTGGGTGCCTGGATGGGTGGCGTTACTCTACCAGGGCCCTTTCACTGGAGTGACGGACCCATCCGCATCCTCAGGGTGTGGTTTGGGCCCAACCTCTAACTGGAGCGAAATTGGTTGGAGGTGCTGCCAACGTCCTCGAAATGGGGGTCTAGGGATGTCGGATCTAAAGAGCCACTGGCTTGCTGAAAGACTGGCTTACCTGGGCCGATCCTTGTCGAGGGACACGATGTGGGGACAAAAGGTGAGAGACACCTTTCTTCCCCTGGAGTCCAGTCCCAAAGCCAAAGGTCACCGTCAGCCGAGGAGTGAATCACCGTTCGCCCGCGAGTGCCGTAAGGCCCTCTATAACCTTCCTGGGTCCAGTGACCTTCCTCGGCTTCGAAAGGAACTTTATCGGTATTTAGTGGTTCCGTTTTGGATTCTCTAGTGGAGCGGCTCGGCTGGTCACTGGGGGAGATTCGCTCTCAATGGAATTGGGCGCCTTGAGCTTCTTGAACAACTCCGAGTTCTCACTCACCTGGCCGCTTGCCTGGAACGCGTTGCCTCTTAACGACTGGGCTTTCAGAGTGGGCTTGGCAGACATGCCCGATTGTTCCCGGAGCGGCAGTGGTTTAGAGGAAACGGTTTTGCATGCCTTCAACTGCTGCGTGCGGGTTCGCCCGTTCTGGAGTTACGTCGGGGAGTGGACGGCCCGCATCAGTCGCAAGCAGCTCGTACTGCTCGATATTGGTTACGTCGTGGACAATGTTAGCCCTCCGTATCAGAGTGAGAAGCGGGTGGTGTTTCTCGCGATCTTAGCGGTGACTAGAATGGTGATTTGGGAGACGTGTAACAAGGGATTCTATGACGGTGCAAACTTTTCTCATCCTGATCTGATTTTGTTCTTTAGGCATCAAAATTAGATGCGATAGAAAACGCTTGGACCGCATAAAATTTGACAAAAGGTAGGGGTATGCAGCGAGCCTGGTCGTACGAAAGGGGGAAACGTTGGAGTCATTCTTCCCTCCTCTTCCTGTATGGCGACGATGTTCCGGGTCCTTCGATAAGTAGGATTTCTTGTACCTTTTTACCCCTAGTATGACAGGGAAACGGAGAGACAGACTGCTATATTGACCTTTTCTTAACCCACGTTGTGATTCCATATTCAGGCTCTTGATTCCATATTCTAAGCTTCCTTGATTCCATATTCTAAGCTTCCTTGATTCCATATTCAGGCCCTTGGTTCCATATTCAGGCGCTTAGCTTCCCCTGTAGTTTCACTATATTGACCTTTTCTTAACCCACGCTGCGATTCCACATTCAGGCCCTTATGTCTAAACTTCCTTGATGAGAGGTTCTCAACCGAGATCTGCCAAGGGGCCAATTTACCCCTACCCTTCTGGGCTCCGTGTTTTGTTTGAACTATTTGAGTTTATTATATGGATTGGGGTTATTTTTCTTTGTTTTTCTTCTGTTTCCATTCTTTCTAGAAGGTTGAATCTGTTTTTAATCTCTAGTGGTTTGATTCGGGAGAGTCGGTACCTTCAGTTGTTCCCGTCCAGATGATGATCAGGCATAATCCGTTTTGGATTGTGGGGAGCGTTCATATTTGTCACTATTCAGCTCGAGATTTGAATTGTCTAATTTAGATGTAGGTGGATGGATTGGCGATCTGTGAGGGTTAAGTTTTGCCGGTTTTTTGGACGAGTAGTTTGTGTTTGAGCAGTAGGATTTGTTTGCAATTTTACTTTAGTTCTTTCATTCGCTTCTTTATTTCTGCCGACTGGTTTTGGTTATATTTGAAGTTCAGCTGAGTGCAGGTTTTTCAGTTGTTCTTGGAATTTGGGCCAATCTTTCGGTTCCAATTGGATCTGCTTCTCCACCAGGTCTCTGTACTTGCCGTCCTGATTAGATCTGCCTCTCGAGGCGTATGTGCTCTCTCCCATGAAGGACCCCATTATTTTCCTAGCTTTTTGACTTTATAAATGTCGCAATATCGTGAGTAAGCCGGATGGTCTTGCGGCAGTTTGCAAATTTCCTTCGAGCACACTCGTCCGTGTTGAGAATAAGTGCTGTTTATTGAGAATAAGTGCTGTTTATTTTTCGTTGGCCCTGTGCTCCACCACCTATCACGGAGTCCTACTTGTTTTGGTAATGTACCAATGGGAAACCCATTCACATTGGTTGAGACAGGGATACATGACAAGTATACTCGAGGTTTTAGAGTCATTTTCAATTTCAGGTTTTTAGCAATGGTCAGATTCCTGTTGACCCTCAGCCACCACCTTCTAGCACGTAAAAGATAAGGGTTGGGAACTTGTTGTAAGTGCAGATTTGAAATTCCCCATGCCGTTGAATATGCTCTTTTCCTATTTGTTTCTTTTTCAATTTTTTCATCGATTAGATTGATTAACCGGCAAAAACTGCCAGAGAACCCGATGAAAAAAATGTGCCGCATCTTTATATTTTTTTCTACAGAAGAAATATGTAACGAAATCAAAATGTAAAGACGAGGATACTGAATGTACATTAGAACTAGGAGTGTAGGAACGTGGAGAAAATGGGAATATGGTGGAGACAAATATAGAAATAAAATTTGAAGAGGAATCAACGTTATTTTTTAAAAAAATTGGAGGGGACAATGATGATGTAGCAAAGGAAGAGAGCTCTTGTGCATGCGGTAAGGACAGGTCAGGATATGAAGAAGGAACTGATGAAGTTTCTGAAAATAAAGAAATAAAACGGGCAAACATAGAGATTTCTGTGTACAAAAACATCGCATTTTGGCCACGAACTTGCTTGTTGACCTTGTAACATTAGTGCCTAAAAAGTTTCAAAACAAAGATGAGCTGTTTGCTCCGATTGTAAGCAAGATTTAACTCCATGTCTCGTCTGAAAACTGTCTTTGCTGGATTATCATCGTAAGCAATCCTGGAAGATACTGAAAGCGATTTGGAGCGAAAATTTTTAATTCTCTGTAGCGAATACGATACTGACTTAGACGTATCTAGGCTGCCTTTGGAATTTCTCCGACTTCGGGATTTTTAAGCAGAAGCTTCCAAAGTGGAACAGGCCCTGACCATGATGACCAAATCATCGGCTATTGAATGGCTGAGATGGATTTATCGATGGCAATTTCAAGAAAGAGTGCCAAATATTGTGATTGCTCTACTGCTGTTTTTGACGCTCAGTTTCTGTTGCTATTGCAGAGAGAAGCTTTTCAAAACTGAAGCTCATTTAAAGTTACTTGAGATCAAGTATGTCGCAAGATTGCTTATCCAATTTGTCACTCACTTCAATTGAACATGAAACTGTGGAGAAGATAGACTTCGACTTAGTTATTAGGATTCTGCTAAACCTTCAAAGGTAAAAATATAATAATGTTTGTTCAGCTAATTTTTGAATTTGTTGTTTTTCAAGTACTAATCAATGCCATTAAAGGTATTTCATTTATATTTTCCCTCCCAAAAGAGGGGGTACCATTATGAATACGAGCCTCGGGCGGCAATTTCCTTCAGCATGCACCTGGATCAAACTAATTCATTGGAGTAATTGTTAAAAAAATTTGATAAAACCTTGAAAACATTGTGCAAGAGGATTAGAACTTGCTACTCAGTATCATCTTCAAATAACAACAATCCATCTGAAATATGATTAAGATATGAGGATTGAAAGACAAACGTAAGCCTGTTGTACAAAGGGCTTATGAAAAAATATTTCAAAGAATTTATTGACTACATAATAAGAGGGTGGTTGTTTTAAAGTGAAATCCCATTAAACTACTCATAACTAAGTGATAAATATGACTAAAATTAATATGTATGATATCCAATACATGTGTGTAGAATAGAATAACACATAGTACAACACATAAAAGTTAAACTCAAAGAATACTAAAAGTCAAACATCTGAGGCAATATCATTTAAATAGGCATAGCTGTACATCTGGGAAGAAAAAGAAGCCATTTCTACCTTTGTGTTTGAATTATAAAGAACTTGACTGAGAAGTTAGCATACCATTTAGATCATCCCTAAATAGAGTCTCTCTTGTCTATAGCCAGATTCAAATTGATTTTTCATACCCAGGTTTGAGTGTCCTTGGAGATACAATGGAGGTGGATTTAGAAAAAGTGAATCATGTTTTTATCCATTTACCAAGATTATTTTATCAATAAAATTATCTTCCCCATTTTATGCAACATCCACCAACTTTTTACCACATACCCCTTAAATCTTGGAAGTAGTTAACAATTTTGAAGTGATAATATTGGCCTAGCCCAAAGGTAAAATAGAGAAATTTTCTTTCTTTTCTAAACTCTAAAAGAGAGAAGCTAGCCATTGAGTCATCTTACTCCTTTGCTTTCCTTATTAGTGACAGAAAGCAACTTTCTCTTGCCTTGTGTCCTCTTTTGCATATATCACATAAATGTTTTGAATGGTTAATCTATCTTTTTCCGTATCAGTTTAACTGTGTATGGACCTTACTAAAAATGTTTTTCCGGACAATTCTTTTTTTATATACCATTAATATTTTCCCTACTGATGCATAATTTTATACCATTTAAACAGCATTATGATGAATGGATTATAGAAAGCAGTATTTAGTATATTTGTAACAGTGTGGTAAAAGGAAGAATTTATATGAATGTTTGAGTTAAGTTTCAAAAAGTCTTAATGTTCAGCTATGAAACAAAGATTATTTTGTATCATATCTATGACTTATCTATTTGCCTTGAAGCAAAGAAAAGAAGCTATATGAATATTGCTTTAGTGTGATGATTCCATATTTTTTGCCAGGGGTTGTTTGTCGTATAATGACCAGTATTATATCTTTCAACAAAACAGGAATGCCCTGTGCCCCATTTTTTATTGAATGAAAACAAATACTGACACAGGCTGCAAAGATCACTGTTACCTGAATCTAGACCAATTGATAATAGAAATCCTTTATGAATAATCAAAATAGGCATTGACTTAAAATAAAACAAGTGATAAAATCAGTGAGGATAATATATGCATATTTATTTAAAGAAGTTATTGAATGATAATAATGTTTCATCTCAGAATTTCAAACAATATTTACAACATACATATTGAAAAGTAGGATAAGACAGTTAACTTAACATTCATTAGCTCTGTTAGTAGGGATTGTTGCAATCTATATATAAAAACTGTTGTCAGTAACGTTTTTGAATGTTTAGATCAAGAGTCATACTAATACAATAGAATGAGAAGGGAATACTGAAAACACAGATACAAAATAAACTGCTGGATTCAAGCTATTACTACTACTACTACTACTACTACTGTCAAGCTGCCAGTGCCTATGTCTCAGTTTCATAGTTTTATTCGGTTTTATTTTCTCATTGTTTTAAAATTATTAATAAATAGAAAACATGAAGATTAGAAGAAAATGTTTTTTGTAAAAACTATGCTGAAAAAAATTATTGAAGTAATTTAAAAAATATCATCATTTCTGATTATTTTTCTTTTCGTCTAAATATAATATTTTATTAAAATTTTTCCTATACAGACATTATCTAATTTTTCCTATACAGACATTATTTAATTTTTTAAAGATTGTTTTATAACAGAACATATGATTATGAATTATCAACTAATCAAATATTTAAATAAAAACAAATGAAACAGATAAAAACAATTCTGTTTGTAATGAGAACTCTTGTAGATCTACTGTGTCCAATTATGCTTTGTAAGCTGGATTTTATGTCATTTTCAAATGTAAGCAGGCTTAAATATGTAGGAAGACACATTTCCCAATGAAAGCATAAACAAATCTTAACTAAATTCTATAATACAAATTATTTTTCTGTTACATATAACAACTTTACATTTACAAATATTTCTAGTTCTATGTATACAGTTTAATCAAATAACTTTCAAGTTCTCTATTTTAAGCTGGGGAGAATATTCAATCAAAGTGTAATGCAGTGAGGAAATAAGCAAACTGGCCAATAAATGAATTATTAGATGTGTACAAATGGATGTCATTTGAAGAGAAGTATAAGAGAAAAATAGTTTCCAAAATCAGTGTCATTGGTATATAAACATACCTAGATGAAATATTTTAGGTTTGGTAGGCATGTGACAAATAATATGTGTTCTGAAAAATACTACTGTGTAAAAAATATTACAGTGTAAATCACAATTTAATTGACAAGTGACATTCTTCATTGTAAAAATATAGTTTCAATTATACTTTTACTACAAAATGTTAGCAATTGATTGCATCACAAGATAAAATTTTATTGTAAAAATACTCACAAACCAGAGTGAAGAGTTACAGGAGAGGCAGAAGGTAAGTTGACCAGAGAATTTACTGACCAGAAAATGGGGGTCACGCAAGCTGGTAAATGAGGATTGACGGACACTAAAGTTGATGAAAATCGAAACATTAATCAAAATAAGCCTTAATGACAAGTGACATGATTTTCTCTTTTACCATCAACCATCTAAAAGAAACTTTATTCCACAAACCATCTCTGCCTCTAACTGTAATTTGTTTGCTAAAAAAAGTGACTGAAAGAATGATTGCACATGATCTCCCTGTTAATAGAGAAGAGTCCTCACAATGATAATATATATCTCTTATAAAAGTCAATAATAATGATGATGCCACTCAACAATGATATTGATGTTCTGGTGATATCTCTACAATGTTCACTTTGGAACTAATATCCTTGAAAAAGAAATGAATGCCCCCATCTCCTCAACTTTGAGTTAAATATTACTTCTACTGTTATTCTATAAGAATGGATTTTACATTAAATAACCCACAAAGGTTGATATGCCATCAAACCAAGAAACTGAAACCAAAAATGGACAATCCAGATGGATGAAAGACATGTGTTACTGTTTCTGCATGTTGGTTGAAAGAGAGTTATACCTTATTGAGTCTTAGAAGAGACATGCAAGGAGAAGTAATATCCACAGTTTTTTGAGACCATTGTATATCAATATTGCCTTATATTTATACAATATGATTGTTTGATTTTAAATTACATTTTTACCATTTTGGTTTTAAAAATCTTAACCCATGTTATTTGTGTTTTATAAAAATAAAAATAAAAAGTTAGTAATAAAAATATTTGAAATATTTACACAAAACAACAAAGATGAATTATAGATTAATGTACATTGAATTAGATTCATTATATGTTATTTTTAATTACATCTTATTAGTCCTATCATGCTTTGAAAACATAGCATGATTGAAACTTTTTGGGTGGAAATATAATTTACAGGAAATTCTGGCCACAGATATTTCCCTCCAATTATTTTCACTGCTCTTTATTTTAAAGAGGAAAATGGTAGATTCAGTTCAACAACTTTCTGCAATTATTTCTCTTGGGATTTCTTGATGGTCATGGTAAAGCTGAATGACAGAAAACCTTTTAAATTCAAATAGCAGATTAGTTGGTCTCAGAAGTATTCTAGGGATGAAGCAGTTATCTCCAGCAAATATGCTTGGGAGATCATACTTTTGTCTTGTGCCATTGCAAATTGTGAAGGATTATAGTTACTCAGCAACATTTTTAGTGCCTAATTGTTCTGTAACTGAGAGAGTGTATGGGATACATATTTTTCTAGTCTTAAAATAAGCAATAAAAACATACATAAGAACATTCTAGAAATTGAGGATCAAAACTGAATTAGCATTTAAGTTACATTTTTATATTTTTCAACCAATCAGCTAAAAACATAGAATAAGAACATTCTAGAAAAATAGGATCGGAAGTCAATTAACAGAAAATAAAATAAAATAGTAGAATACAAATCTGATTGGTCAATAAATGTCTACGCGCCAAAGTTTTAGGACGAATCTTTGATCCATTAGTAGGGTATAAGTAACACAACAGTCAGCGAGTCATTAACTAAGCCACGAAGTCAGTAAAGCAGTAGCCGATACTCTGTCCGGCAAATTCCTTTTCTTCCACAGCTAAAGTTCATGACCTAGCTACAGATGGCCGCGAATCGCGTTCAAAAGAAAAAACCGGCAAACTTTCTTTCATCAACTCGACACGCTGTCGCCACAATCATAAAACACGATATGAACTTAATGTAAGTAAGAACGACTTATTTACGGACTCCGTTAACATCTAAACATACATACATACACGTGTAAACAAACTTATATTTCTTCTTGCCAAACTTTATATTCCAAAAGGCCATTTACACATCATGTTTTTTATTTGTTTTCACATTCTGTTTTATGTATATTATGTTTGTTGTTTAATGTTCGTTATGTTTAATGTTCGTTATGTTTTATGTATATTCTGTTTTAATGTTTAATGTTCGTTATGTTTTATGTATATTCTGTTTTTGTATATTATGTTTGTTGTTTAATGTTCGTTGTGTCCTATTCCATTTCTTTTATGCGATTGTAAAGTTTTGTGTTGTATTTGTGGAGGAAATAATATAGAGAGCAATACCCGTAAAATACGGACGCTTATCTACTGAAATAACCAAAATACATTACCACCTCCACAAGTGGAACAGGCCCTTTTGGTTTAAGTCTATTGAAAAACTTAGTTGGATCATTAACAACTTGGATCATATCCAGAATATTTTAATTCATTTTTAATTCAATTTCTTTTACTAAAACATCTTTCACTGTTAAAATTGCTCTCTTTCAGAGTCACTTGGTATCAAAATATTGAATATGAACATTATTCCTCCACTAAAAGCTTTTATTAATTTATATTCCCCAAGATGCATATTTCATTCAGTTATATTTGATACTCTGAGGTCTCTTCTCCTTTTCAGTTCAATTTCCAGTTTCTTTTTTGTGCCTGGACATGAAAAATTTTATAAAACAATAAAATATAATAAAATAGCTTTTAGAATATTTTTTAGAAATTAAAATAAAAAAAAAATTTATATAAACATAATACCCTTTTTACATTTCATCACACTTTTATTCTAAATAATATTCTAAAAACCTACATGTTTAATGTTTAGCTGTGTTTTTTAAAATTCAGACACACAAACTGATACATTTGATTTGATCCAATCATTTATAGGAATATTCTATTGGAAATTTCTATCCCCCTTTTGTTCGGACATTGCAAAAATGGTTGGTATGATGAATTAATTTTTAAATTTATGAAAAGCTCACTATTGTTCATTGTCTTTTAGTTGTTTTTCTTTTCCATTTTTTTAATCTAATAATAAAGTTTCATTAAGTTTCATTTAAAGATAAAATAAAGAATTTTAAAGTAGTTAAAACTATTAATCAACTTAAATTAAAAATGAAAGTAAATATTTAAAACATTTTTTTGAGGAATGTTTTTATCATAACTAAAATATATCTTCAGTAGATTGTATTAAAATAAACAACTAAAACTTTGCCAAAATAAAGAATATAGGATTTCTTTTGAAATTTTGATTCATCATTCTGGTTTCGTTAATTTGGTTTGGTTGTTTGGTTTTTTTTTTTTTTTGCATATCAACCTTTATAAGTTATTTAATGCCAAATCCATTCTAAAACAAATAATCAGTTCTATTTCGAACAATTCAGTTTAGCATGAGTACACAGTTTAATTGTCAAAAACATTTCTATTTTAAGCTATTCAGTTTAGTCAAACAATTCTAATTCAACAAATTCAGTTTAGTATAAGTATAGATTTTGTTTACTCACACTTAAATGTCAAAACAGTACTATTTCAAACAGTTTAGTTTACCATGCAAAAACAGTTCCATTTCAAACAATTCAGTTTAGCATGCAAAAACAGTTCCATTTCAAACAATTCAGTTTAGCATAAGTACGCAGGTTACATGTCAAAACAGTTGTATTTCAAGCAGTTCTGTTTAGCAAAAGTTATCAGTTTAAATATCAAAACAGTTCTATTTCAAGTAATTCAGTTTATCATAAGTATGCAGTTTAGTTATATTTGACCCATCGATAGGACCCTATCGGGTGCTACCAATCTAGGCCAGAGCAGACCAGGGTGTGATGGCAATGAATGGGCACTTTGCATTCCCCAAAGTTCCAGCATTACAGGAATCTTACCATCAGATTGTTTAGTGTCATATCCAGGACACTTGTAGTGGTGGTGGTGGTGGTGGGGTCGGTGTATTCTACAGCTCCAGCTAACTGGGCAATTTATCATTTTGGTCAAATTTTCAATTCCTCTTTTTAAAATTTTAAAGAGTCACTTATTTAAGTTTTTCGTTGACAAGTAGAATGTTTTGATGCTTCCATGCGCTATGATTTTAAAGACAAAAATGACTTAATAGACTTAATTTAGAATAAAATACAATGATAATATATGAATCATATTGCAATGTACTATAATCTACTCACTCACTCTCATGTTCTTAGTCGTCGGACGAGACAACATGGCTTCTCAATTTAATCTCCGAGAACCCTTAGACTTTTCCAACGGAAATATTTCTGAAAACTGGAAACTTTTCAAATAAGAACTGAGGCTTTACCTAATGACTTTTGAAAAATTAAAGAAATTGAGCATTCTACTCAATTGCATAGAAAAACAAGGCTGTCAGAATAAACAATTAAAAATTTTCGTCAGTGAATGATGAAATGAATTACGACATAGTAACGACAAAATTCGAAGAATACTGCATTCCTTGAAAAAATTTAACACCTCTCGACCAGACGAGGCAGAAAAATTTGACGACTTCGTAAATAAATTAAAAACGCTGAGTTACGAGTGTGAATTAAAAGAATTGAGAGACAGTCTCATCAAGGACATGATTATTATTGGAACAAACAACCTATGCCTTCAGGAAAAACTCCTATTAGAAACTAATTTAACGCAGAAATTTGCTATAAAGACACGTCAAACCGCCGAGGCTACAAAACGACAAAGAGAGCTCAAGGAAGTAAATTTCACAAAAAGTGAAAAAAAGAACCCCCCCAAAAAACAATTACCAGCGGGCGAAATTATGGGAATTTTTAACGACACCTCCATATGGGCCATAAGAAAGAATAAGCAACGCTTTAAGACTTTTAAATACGTTTATTATAAAAAAAACTATTTCTAAGAAAAAAATCAAGCCGACCACGTGCAGCACTTGATTTGGTCAGAGTGGAAAAGGGAGAAGTAATCTCAGACAACACGGCACCAAAAAGCTACCTCCCTCTATTTGTCGAGAACTACTATTGGGATCCTTAGTAGGAATTCGGGGACCAAACTGAAAGCATGAAAAAATAGCCAGTAGATGGGTTATGTCACTCGCTTCTTGAATAACCGATAAGTATTTTGAAAAGCCAAGAAGCTTATCAAGAAAGAAAACCAAAATCAAACGAAAGTACGAATTCGGGGACCAAACTAAAGGCAAGAAAATAGCCAGCAGTAAGGTTTCGTCACTCGCTTCTTGAACAGCCGATAAGTTCAAACAGGCAAGAAGCTTCCCAAGAAATAAAAGTAAAATTAAACGAATATCGACAACTGAGATTCTACCAAGTTAAACAACTTGAAAGAAAATTCAACCGAGAATTCAGCTGAAAAGAACTTTAAATTAAATGAAAACTGAAACATTTCGACAAAACTAAAAAGAAAAGGAAAATATTCAAATTCAAATAACTTTGTTTCCCGGACACTTTCTCAGATAAGTTCCAGCAAATTGCACTAAAATTTGCAACACTTTATCTTTTCTATCTCTTTCTTTCTTGTTTTCTTTGTATAAAATTCCTTTTCAAAACTTTATTATCTGTGTTATCTTTTCGAATCAGTATCTGAACGAGAAAGCTGCGGAACTTACAGTTTAAACTTACCGTAAAAATTACACACTAAAGCCCCCTAAAAACATTACCTAGTTAGATACTAAACTTGGCTTTAGTGTCATATCCTTCGTGTTAAATTTTATCCCTTTTAAATTTTCTTTTATTTTGCAAATTTTATCCTTTGAATTTATTTATATTGGAAATTTTATTTATTCTCTTAATTTTTTCTTTACTATATAAGTGCGAAAGAGTTGCTGAAGCATATTACTTTAACGGTCAATAGTCTTTAAGAGAACAAAGTCAAAATGATAATACACTCATCTGTGCTTGGTAAATGTCCTGTTGTCTTCCTGTATATTTCTGGTCGTATTTAAAACTGTTTTAAGAGGGCTCTGGACGTTTGGTTTCGTAGGGGTAAAAATTGTCGTCTGGGTTCTGTTTGTAGAGTCGGGTGGTATGCTAACACCCTTTGTTACCAGGCTGTCTTTTTTCACGTCACGCCTCGTGGAGACCCGATTCGCTTCTCTCTCTGGAGACCGTATTCGCTTCTGTCGCGTGGAGACTCTATTCGCTTCTGCCTCGTGGAGAATGTAATTTGTACCATAGGCAATATGTACGTTTCCTCATTATTCTGGCTTATTCCCAAACTAGTATAAAGTGAAGTAGTTTAAGGTTTGTCACACAATTCTGAAATGTGACATTTAGAATTACACTTTAAACAGACCAAGCGTTTCCCGTTCTTTCTTTTTGGGCAATTCTCATTTTTATGGTGCATTTGCTGCATAAATCTAATTTCTCGTTTTTTTTCGTCAAAGGAATATCTTTTGCAGGAGCTCAGTTTATGTGAATTCATGTCACATAAGATGCAATATGGCTTCTGAAAATAAGTTGCGAAATTTTGTAATGCTGGTTTCTCAGTGTCTTCTTTACCTTTATATGAGTTCTTGTATTTATCATCTCTTCTATAAGACGATTGTTCAGTCTTTTCTTGAGGAAATCTTGATAGTAATAGTGTTCTGATTGCTTCATTGTAGCTTTTCAAAATGTCATTTCGTCCCGTTTTATGTATGATCTCCCTTTTAAGTTGAGAAAGCAATTTATCAAATATTAGATAGCCCATCAATTTATTTCTCGCTCTAGGTTCTTCAAAATAATCAGGATCGTATGATCCCTTGAGTTCTGCAAGGTCAGCTCTAATTTTGGTTAAAAATTGACTTATGTGGAAGTATTCATGATCGTATTTGGATTTATGCGAGAGAATCTGGTTGGATATTGCATTTATAAGATTCTCGTTCAAGAATTCTCATTTTCGTTTGTGGAAACTGATAATCTTTTTGTAATTCATTGATGGAACTTAATGCTTTCATACTTCTGTTGATCAAAACCATATTCTTCAGGCCTTTATACAAATTTCCCATATCTTCTCATTAATTTCTTCGTTCATTGAAAAATGTTCTTTTATTGATTCCTTTTCTTCAGAAAGGTAATTGGCATTTAAATCATCGTCTTCCTCCAACATTTTGATCTCCTTTTTAATTCTGGACTTAGACTCATTAAGGGGTTTTAACTCTTTCAAATTTTCATACTTGACTGCCATGTTAAATATATATATATATGTTTTTATAGAACACGTGGTTTTACTTTTGATATTCAATTTAACAAGAGAATAATTTTTTTCTTTTTCAAATTTGCTGACGAGGATAATTTTTACCCAGTAAGGTTATTTTATTTCTTTTGAACGGAAGACGTGGTTTTTCTTCCAAAATTTAAATTTGACATGAATCTTTTTTTTTTTTTCGTTCTTCGGTTTTTTCTTTTCTTTTTCTTATTTACTGCAGACGATGATAATTTTTAGCCTGTATTTAAACCGTACCAGCGTAAAGAAATATGTTGGCTTCGCACGTGGGACAGAGAAAGATTTCTTTTTATTCTTTCTCTTAGCACTTGCTTTATTTTGGCAGAATCGCTTTATAGTTATAAACATGCCACAAACGTTGTAACAAATCCCAAATATGTAATAGCAAATTTTGGGACTGATACTTTAGCAAAATACCACAACTGAGGTTTAGCAAATTTTGGGATTATTATGCTTTAGAAAAATATGGGAAATTTTAACGACATCCCCATATGAGTTGTAAGAAAGAACTAGAAACGCGGTAAGACGTTTAAAAATAAGACGTTTAAATATAAGAAGTGCGAAAGAACTGATAAAGCATATTCCTTTAGCGGTCAATAGTCTTTAAGAGAACAAAGTTACAATGATAATACACTTATTTGTGGTTGGAGAATGTCCTGTTGTCTTTCTGTATATTTTTACGACTGTTTTAAGAGGGCTGTGGACGTTTAGTTCCGTAGGACTCAAAATTGATTTCTGGGTTCCGTTTTCTGAGTTGGGTGGTCTGCTAACACCCTTTTCTTGTTGTGTTTAACCACGTCTCGCCCGTGGAGACCCTAGTCGCTTCTCTGCCACGCGGAAACCGTAGTCGCATCTTCCTCGTCTCGCTGTGTCCAAGTCACGCCTGCCTCTCTCTGTCCCAAGTCACCAGCTTAAGTCCCTTCCGTCTGGCCTTTTCTCTACCTTCGGCTTCTGTACGCAGCCATCTTGATGATAACTCGTAATTTTCTTATAAAACTCACTCTTACAAAGGACAGAACTCCCTTCTCCAATAGAGAAAAAATAACAGAATGCAAATTCTGTTCATACTCACACTTTCGAGGCAACAGCTCCGCATACAACCACAAGTGCAACACCTGCAAAAAACGCAACCACATTGCAAAAATGTGCCCCTCAAACAAACTCGTTAAGGAAATCATGTAGAATGACTCAGACTCACCAGCATCCGAGGAAGAAAAAACTTATGTAGGCTGCATCACAGTCAAAACACAGTCAACAACACACAAACGAAAAACATACGTGAACTCAACGCTAGAAGATTGGTTTGTCACATTTGAAGAAAATGGCACAAAGACAAGATTCAGATTTGACTCTGGTAGTCATTTCAAAGAAAGACTACCAGCTACTGAAAAACAAACCTGGACTTAAGCCTACTCGCACAAGGTTAACAGTCTATAACGGCACCTCTATCCCAGTACTAGAAAAATGTGCAGTACAAATTCCACAGAAAAACAAAATATATGATGTCCCAATAATTGTAGCAGATACTGACGCCTCTCCAGTCCTCTGACTAAAAAACAGTGCTGACATGCACCTAATAAAAAGAGTTCTCAGCATCCTGTTTTCCTCGAAATTTAAAGATTGTTTTGGGGAACTTGGGACATTACCAGGGTATCAACATATTACAATGGACCCAAATATAAAAGCCATCATAAATCCACCACGCAAAGTACCAGAGACTAAAAGCAGGAGCTGCAACGAATGACTCAGCTTGACATAGTTGTTCCTATCAATGAACCCACAGACTGGATTTCCTTTCTAGTAGCGGTAGAAAAACCCGATAGCTACCGACGAATTTGTTTAGACCCTCGACATCTAAACAAGGCAATTAAAAGGGAGCACTACTGCCTTCCAGCGGCAATTGGCATATTCCCGGAAATGGCAGGAGCACAGTACTTCACCAAGCTGGACGCCTCAAATGCCTTCTGGCAAATTAGGGTGGATGAAAACTCCAAACTCCTCACATTCGATTCTCCCTGTGACCGTTTAGATTTCTATGCATTCCATATGGGATTCACAGAGCCAGCGAGGTATGTCAAGCCCGCATAGTCGCGATCATAGAATCCATAGATGTCGGAATGCACAGGATGACATCATCATATACACCTGAATTGCTTGAAAAAAGAACAATTGAAGTTCTACAAACCATCAGACGACCAGGATTAAAACTGAATCGAGCCAAGTTTCAGTTCAACCAGCGTCAATTAAAATTCTTCGGACACACGATATCTAACAAGGAAATAGTGCCAGATGCCAGAAAAAGAAAGTTATCATAGACATGCCTGAACCAACAAACGAAAAGGAACTACAACGCTTCTTAGGTATGATTACATAACCGGAAAATTTCTCCAAAACCTCTCAACCAAAACAGCATCACTACGTTCTCTTTTGGAGAAGGACACCATTTGGTCCTTTGACAAACCTCAAAGGCAGGCACTTCAAGACTTTAAGAAAATGATCACTCAGAGCCAAACACTAAAGTATTTTGACCCCAAACTCTCTATCAAAAAATATCATATGATGCATCTGCTCAAGGGTTAGGAGCCCTGCTAGAACAGCTGCATGAAAATGAGTGGCATTCGATAGCTTATGCCAGTTGATCCCTGATATCAGCTGGAATTAGAAGTTAATTCTGTTTGCCTGTCAGTATTTCCCTGAATACATATATATAGACATTTCGTCGTACACAATGATCACAAACCACTCAAGTCCACAATGAACAAAAATATTGCCAATGCTCCACCTGGAATACGGCTAAGAGGCTCCAAAAATATTTCGACCTGGAATACACAAAAGGCCGTATTCCAGGTGGAATACGGCTAAGAGGCTCCAAAAATATGATTTCGACCAGGAATACACAAAAGGCCAATTAATGAAGGTTACGGACACACTAAGCCGGGCTGTATTACAAGACAACACTCCTGAAATCTCCGACAAAGAAATGAACTACTTTGTCCACTTCTTGATGTCTTCTCTCCCAATCAGTGAAAAGACTCCCCAGAAACTAATTACTGAAACAGCAAAGGATGACACACAACAAAAACTTCAACATAAAATCTCTACAAGATGGCCAGAACATCGCCTCAAACTCGACCCCTGTCTCAGACCATACCATCACCATAACTCAATGATCACATACCAAGATGGGCTTCTTCTCAAGGATTAACAAATCATAGTGCCCTCAACACTCCGACTGGAAATACGCAAAATCCTACACCAAGGCCACCAGGGAATTGAAAAAAAAAACAAAGTTACAGGCCAGACAATCACTCTTCTGGCCGAATATAAATGCTGACATAACAGATACGATATCAAATTGTGAGGCATGCTAACAATACAAAAACCGTCAAGGTGCTGAACCACTCCAGAACCATGGGACTCCTAACAAATCTTGGACAAAAGTCGGTACGGACCTGTTCTAAATACAGGGGAGCACCTACCTCATTGTCGCGGACTATTACTCCAAGTATTTTGAAATCAGCAAACTCCTCAACAATACCTCACGAATAGTGATAAAGAAGCTGACAGCAATGTTCGCAAGACATGAAATCCCCAAACTAGTCTTTTCAGACAATGGTCAAGAATTTACCTTACTAGAATTCAGAAAATTTTCAATAAACTAGGATTTTGAACATGACTCAAGAATTTGCACTGTGAAATGTCATGGTAGAGAGAACAATACAAACAGGGAAAAGAATTCTATTGAAATGCTTGAAATCAGGGGATGACAAAGACCTATTATTGCTTGCTTTACGCACAGCATCAGGCAAGGAGAAAACTCCATCACCAGCAACAAAACTGATGAAACATGAGTTACGGACATTGCTCCCAAGAATAAAGGAACCCACATACCAGGACAGGGCTTCAAAGCAGACAACTAGAAAACATAAAAAAACCCTACTCACCCCTGAACATCAGAGATCATGTTCGTTTACACGATGGCAAAATCTGGTTAAGAAAGAGGAAAGTAATCAACCTAAGTCGTATCTCACCCTAAAAGGGAATGGCCGAAAATTCAGTCGCAGCAGACGACATATGTTAGCCATCCCTCAATCACTGGCGCTCAGGATTTTCCAATCCACGAAACGTCCAAACACATCACCTCCAGAAATCCTAGAACACCAACCAACCGCAACTGAACAAATGGTCCGAACTGAGACTGGGAAGAAAAGTGCACCCACCTCGTCGGATGTTTGAATACACTTCATACGTTTGAACCAAAACATTGCCAAAGAACAAAGGACTTGGGAGGGGGGATGTTGTATGTGTATATAAACAATAAACCAACGTAGATTTAACTCCCTTGGAGTTTTACCAATATACACCCAATAGAAATAAAGTCATGGTTGACACAACACGTGTCTTGTGGTTATCTTTATGTAGGTGCCAGGAAACAATCGTTCTCTCACAAGTCCATGTTCTTATACGACTCTGGTAAGCTTTATCCCACTTTCTTCTTTAAATCAACAAAAGGGTCAAGGTTAAGTTAAAATAAAAAGTTTTTAAAATATTAGAAAATACCAAATATGTTGGAATTTATAAATTCGGCAGTTAATCTCTGCTTGAAAACGATTGGCTTATTTTGAGGTTGTACTGCTTTAACCCCACCTCTGGCTTCTATTCAAGAGAGCTGGATAGGAGCTGGTGCCTCTTATTTTCTATCTTGTTTTATCGCCACTTGTTTTTAGGCAGTTTGGCTCTGAGCCGGTAGCTTTGACCATAGGCCTATTAGCCACGGAGGCTCTTAGCCTCTTTCCCCCCTTTTTGTGGTTTAAGCTTGTAACAATGAGCCTACTGTAAGATCTTGGTGATTTGGTTTGCTTTTTCCTATCTGAAGAAATTTGAGTCTAAAGTCTTGAGGATAAATTCCGTTATAATCCTCGGTAGACTTCAACAAAAAATTCACGAAGAAGCAGAAAGAATTTCTCAGTTAGGACAGGAGGAAGCGTTGGTTTCCACAAGAGGCGCTTACTAAAGAAATAGCCTCTTCCCATAGGTCAACCCAAGACAAGCTATTTACACCAATGAAGGAAGCGTTACAGAAAGGATAAAACCGGAAAATTGACTCAAAGAAAAGAACTTTCAGATAAAATACCAGGAAATGACATGTTATCATTATTTGCTATAAGCATAAAACCGTAAGAGGTAGACGGTGTTGTATCTAGTGAGTTTTTCGTAATACCTTTCATTCACTCCTTATATCTATGTACGAATAATGTTGTTTGAATGTAAATTTATTTTTTGTTACCTACTTTGAATGTTTTTCCACGTGCATGAGGAAAATATGCAATGTGGATGTGTGTATTAATGTCAAATAGGTATAAGTTTTTTCCTTTGAAATAAATTTTTTTGAGGGAAACTTTTGTTTTGTTATTGAGAAATAATGACTCGATTCCATAAGATAACATAAGTATTAGCTCTCCTTTCCACTTCACCTTTCCTTTTTTATGCTTCATCCTCTCCTTCTCCCTGACAAAATATGGTTTACTACTAGAACATTTCTCGGTTAGGGAGAGGTGATTCAACTACTAAAGAAAACATTTAGGTAAAAATGTACTAAGAAGCGACTAGTATAAAATTCTTTTGTTAATTTTTCGTGTGTTGGTAGTAAAGAAATTAATAGGGATAAAAAATTTCAATATAAGGGAAGTTTAAGGGGGAATAAAATTTGATACAAAGGGAGTGACACTAAAGCCAAGTTTAGTATTTAACTGAGTAATGTTTTAGGAGGCTTTAATGCGTCATTAACGTTAAGTTTAAACAGTAAATTTAAACAGCAAGTAGAAACAGTAAGTTCCGCAGCTTTCTAATTCGGATACTGGTTCGGAAAGATAACACAGGCTACAGTTTTTAAAAGGGAATTTTATACAAAGAAATAAGAAAGAAAGGGATAGAAAAGATAAATTGTTGCGAATTTTTAGTACAATTTGCGGTAAATTTATCTGAGAGAGAGTCTGGGAAACAAAGTTATTTGAATTTGAGTATTTTTCTTTTCTTTTTTTTTTTTTGTTTTAACGAAAAGTTTCAGAGTTCATTGAATTTGAGTCTTATTCAAGTTTCTTTTCCTCAGAATTCTCGGTTGAATTTTCTTTCAGTTGAATTTTCTTGGTAGAACTTCAGTAGTCGATTTATTTTTACTTTTATTTCTTGGGGAGCTCCATTCATGAAGCGAGTGACGAAACCCATCTCCAGGCTTAAGTTTTCATGCCTTTAGTCCAGGTCCCCGAATTTGTACTGATGGTCAAAGTAGGTTTTTGACAAAAAGGAGGAAGTCACTTTTTGGTGCCGCACTGTCTAGGATTACTTCTCCCTTTCCACTCAGGCCAAAACAAGTGCCGCACGTGGTAAGCTTGATTTTTTTCTTAGAAATAAATTTTTATAGTCGCAGCAGTTTGGAAACTTAAAAAAAAACATCATAGATTATATAACATTTATATGATATTTATCGTATAAGCATTTACATTATATATTTACGATTAAAGTTAGCCGCGTAATTGTATACATTGATTGACTATAGTATAATTCATGGAGGATTTTAATATGTGGTCTATGTAATGTTGATACACGCTTTATTTTGAAACTTTATTTTGAAACGTGTATTGATTTGAAAATTTACTATAATGCCATCTCTTTCTCTCTCTCTCTCTCTCTCTCTCTCTATATATATATATATATATATATATATATATATATATTACAACTATCTATTTTTGAGTAAATTGGTTCACATATTCAGAATGTTTCCGTTTTATTTTCTCTCAGTATAGTTGAGTAGAATCATTGAAATAATGATGGTTTCATTATTCTCATAACCCATAATTCATGATTTTTTTAAAAAGAATTATTGTAAAGAATTTAAAATAAAAAATCCTGGTTTCTCTCATAAATAAATTTACAGACAATTGTAACTAAACAAACTTTTATTGATGAGGCAGCGAGACAAAAAGAGAAAATATGTGTGTACATAGGAAAGTTCTTTTATTGTATGTACATGTGTGTGAAATTGCTAAAATCAATGCAGGTGTTCTGTAGGAAATTATGTTTGTAAAAGATATACCTACTTGCAAAAATTTTCTCTGATTCTTCTTTTTTGTGTCCAGTTTTTATTTTGAAACTGTTTGGTCATTACATGCGAAAGCTTTCGGTACCATGCATTGTATAGTGTATGCGTTTAATGTATCACTAGTAGAAATGCCAGACAACTGGCAGGTGGGATGAAAAATACTTCTTTCTCTGTTTCTATCAAGCATGCAGACTTCAAAAGAGATAATTATCTTCACATCTGTACTTTTGTGCCAGGATATGTGATTATAGAAACAGATGGTGCTGCATCCTAATGTTGGTTTGTAGATGTCATTTTGCAGGCTAGGGAGGTAATCGAACATCCTCTTAGATATGAGATAGATGATGACAGAGATGGCATTCATCTAGCTGAAGTCAAGGTACCGTCAATCAAGAATTCTCCATGTTTAAGCATTTTGAAAAATGTTGAATACATGCAACATTCCAAACATCTTCAATATTTTAACTTCATTGCATAATGTGCTTATGAAAAAAGCCAAATAAAAGTGGACCCTACAACAAGTGCTAACCAAGACAAAAGGTTCCCTAAATTCTTAAAACTTATCCTGAACAAGGAACCCCTGGTAGCATACAATACTTCACTTTATGAAGTAGGGGGGCAGTGTTGATACACATCTTGGATAATGGATTTGAAAGACTCATTGCATTTGTGCCTGAAAAGAAATCTGTGACCAGATTGAGAAAGAGGCTTTAGTTTTTGAATCTCAAAAAATTACTTATATTTTTATGGCTGTGCATTCAAATTGTTTAAAAACCATAAGCCTGTTTAAGAATTTTTAAGGAAAATAAATGGATTTCAGAAATCAGCCCAGTAAAATTTCAGAGATGGACTCTGATATGTCAGATAACAATAATGAACTTATTAGTTGCAAAGGTAAACAAGCTTTAGTTACTTGCCGATGCCTTATTCTGTCAAAGAAAGGAAGTTCCAATTCCAAAGGAAACTATCATGTTCTTGAAATACCTAGATTAGACCCCAATCCCATATCAAAGTGAGAGACTCGATTCTTAATCAAGTGCTTTTTTTTTTTATTTCTGACATGAAAAAAGGTCCTAATTCAGAAGAGTTTCCTCCATACTTTTGTAGGAAGCATGGACTTGTAGGAGCAAAAAATATATTTCCTTTGGAAAAAAGTATTATTGTACTTCTTCAGAGAAGGGAATGATTCCTAGAAGCACTCCATGAGGAACACCCAGGAGTAGTTAGGACGTAATGCTCAATTAATAATTATTTTTGATGACTTTGATCTTCACTAGAACATTGAATCAAAGGTGAAGAACTACTACGAATGTCAGATACATCCCATCAATGACTTTTTGACACTCTTGGCAGATTCCGGGGAGAAGTAGTTAAGATTACATATAGACAATGCTGGTCCATTCATGGGACATATGTTTCTTTTGATTGTAGGCACTTATAGCAAATGGATGGCTGTGTATATTGCAAATTATTCGATGAAATAACCTACACCGCCGGGTTGGGTCGGCCGTTCGATCGTTCGCCTGTCTAGTGAGGACCCCGTTGTTACTTCTTACACCCAACCGAGTGGGCATTTCACAAGTCGATCAACAAAAAACAAATGAACAGAAGGAGGAATGAAGAAAAAACAAAACATGGATTTGATACAGCAACACTCCGACATCTTTGGAACGCTGCATGTATGTAAATGTGGCTATCACGAGAAGTTTGTAAAAATCCTAAACAGCTACCAAAAATGCTGATTCATTTCTCTGTTCGGATCTCGGTTTTGCTTGGCTATCACCTTCACTGACCCCACGATGCCTTCTAACCATCGTCCATTGTCCTTGCCATCCATACTTCTAGTTTCAGACCCTTATGCAGGTTCATGCAGGCACAGCTCTTTGTCCATTTTTGACATGAAGACCACCCACAAGCAATTCACACAAAGAAACTTCTCCAGCAATCTGACGCTGTCTAGAAATGCCAATGATAAAAATCTTTTCTTTAGTCACCCATCCATGAACACACGCATACATATATATAGATATATAAACACACACACACACACACACACACACACACACACACACACACACACACACACACACACACACACACACACACACTTATACATATATATGTATATATACATGAATACACATTATTGTGCCATAATTCTACGGTAACCATATCTATCTATCTATCTATCTATCATATGATAGAGTATAAGTTATTTTGTGACACATATATAAGAGTGTTGGCTGAAAAGTTCATAGGCTAAATGAAATACTCTCATGGAATGTGACCAAATTAGGTTTAGTTTCCAACATAATCTTCCTTGCAGTCTACAAACTTCTTCCATTGGTGTTGCAGTGCTTTGATTCCATTGGTCCTAAAAATCATCAACAGGAGACATGGTGACATCTGATGTAATTTTAAGTCAATGAACTTTTCAGCTCATTCTCATAATTTTTCAGACCGTGTACATTTTTTTCATCTGTTGGAATTTTAAGTTTTCTATTTCAAGAAATAGAATAAAGCATGCTCTAACAGTTCATAAATATTCCTTTTCTAAAAGATTAGGGGAAAGATATGTAAAATATTCAAGGAGAAGACAAAAAGTGTATAAAGTGTATTCAAGCTAAGTCAATTCTTATTGTCCATTCTTATTTCAACTTATTTTCAATACTTATTTTAACTTTGCCGACTATTATAGGAATTTTACCAGCTAAATTTCTAATGAATAGGAAGTTAAAAACTGTTTTTAACTTCGTAATTTGACAAATAAGAATATTGGAGGAGACAGCAGCAAATTCTGAAATAAAATTATGACAAATCATTTTTTTTTAAGAACTTTAAGGAGATCCTGTCCTAGTAAAAAAAACCTTTTATGCAGGACTAAAGCTGTTATGTGGGATTGTGATGATTTAATATTTAATCTTATTTGATTCACTTGGATTATGGAACATTGCTCAAATAAAAAATTGTGTGAAGGCTGAATAAAGATTTGGAATTTGACCTAAATCTGGAAAACAAATTTTACTAAGACATTGATCAATACATTGTTATTCTACATGTCCAAAGGAAAAGTTAGGAAATGAAGTCAACTAAAAGAACTGCACTGATGTTCCAATGTGCAGCACTATTAGATTTAGCTTGATGGCTTTCTATGTCATATACATGAAAAGCCTCCTAAATAACTGAAATAATATTTTACATAAACTAATGGTGTAATATTTAATTTTTATTTGGCTTTCTATTGTGCAAGATGTCTTTCATATATATGAATCTAAAAGATTAAGAGTATAAAGTATTACTATTTTAAGTTGATATTTTGTTACTCTGAAACAGAGTTGTGGCCTCATATAGATGTTAATCAAAAGTTTTTGTTTGTTGCAAACTTGTATCCACAATAATGTAAATAAAGAATGCATTTTAAAGAAAACATTACGAAGAGGGGTTTATTTTGAATATATAGATTTTTGATTTCTTGTTTTATGCTTTTATTATATTAATGAAAATCTCTCTTTCTCTTTTAGTATATATATATATATATAAACTTTAAATTTATAATATATATATATAAATAAATATATATATATATAAATAAATATATATATATAAATAAATATATATATATAAACTTTAAACTTCATACATTTAGGGTGTCGTCAGTGATGTTTTGCTTGGTTCCTTGGAGAGTTTCGGATCTTCCAACATCATACTCACCTCCCCTTGCAGACCCTCTCAGAGATGATCAGTCTCTGATACACCCTACCGTTCATGCAACCATAGAAAAAAAAAAAAAAAGGGACATTGATTTGGCTTTTTATTTATTTGGACGATTATTGACCGCTCATCCACGCATCTGATTGGTTGTTGCAAACAACCAATCAAATACGCGGATCTGTCAATATAAGTGATCTTCGAGGACACTAGCACTTTTTTAGCATATGGCTTGTTCGTAATTATTCATTTACACAGCTTTTGTCTTCCTGTCCAGTGCTCAACTCTCGCCGGACTAGGATGTCTGGTTTTTGTGAGTTTTTTTTTTTCCTTTCTTACTCTTCCACCCGCCCCCTTAAAAAATTCCCCGTCTATTTATCTTCAAATTTCCGAATTCACCAAGGCTAAATTATCTCTGAGCTCAAGGAATTTACGTTTTAGAGGAATGGTTTTATTGAAAGAGTCTATCTTTCCATGGGCTACTAAAACCCCTTTACGCAAAGTCTGCTTTTTATCAACTAAATATAAAAATAAGTTATTTCAAAGTGCGACTTAATTACACCGGTTATTAAAACCTTTTTGCCCTTTACCCCCTCAAAAAATCATAATTGACAATAAAATGCTAACAGAATCACAGTAAAACAATCTAACAAATTACTGGCGTTTGACACATTGATCGAGGAGTATAATTTTTTAAACTATTTACTTGAAAGAAAACATACGATAGAGTTTGTATTTCTTCTTCCATCTGTTAAAAATTCCTCTCTACGATTTCAGCGTTTTCCGAATTTAAAAATTCAAAAATCAAATTTAGAAAAATTAATAGATAAAAAAAATAAGTAAATAAAAATGAAATTTGGGTAAGTAAGAAAAAAAAGTTATACAAAAATAAAAGACAAACAGCGATAACGAAATCTCCAGTAGAGCAGATCACTGACACTCGAAATACTGATCGAGAGATATTAGTCTTCGAATATTTGAAAAAAAAAGAAAAAAGAAAGACCTTAACAGCAAAACCTATATTCCCCTTTCCTGTATCAATACACACACGCACGCACGACTAAAAAAAACCCCAAAAAACAAAAAACTCTGCCTTCACTCTTGTATTATATTATGAAAGGTTCCGACGATCTTAGCAACTATTACAACCAATTTAGGTTGTAATAGTTGCTGAGATAGTCGGAACCTTTCATAATATAATTATATTAACATATGGAATATTAAAATGTTTATATATATATATATATATATATATATATACTGAAGGAGAAAGAGGGATTTTCATTAATATAATAAATCCCTGGATTGCTCCACTTATCCTTGATCCATACCTTATAATGCTGAGTATTAAGCAAGGAGACATCAGGTACCATTTTTTGAGTCTTTGGTATAACTCGACCATACGATTGAACCCTGGTCTCCCGGATCATTGGTGAACACTCGAATCATTATGCCAATGGGCTAGTGAATCATACCTAAATTACCTTAACCTTTCACACAAAGGAACTGAATGATAAATACGATAATACTTCCCAGTAATATAGAACAAAACCAAGTGCATGAAAAGAAATGGTGTATTAACTTCTTTATTTTATCAATTGTTTTCATTTTATCAACATGTAAAACACACAATCACCTCAAACACATGGCAGAAAAGTGGCTTGGCAACCATGATTTCAGGTGGGACAAGTTTCTCAGGACACATAATGTACTTGTTTTTATGTTTCAGATAAATCCTGGGATACCATATCAACCGAATAGTTAAATCCAGTATGGGGGAGGTCATTAGATGGATGAAAATTCTGACTGCTTCACGTTATTTTCCAGGGTCACCAGTGTTACTGAAGGCTTCTGATAATGCTCTTGCTTTGCAACTTGATAGATTATCTTTTCATGTATTACACACTTTCTTTGGCTCTGTGTAACGTCAAAATCTATTTTTAAGAAATAAAGATATCTTAGGGTCGATAGCTAAAGGCAGAGCGGGATTGGGATTTTTCCCCTCGACGCATACCATCAGTGCCAAAGGCAAGGAAAAACGCCATCTCATCCTAGAAGAAGTCCGAGAGGGCGTAGAAGGGCGTTACGGCAAAATGGTCGGTCTGAGTCTGCAAGGAGCCTGGACAAGGTGGGAGGATGTAGAGAAAAAAAGGGTTACATGGTCAGATTGTTGGCGGCCGGATTTCAACGAGATTCGATTCCTCATTAAATCATTGTATGATGTGTTACCGAGCCCAACGAACCTGCACATATGGGGGAAGATAGAGACCCCTAATTGTCAACTATGTGCTAGGAAAGGATCTTTACAACATATCCTTCGTAGTTGCCCAAAAGCTTTGGGGGATGGACGGTACCGTTGGCGTCACGATCAAGTACTCAAGGTAATTGCAAATGAGGCGACTAAAGCTATGAGGGCTAGTAAACATCAACCAGGAAAGAAATTGAAGCAGATCAACTTCGTAAAAGCAGGAGAGAAGATACAGAGGAAGAGGAGAGAGTAAATGAACCTGTTATCTTCCGCGGATGATTGGCAGTTGATAGTGGATTTGGAGACTCAGCTGAAGTTCCCCAGCCACATAGCTGTAACATCGCTAAGACCGGACCTGATATTGCACTCTGATAACACAAAGCAGTGCATTATTTGGGAGCTGACTGTGTCATGGGAGGAATATATTACTCTCGTTAATGAGAGGAAGAGGTCCAAATACCAAGAACTGGTCGAACAATGTCAACAAAAGTCATAGAAGATACATTATGACCCCGTAGAAGTTGGTTGTAGGGGCTTTGCTGGACAGTCTTTGGGCAGAGCCCTAGCAAAAATTGGTATAGTGGGGGCAGCTAGAGTGAGAGCGCTGAAGGACATTACCATCATAGGCGTCAAAGTAGATTTGGCTTAAGAGATCAGAGCCATGGAAGAAATAAAGAGGACGATGGAGGAGCCTAAAGAATTAAGACTAGGAGACACCATAAGTGTATAATGAGTTAATACTAAGTTAGGGTAGTCGGAATGTCAGGGGGAGGGGTTGAGAATAATGGACGGTTGGGAGGGGGGATGGATATTTAATAATCCGTTTTTATATTTATTTTTTTTCCCTCGTATACTGATTATGGTCCGCTACAATTTAAGGTTTTAATAAATTTATTTGCCAGCGGTCACGAGCAGTTTTAGTTAATTGATTGAAACCTGATTGCAAATAGTTCATGGGACGGAGTGGGGGGGACTGGAGATAGGTTCGAAATAGTAATAAATTAGAATGTAAGGAGTTGAATAGAGTAGCGTTTTTTTTTTGAGAAATATGCATTAGATTGGTAATATGAGCATAGATTAATGATAAACGGGGAGGGAAATTTTGGCAAAAAAGCATGAGTTAATCTGTAGCAAATGATTTCGTGAGCCAAATAAAGGGGAATATGTTTTTTGGCTTCGAATAAGGGCATAAGGTAAGAGTTAAAGACTGACTGAATAGTTTTGAGTGGGGGCTTAATTCATGTTAGTTTGGAAGTATTAGTATAGGACAGATTTGGCGGGAGATTCGTGTAAGTCTAGTGAAGTGTAAATCATGGACACGGACGAGTATTAAAAATAACACCTTACCTCGGTACCGATCCCGGAAGTAGCCTGTCGAAACCGGATTAGGTAAAGATGGTATTATATAGCAGAGGAGTGTGGAATGCCCTGTTTTCATTGGCTGTTTACTAAAAGACAGATGTCGAAAAGAACGGCCGAAGTCCGGCCTTATTGCGTTTTTTTTCTTTGCTTTAGTAGAGGTACGAGCGTAGCACGTCGCGATCACGGAGGCGGCTTGGCTCTTCCAGAGTCATGCCGGGGTTGCTGTCGGAGCCGATATGATGCAGAAATAACCCGAAATCGGCAATGAAGACAGTGCATCTCTGAAGACCTCCCTGATACATCTAAGATGTATGATTGAAATTGAGTTTTCCAAGGTCTTTCATTTTGAATTTTGATGCTAAAATTTTCTAAACATTATCAAGTGAATTCATTCAGCCAGATACACAAATCAAATCATCAACCCAAGATATGACTATTATTCTTTCCTAATTATTGTGTTTAATATAAGTACAGTGAGTGATATGCTGGGTTTTGTGCAAAATTAATTCTGGTGGTGTAATAGTTTGTCCTAATTCTGGTCTGACAGTTAAAAGTGATTTGTTTAACTTATAGACTAGTGTCTTCGTTGTATCTCTCACTATTTCAAATTTCTCTTGTTGCTCTTTAAAAATTTTACAATCAATCGAGATGTGTAAATATTCAGTTACTATGTCTATTTGATAGACAAGGAGAGCATATTGTACCACCATTTGCATTAACACATGTACTGAAGTAATGCTTGCGGTAGAAGAAAAAGTCTCTTTATAGTATAGTTTTTTTTGTTGGCTGAATATAGCTATCCTCCTCGGCCTGAGTGCTATATTCATAATCAGTGTTGGGTATCACCTACTTTTTCAGCATAATGAGCTGTTCCATCTGCCATATATGGCAGTAGCGGAGATCAGGCTGGGAAAGTTAAGCCTCCAATTTATTCACGCTGTTACCTTGATTATCACGATTTGGATTGTTAAAGTTTAAAACAGTGTTATTATCTCGGTAAGACTTGTTTTTTCGTTGGACTTTATTTTTTCTTTTGCAAGCTTACCTGAGAAGTTGTTACTTGTGACTGTTTTTTGTCTAACTTGGTTTGTCACTTGTTTTCGTTATCCGGCGTTTGTTTCTCTTGTGGTCGGACGAGATTTCTTTTTTAAGTGTTTTGTCTTGAGTGTTTTTTAATTTTTCAGGGGTATCTACTTGTTCTAATCTTTTTGTATTTTTTCCGGCATGTTGTACTCTTATCTAATTTTATAATTTTTACTTTTTTGTTGAACAGTAGAACCCCCCTCCACACTTGCAACAGGTGGGGGCCTTAGTTTTACCCTCTTGGCTGCAAGCCCTACTGTACTCATGGAGGGTTCTACCTCCATAAAAAATGACAAAACTGAACCCTCGCAAGAACCCTCACAAGAGAGTTTAATAGGGGCGAATTGGCCATCGCTGCCGATCCTCGCTGATTCTCCAAGGACAATCCAGGATACAACGCAGGACAGCCCAATACAGCCGGCCCAAAAGAGCCCCACACCTTGGAAGGGCCAGCAGAGGGGACCTGCGGACTATGAAAGGGATAGGGTGGAGAAGTACTTCAAAGCGAACGAAATTCTGCCCATCCCTGAATTAGTGGAAAAATTAACGCCCAGGATCCTCTCGCTGGTCGTTTCGGATGTTAAAACCAAAAGGTTAGTGGGGCTAAAGAAGGAGACGTTCGAGGAGCTGTTGAGGAAGGCGGGCATCCCATGCCAGTACTTCTGTCGCAAGAGTTTTGCGACGTGGGATGTCCTCCTTCCTACGGAAGACCAGGCTGCAAAGTTGGCAGCCAACAATATAACAACAAAGTACTTCAGGCTACAGCCGGAGTATAGGGGCACCCGTAGGCTCCGTGTCACCATTTGTAACGTCCCGGCCCACATTACTGGGGTGGTTTTGGCCGCCTATTTAAGCTCCTACGGCCAAGTGGAGGAGTATAACCTCCTCAGATCCCCGGCCGGGACAGCCTACGGGGATTATGCCTTCCGGCTGTGCCTGACAAGGGATGGCTTCAAGGCCATCCCCGAGACTCTAATCAGCGGGGACCGGCAGATGATTGTGATGGTGGAGGGGCGGAGACCGAGGTGTTGGTCCTGCAAGCAGATTGGCCACATCTCGAAGTTCTGCCCCGAGAAACCAGAGAATACACAACAGCAGCAACAGCAGCAGCAACAACAGCAGCTTCAAAAACAGCCACCACCACCATCAGTAAGACAGCGGCGGCCCAAGACCCGGGTCAGGCCCAGCCTAAAACAAGTGACCAAGAGGGCTGGTCTGAGGTGACCCGGAAGAGGAGGGGTTCCCCCAAACAAGGGGAAAAAAGTCCAATTGCATCCCCTCCTCAAAACCAAACCAAGGTTCCTGAATCAGCAGCAGCAACAGCAGAACAATCAACAACACCAAGCTCAACTCCAACAACCAAAAAAGGACCACAGACCCCAACAACAGCAAAGGCAACAGCAACATCAACGACACCAGTATCACCCACATTGATAAAAAGAAAAAGAAAAAACCCAACAACAAGGATGACCATGAAAACATGGAAACGTCTACGAACTTGAAAAGAAGAAGAGACAGCGGGGAAGGGGCTGCCAAAAAAGTGTGTGCAGGACCTTCCTGCACCGAAGACCTATTAGAAGGCCCTTCAAATGCATATCCCCAAAAGCAGCCTCTCCCCCAACAAGTTCCAATGCAGGTACCACTTCTGGCTCCTTTTCCGCCACTCTCCTTACCACCACCTCCCCTACCACTTCCGCCAATGTTCCCTCCTCAATATTGCATTCCTCAGAATGCTCCCCCTGAGTCGCTACAACCCCCACAATATTTACAACCCCCATTACCACCACCACAACCTCCCCTACCAACAGAATCACCCCCATTTCATCCCCAGTTGAAAAACATTCGCCCACACCAAATTGTGCATGTAAGGAGAGCACAATCTATCGAAAGACCATCTCCCCAAAGCATAATTAGGTCACTCTCATTACCATCCCTGAGTCCGGTCTCTTCCCCCTGAACTCTTTCCTGAACGGACTCCCATTCAAACAAACCCCCAGACCACATCATCCCAACATCCAAAAAAAAAAAAAAAAAAAAAAAAAGGCGGCAAACAGTGCCGAACTAGAAAAAGAACAGCAACAGAAGGCAAAACAATTATGCACCGTTGATGCAGAAGCAGTAACGGACCATCAATTAAAAAAGATGCTAAAGCCGTTACTGCAACTGGAAAAAGTAGGGGAAAAAAAAAGTAAACAACCCACTAAATTTTAAGAGTGCAGCCATGGTGACCACTTTCATCCGTTCGGCTGGTGACCGTACCAAGGGCGTATGGAAGTTCTTGGATACGGTCCGCCAGACCGACACGGGTGTAAAGCTGGCGGAATTGGAGCACTCTTCCTTAAAAAGGTGCTTACCATTTTAGTCAGGGAGGGTCCCTATCTTAGTTCACCCTTCCTTTTATAGAGCACTAAAAGTACGGTTCCCGCTGGATGTCGGCGGATTGTCTCGGATGGCCGAGTGAACACTGAGCTCGGCACCGGCTCTCTGAGACAGGCCATTGGCATCCTCACCCCCCGAGGATTTCCGGTCCATAGTCGACACTGAGTAGGGTAAGTTGGATTGATGGCTTTAAACCTTGCCAGTTTGAATGTGAGGGGACTGATGGATTCAAGCATATGTGCGCGTTTGCTTGGTGAACTCAGGAACCTCTGTGTAGATGTTGCTGCAGTGCAGGAGACCCACTTCACTTGCGGTGCTGACTGTCGGGTGCTGGAAAGCGACGTTAACGTTTTCTCAGCATACGGCAGCAGCACCAGCGCTGGGGTCTCTTTGCTAGTTGGACGCAGCCTTGATGCTGATGTTGACGTTGTTTTTGCAGGTGACGGGGGCCGGCTGGTTGTGGTCGATGTTGCCGTAAAAAGTTTCAAGTTCCGTCTGGTTGCAGTTTATGCGTCCAATATCGCTGCGGAGAGGGTTTCCTTTTTTCGTCGGTTGGCGCCGTTCCTGGACGATACGAAGCGGCTAGTCTTAATGGGTGATTGGAATGCGATCCTTGATCCCAAGATAGATAAGGTCGGGCGGGGAGCTAGCAGATTGAGAAGGTGTGAAAGCAGCCTTGTCGGCTTCATGACTCGTCACGGCCTCGTCGACAGGTTTCGTCTTGATCACCCAGGGCAGGAGATGTGGACGTGGCTAGATAGCTCGCCCTCTGCCAAAGTAGGCTCCTACTTGGACAGAGTGTTAGTGAGAAGACCTGACATTGATTTTGTTAGTTGTCCCACGTTCCACTTGATAGCGTGGACTGACCATAAACTCATAATGAGTGGACTGACCATAAACTCATAATGAGTCAGTCTGCGGTTAGTTAATAGACCTAGTCTAGCCGGCTACTGGAAGTTCAATACCTCCTTACTGGAGATACGGGACTTCCGGGACCGGCTGGAATCCCTAATTCAGCGGGCGTTAGTAGGGGCGGTTACCGGGAATAGGTAGTGGGCTTCTCTTAAGTATAGGATTAGAGATTTCGCCACCAAGTACGGTCGACAGCTCAAATTAGATAGGACCTAGGAGGCGAAATCTATAGAAGATAGATTTACCCAGGCGGTGGCTGGTGGGGACTCCCTAGGTGTAGAGCTATCTAGGAGGGACCTTGAGCGTGAGAGTAGCGAGCGCTACAAGGGATCAGTAGTTAGATCTAGGCTAAAAAGAGTTCTCAACGAAGCGGTGAAATCGAACGCGACTGCGCGTGAAGAAGAAGTGCGAAGGTTCCCCGATCGGTACATCGCTTCTGTCAAGACCCCGGACGGGCGTCTGCTGCGATCGGGTCGTGAGATACGTGACGCCTTTCGGGCGCACTTTCGGGATCACTTTGCCCGCTGCACTGATCTCCCGCTCCGGGAGTTTCGTAGCTATCTCACTGACTTCCCCCGCCTTGGGGCGGCTGAAGCGGCTAGCTGCGAGGGTGTGGTTACTGAATGCGAAGTCAGTGATGCGTTGAAGCAGGTCGGCCTAAACAAGTCGCCGGGACTAGATGGTTTGCCCTACGAAGTGTACTTAAGGATGACGCACGTGTTTGTGCCTATTCTGACGGATATGTTCAACCATTGGTTCGCCCAGGGAGCCATCCCTGGTAGCGTTACCAAGGGCGTGATCACATTGCTGAAGAAAGGCGGCAGGCATGTTTGGGAGGGATTAGACGATTACAGGCCCATAACAGAGTTAAAGATTTTGGGTGAAAGCATCGAGCCTGGTCGTACGAAAGGGGGCAATGTTGGAGTCATCCTTCCCTCCTCTGCCGGCCTATGGCGTCTATGGTACGGGTCCTTAGGGACCCCACCCTTGGTAAGTAGGATTTTTTCCCTTGTAACCTAGTTAGTTATGTTGTGAGTCATTGTTGTGAGTCATTGTCCCCGTCATTTAGTCGCTAGCACTCAAGATCTTTCCCACCCCCATTATTTTTGTACCTCAACTTGTATCCCAGTCCGCTTTTTGAAGATCTTGAACATTCATATGTAAAACATCATATTACCCGCTTCTATCGACCCATGCCTAGCCCGTCCCTTTATTTCTTTTATCCCTGTAGTGTAGGATTCCCGCCCCACCTAGGGTAGGACCGGCTTGTTTCCTGTATTTTCGACCCGGAAAACAGTCGGCCTCCAATTTTATAGACGGGGGATGGGAGGGAAACCAAACGGGGAATTTTTTCCTTGTTTTTCGTGTATATATGTTTTTCGGGTTTTTTTCTCCCATTCCCATCATATCCATTGTAAAAAAAATCATACATTGTAAATAAATCATGCATCACTTTCGGGTTTTAAGTAGGACTTTTTCATAGAGCAAATGTGGTATTTTGGTGGTTGCTGCGTGCATGGAGATGGACGAGTGATTATATATTGTATTGTCGAATGGGTCGGCGAATGTGGCTAGCTAGGTTCCCCATAGAAAATATAGTTAAAGCATGACCGCTCCCTACCCCTCCCCCAAAACCACAAGGCCTCGTGCCTTCTTGTATTCATTACAAGAAATAAAAGGTTAAGCCTCGTCTTCGTCAGGCTAAACCGCTAAAGTTATTTTCAGATTGCATTGTTGAATTACGTTATACCTGTTATTCGTTAAGTAAGACTTGCTTTTTTGTCTAAATTAATTTATTTTTGCAATTGACGGTTTTTTATTTTGACTTGTTTTGACTTATTTAATTTTTTGTCATTTACTTGTCTTTTGTCACTTGTTCTACGTGCAACCTTGTTTTTTTGTTGTACGTTCGACTTTTTTTATCTGTTAAATTTTTATTTCAGGGGTTCTACTATTTTTTGGTATTTTTTCAGTGTCTTTTCTTTACAAGTGTTTTTGTATTGATTGTTTTCACTGAATTATTTGCCTTCTCGTCTTAAAGTAGAACCCCCCCCTCCATTCTTGCAACAGATGGAGGCTCAATTTTACCCTCCTGGCTGCGAATTTTTCTGCAGTCATGGAGGGGTCCACGACTTCTGCTACCCCCCAAAAAGACTCGACAACACAAGAAAGCCTTATAGGGGCAAATTGGTCTTTGTTGACAGCCCGATACAGCCGGCCCAAAAGAGCCCCCCAGCTTGGAAGGGCCACCAGAAAGGACCTGCTGATTTCGAGAGACACAGGGTGACAAATTGGCCACATTGCCAGATTTTGCCCACAGAAAAATGAAAACGTAGCAGCCACAACAACAACAGATTCAGCAGCCACCACCACCACCACCATCAGCAAACAAGCGGAGGCCCAGGGCCCGAGTCAGGTCCAGCCCAAAACAAACGAACAGGAGGGCTGCACCGAGGTAAACCGGAAGAGAAAGGGGTCCCCTAAACAAGAGGAAGAAAATCCAAATACATCCCCTCCTCAGAGACAAGACAAGGTCCAACCACCAGCAGCGCCGGAATCACCAAAAACACCGGCAACAACTACACCAAAAGTACCACCAACACCGGCACCCAAAACCACACCAAAGATATCAGCAACACCAGCAACCCCAACGACATCAACAGCAACAGTACCATTAGCAACCACAGCATCAACAACATCCAAAAATATGAAAAAGAGAAAACCAGCAAACCAAACGGAAGAAATGGAGACCACCACCAATTTGAAGAGGAGAAGGGACAGTGGGGAAGGGGCTGCAAAAAAAATGTGCCCGGAAAAACCCCAGCCCGAGGCAGGCCCTTCCACCCAAACACAACCACAACCACAGCTACCTCCTCCATCTCTACCATCACTTTCAACACTACCTCCACCACCTTTCCCCCCTCCAAAAATATCACTACAATCTCCTCCCCAACAAATGGACCCTCTTTCACCTCTCTCACCCCAACAAGAACATTTCCTAAAAAAAATACCACCGCCCATATAAAATTCCCCTCCCTAGATCCCAATCGGAAGAAAGGGCACAACCCTCGAGCCTAGCTCGAACCCCATCCCTCCCCTCACTCAGTCCCGCATACATATCCTCCCAGGAACTATTCCCTGCGATTCCTTCACCAAAAAGAAACCCTGATCCTCCTGCCGGAAAAAAGAAACCAAATCGGCAGGAGGATGAACTTTCAATTGGACAGATACAGCGGGCAGCGGCTTTGTGCTCGGTGGAGCTGGAAGCAGTTGGGGACTTCCAGCTCCGGAAGGCACTAAAGCCGCTGCTCCGCTCGGAAAAGATAAATAATCTGAACATTGCAAATCCTTCAAACTTCCGGAGTGCAGCCATGGTGACCACTTTTGTCCGGTCAGCTGGCGACCGTACCAGGGGCGTGTGGAAGTTCCTGAGTACGGTCTGTCAGACTGATATGAGGCATGAAGTTGGCGGAGTTGGAGCACTCCTCGCTTAAAAAATGTATTACTTTTTGTTCGGGTAGGGTCCCTACCTTGGTTCACCCTTCTCTTTATAGGTCCCTAAAGTAGCAGTTTCCCATAGATGTCGGTGGAATCACCAGGGACAACCGGGTTACAACTGAACTCGGCACCGGTTCCCTGCGTCAGGCCGTCGGCATCCTCACCCCGAAGGATTTCCGGCCCGTAGTCGACACTGAGTAAAGTAAGTGGGACTAATGACTCTAAACCTTGCCAGTTTGAATGTGAGGGGACTGAGGGATTCAAGTAAGTGTACGCGTTTGCTTGCTGAACTCAAGAACCTCAGAGTATTGTAGCTGGACCCACTTCACTTGCGATGCTGACTGTCGGGTGCTGCAAAGCGACTTTAACGTTTTCTCAGCATACGGCAGCTGCACCAGCGCTGGGGGTCTCCTTGCTAGTTGGACGCAGCCTTGATGCTGATGTTGACGTTGTTTTTGCAGGTGACGGGGGCCGGCTGGTTGTGGTCGATGTTGCCGTAAAAAGTTTCAAGTTCCGTCTGGTTGCAGTTTATGCGTCCAATATCGCTGCGGAGAGGGTTTCCTTTTTTCGTCGGTTGGCGCCGTTCCTGGACGATACGAAGCGGCTAGTCTTAATGGGTGATTGGAATGCGATCCTTGATCCCAAGATAGATAAGGTCGGGCGGGGAGCTAGCAGATTGAGAAGGTGTGAAAGCAGCCTTGTCGGCTTCATGACTCGTCACGGCCTCGTCGACAGGTTTCGTCTTGATCACCCAGGGCAGGAGATGTGGACGTGGCTAGATAGCTCGCCCTCTGCCAAAGTAGGCTCCTACTTGGACAGAGTGTTAGTGAGAAGACCTGACATTGATTTTGTTAGTTGTCCCACGTTCCACTTGATAGCGTGGACTGACCATAAACTCATTAGAGTCAGTCTGCGGTTAGTTAATAGACCTAGTCTAGCCGGCTACTGGAAGTTCAATACCTCCTTACTGGAGATACGGGACTTCCGGGACCGGCTGGAATCCCTAATTCAGCGGGCGTTAGTAGGGGCGGTTACCGGGAATAGGTAGTGGGCTTCTCTTAAGTATAGGATTAGAGATTTCGCCACCAAGTACGGTCGACAGCTCAAATTAGATAGGACCTAGGAGGCGAAATCTATAGAAGATAGATTTACCCAGGCGGTGGCTGGTGGGGACTCCCTAGGTGTAGAGCTATCTAGGAGGGACCTTGAGCGTGAGAGTAGCGAGCGCTACAAGGGATCAGTAGTTAGATCTAGGCTAAAAAGAGTTCTCAACGAAGCGGTGAAATCGAACGCGACTGCGCGTGAAGAAGAAGTGCGAAGGTTCCCCGATCGGTACATCGCTTCTGTCAAGACCCCGGACGGGCGTCTGCTGCGATCGGGTCGTGAGATACGTGACGCCTTTCGGGCGCACTTTCGGGATCACTTTGCCCGCTGCACTGATCTCCCGCTCCGGGAGTTTCGTAGCTATCTCACTGACTTCCCCCGCCTTGGGGCGGCTGAAGCGGCTAGCTGCGAGGGTGTGGTTACTGAATGCGAAGTCAGTGATGCGTTGAAGCAGGTCGGCCTAAACAAGTCGCCGGGACTAGATGGTTTGCCCTACGAAGTGTACTTAAGGATGACGCACGTGTTTGTGCCTATTCTGACGGATATGTTCAACCATTGGTTCGCCCAGGGAGCCATCCCTGGTAGCGTTACCAAGGGCGTGATCACATTGCTGAAGAAAGGCGGCAGGCATGTTTGGGAGGGATTAGACGATTACAGGCCCATAACAGAGTTAAAGATTTTGGGTGAAAGCATCGAGCCTGGTCGTACGAAAGGGGGCAATGTTGGAGTCATCCTTCCCTCCTCTGCCGGCCTATGGCGTCTATGGTACGGGTCCTTAGGGACCCCACCCTTGGTAAGTAGGATTTTTTCCCTTGTAACCTAGTTAGTTATGTTGTGAGTCATTGTTGTGAGTCATTGTCCCCGTCATTTAGTCGCTAGCACTCAAGATCTTTCCCACCCCCATTATTTTTGTACCTCAACTTGTATCCCAGTCCGCTTTTTGAAGATCTTGAACATTCATATGTAAAACATCATATTACCCGCTTCTATCGACCCATGCCTAGCCCGTCCCTTTATTTCTTTTATCCCTGTAGTGTAGGATTCCCGCCCCACCTAGGGTAGGACCGGCTTGTTTCCTGTATTTTCGACCCGGAAAACAGTCGGCCTCCAATTTTATAGACGGGGGATGGGAGGGAAACCAAACGGGGAATTTTTTCCTTGTTTTTCGTGTATATATGTTTTTCGGGTTTTTTTCTCCCATTCCCATCATATCCATTGTAAAAAAAATCATACATTGTAAATAAATCATGCATCACTTTCGGGTTTTAAGTAGGACTTTTTCATAGAGCAAATGTGGTATTTTGGTGGTTGCTGCGTGCATGGAGATGGACGAGTGATTATATATTGTATTGTCGAATGGGTCGGCGAATGTGGCTAGCTAGGTTCCCCATAGAAAATATAGTTAAAGCATGACCGCTCCCTACCCCTCCCCCAAAACCACAAGGCCTCGTGCCTTCTTGTATTCATTACAAGAAATAAAAGGTTAAGCCTCGTCTTCGTCAGGCTAAACCGCTAAAGTTATTTTCAGATTGCATTGTTGAATTACGTTATACCTGTTATTCGTTAAGTAAGACTTGCTTTTTTGTCTAAATTAATTTATTTTTGCAATTGACGGTTTTTTATTTTGACTTGTTTTGACTTATTTAATTTTTTGTCATTTACTTGTCTTTTGTCACTTGTTCTACGTGCAACCTTGTTTTTTTGTTGTACGTTCGACTTTTTTTATCTGTTAAATTTTTATTTCAGGGGTTCTACTATTTTTTGGTATTTTTTCAGTGTCTTTTCTTTACAAGTGTTTTTGTATTGATTGTTTTCACTGAATTATTTGCCTTCTCGTCTTAAAGTAGAACCCCCCCCTCCATTCTTGCAACAGATGGAGGCTCAATTTTACCCTCCTGGCTGCGAATTTTTCTGCAGTCATGGAGGGGTCCACGACTTCTGCTACCCCCCAAAAAGACTCGACAACACAAGAAAGCCTTATAGGGGCAAATTGGTCTTTGTTGACAGCCCGATACAGCCGGCCCAAAAGAGCCCCCCAGCTTGGAAGGGCCACCAGAAAGGACCTGCTGATTTCGAGAGACACAGGGTGACAAATTGGCCACATTGCCAGATTTTGCCCACAGAAAAATGAAAACGTAGCAGCCACAACAACAACAGATTCAGCAGCCACCACCACCACCACCATCAGCAAACAAGCGGAGGCCCAGGGCCCGAGTCAGGTCCAGCCCAAAACAAACGAACAGGAGGGCTGCACCGAGGTAAACCGGAAGAGAAAGGGGTCCCCTAAACAAGAGGAAGAAAATCCAAATACATCCCCTCCTCAGAGACAAGACAAGGTCCAACCACCAGCAGCGCCGGAATCACCAAAAACACCGGCAACAACTACACCAAAAGTACCACCAACACCGGCACCCAAAACCACACCAAAGATATCAGCAACACCAGCAACCCCAACGACATCAACAGCAACAGTACCATTAGCAACCACAGCATCAACAACATCCAAAAATATGAAAAAGAGAAAACCAGCAAACCAAACGGAAGAAATGGAGACCACCACCAATTTGAAGAGGAGAAGGGACAGTGGGGAAGGGGCTGCAAAAAAAATGTGCCCGGAAAAACCCCAGCCCGAGGCAGGCCCTTCCACCCAAACACAACCACAACCACAGCTACCTCCTCCATCTCTACCATCACTTTCAACACTACCTCCACCACCTTTCCCCCCTCCAAAAATATCACTACAATCTCCTCCCCAACAAATGGACCCTCTTTCACCTCTCTCACCCCAACAAGAACATTTCCTAAAAAAAATACCACCGCCCATATAAAATTCCCCTCCCTAGATCCCAATCGGAAGAAAGGGCACAACCCTCGAGCCTAGCTCGAACCCCATCCCTCCCCTCACTCAGTCCCGCATACATATCCTCCCAGGAACTATTCCCTGCGATTCCTTCACCAAAAAGAAACCCTGATCCTCCTGCCGGAAAAAAGAAACCAAATCGGCAGGAGGATGAACTTTCAATTGGACAGATACAGCGGGCAGCGGCTTTGTGCTCGGTGGAGCTGGAAGCAGTTGGGGACTTCCAGCTCCGGAAGGCACTAAAGCCGCTGCTCCGCTCGGAAAAGATAAATAATCTGAACATTGCAAATCCTTCAAACTTCCGGAGTGCAGCCATGGTGACCACTTTTGTCCGGTCAGCTGGCGACCGTACCAGGGGCGTGTGGAAGTTCCTGAGTACGGTCTGTCAGACTGATATGAGGCATGAAGTTGGCGGAGTTGGAGCACTCCTCGCTTAAAAAATGTATTACTTTTTGTTCGGGTAGGGTCCCTACCTTGGTTCACCCTTCTCTTTATAGGTCCCTAAAGTAGCAGTTTCCCATAGATGTCGGTGGAATCACCAGGGACAACCGGGTTACAACTGAACTCGGCACCGGTTCCCTGCGTCAGGCCGTCGGCATCCTCACCCCGAAGGATTTCCGGCCCGTAGTCGACACTGAGTAAAGTAAGTGGGACTAATGACTCTAAACCTTGCCAGTTTGAATGTGAGGGGACTGAGGGATTCAAGTAAGTGTACGCGTTTGCTTGCTGAACTCAAGAACCTCAGAGTATTGTAGCTGGACCCACTTCACTTGCGATGCTGACTGTCGGGTGCTGCAAAGCGACTTTAACGTTTTCTCAGCATACGGCAGCTGCACCAGCGCTGGGGGTCTCCTTGCTAGTTGGACGCAGCCTTGATGCTGATGTTGACGTTGTTTTTGCAGGTGACGGGGGCCGGTTGGTTGTGGTCGAAGTTGCCGTTATAAGTTTCAGGTAAGTTTCATAGATAAGGTCGGGCGGGGAGCTAGCAGATTGGGAAGGTGTGAAATCAGCCTTGTCGGCTTCATGACTCGTCATGATTTGGTCGACAGGTTTCGTCTGGATCACCCAGGGCGGGAGATGTGGACGTGGCTAGATAGCTCGCCCTCTGCCAAAGTAGGCTCCTACTTGGACAGAGTGTTAGTTAGACGAGCTGACATTGATTTCGTTAGTTGTCCCACGTTCCACTTGGTAGTGTGGACTGACCATAAACTTGTTAGGGTCAGTCTGCGGTTAGCTAATAGACCTAGTCTAGCCGGCTACTGGAAGTTCAATACCTCCTTACTGGAGATACGGGACTTCCGGGATTGGCTAGAATCCCTAATTAAGCGGGCGTTAGTGGGGGCAGTTACCGGGAATAGGTGGTGGGTTTCTCTTAAACATAGGATTAGAGATTTCGCCACCAAGTACGGTCGACAGCTCAAATTAGATAGGACCTAGGAGGCGAAATCTATAGATGATAGACTTTCCCGGGCGGTGGCTGGTGGGGGGACTCCCTACGTGTAGAGCTATCTAGGAGGGACCTTGAGCGTGAGACTAGCGAGCGCTATAAGGGATCAGTAGTTAAATCTAGGCTAAAAAGAGTTCTCAACGAAGCTGTAAAATCGAAAGCGACTGCGCGTGAAGAAGAAGTGCGAAGGTTTCCCGATCGGTACATCGCTTCTGTCAAGACCCCGGACGGGCGTCTGCTGCGATCGGGTCGTGAGATACGTGACGCTTCTGTCAAGACCCCGGACGGGGTCTTGACAGAAGCGATCTGCTGCGATCGACTCGTGAGATACGTCATGCCTTTCGGGCGCACTTTTGGGATCGCTTTGCCCGCTGCACTGATCTCCTGCTCCGGGAGTTTCGCAGCTATCTCGCCGACTTCCCCCGCCTTGGGGCGGCTGAAGCGGCTAGTTGCGAGGGTGTGGTTACTGAATGCGAAGTCCGTGATGCGTTGAAGCAGGTCGGCCTGAACAAGTCACCGGGACTAGATGGTTTGCCCTACGAAGTGTACTTGAGGATGTCGCACGTGTTTGTACCTATTCTGACGGATATGTTCAACCATTGGTTCGCCCAGAGAGCCATCCCTGGTAGCGTTACCAAGGGCGTGATCACATTGCTGAAGAAAGGCGGCAGGCATGTTTGGGATGGTTTAGACGATTACAGGCCCATAACTCTGCTTAACACAGAGTTAAAAATTTTGGTCCGGGTCTTAGCGAATCATTTACAGCTTGTTATTAGCGATCTGATCGGCCCCGAACAGACCTTTGCTGTGAAGGGAAGATCGATCCAGGACAACCTGCACTTGATTCGCGAGGTCCTAGAGGGGATAAAAGACGACACTGAAGCCGCGCTGATCAGTTTAGATCAGTCCAAGGTCTTCGATAGGGTTGACCATCGGTTCTTGGCCACAGTTTTGGAGACTGCCGGATTCGAAACGGAGTTCCGCAGAGGATTAGCATGATGAACCACAACCAATGGTGCAGGTTAACGGAAGGCGTTCGGGGGCGTTCGCGATCGAACGTTCGGTCTGACAGGGCTGTCCTCTGTCTCCTCTTCTTTATGTCCTCGCGTTGGAGCCCCTCCTGCGCAGGCTTAGGGATGAGGGGACAAGTCCGTCACTGCGCGGTATCCCTTTAGCTGGCTGCCTTGCGGCAAGGGTTTCCGCGTTCGCCGATGACATCACAGTCTTTGTATCTCGCCGGCTGGATATAAAGGCTGTGAAAGAGGTGGTTGTCGAATACGAGCGGATTGCAGGGGCCAAGGTCAATTTTGACAAAAGCGAAGGTTTGCGGCTCGGTGCTTGGACGGGTAGCAATACTCTTCCAGGGCTTTTCCGCTGGAGTGACGGACCCATCCGCATCCTTGGGGTGTGGTTTGGGCCCGACCTCTAACTGGAGTGAAATTGGTCGGAAGTACATGCTAAGGAGAATGTTCAGGTGGGAATCTGGCTTTCAAGGAGGTTGTCCTTAAAGGGCAGGGCGGAGGCGTGCGCCGCGTACGTCTTCCCCTTGATCCTTTACTGATTGGCTGTACTTCCTCTGCCTAAGGCACATCGGTTGGCGCTTCAACGATCTCTCTCCAGATTGCTCTGGGGAGGTGCAAGGCCGATGGTCCGTAGGCAGGTCTGTATCCAACATATACGCAACGGGGGTCTGGGTATGCCTGATCTGGAGAGCCACTGGCTTGCTGAAAGACTTGCATACCTGGGCCGAGTCTTGATGGGGGACGCAGTGTGGAGACGAAAGGCGAGTCGGACTTTTCCTCGCCTCAACTCAGACCCAAAGGCTGAAGGTCGACGTAGGCCTTTGGGCGAAGCACTGTTTGTCCGCGAGTGCCGAAAGGCCCTTCGTAACCTTCTTGGGTCCAGTGACATTTCATGGCCTCGGAAGGAGCTGTATCGGGAATTAGTGGTGGGTTTCGCTTCTGATCCTCTCAGCGAGCAGCACGGCTGGACGGCGGAGGAGATCAGCTCTCACTGGAATTGGGCGCCAGGATCGAGCTTCTTGAACAACTCCGAGTTCTCGCTCACCTTGCGACTTGTTCAGAATGCGTTATCCCTTCGCGGCTTGAACTTCAAGGCGGGCCTGGCAGACATGCCTGATTGCCCTCTCTGCAGCAGTCGCTTGGAAGAAACGGCTGAGCACGCCTTCTACTACTGCGAGCGAGTCCGCCCGTTTTGGGATCACGTCGGGGAGTGGACGGCTCGCATCGAACCCAAACCGCTCGTGTGGCTCGACGTTGGTTACGTCGTAGACAACATTCTTCCTCCGTTTCATGGTGAGAAGCGTGTGGTGTTTCTCGCGATCCTTGCTGTAGCCCGATTGGTGATTTGGACGATGCGAAACAAGGGATTGTATGACGATGCAAACTTTTCTCATCGGGATCTGGTTTTGTATTTTCGGTATCAGCTGAGGGTCAAAATCAGATGCGATAGAAAACGCTTGGATCGCATAACATTCAGCAAAAGGTGGGTGAAAGCATCGAGCCTGGTCGTACGAAAGGGGGCAATGTTGGAGTCATCCTTCCCTCTTCTGCCGGCCCATGGCGTCTACGGTACGGGTCCTTAGGGACCCCATCCCTGGTTCGTAGAATTATTTTTTCCCCTTGAAACCTAGTTGTTGTGAGTCATTGTTCCCGTCATCTAGTCGTTAGTTTCTCAAGATCTCCCCGCTCCCTATTAATTTTGTGCCTCAACCCGTATTCTAGTCCGCTTTTATTGAAGATTTTGGACATTCATATTTATAAAATCATATTACCGGTTTCTATCGACCCATTTTTTTCAGATCCCGTACAAAGATAGTCATAAGGTGTGCTTTGTTGTTATCGTTAAAGTATTGAGTGAGCAAAAATGATATTGACTCAAAAACTAATTCCGCAACCCATCTTGTTTATGTTTCTAATTGATAATTGTACAAATGGTAAATTATCTACCCAGTTTGTTGCGTTCGGCTTCATCGTGAGAGACACTTTTAACTGCGAATTTTTCCCATCAGATATTAGAACAAAGGTGGTATGCTGTTGTTCGAATGTACTTTTTTTTATCTAGATTGAATTCAATGAAAAGCTTTGATTGAAACTGTATGCCTCTGTCAATCATGATGACTGTAGGTCCTCAATAGATGGTGATAGTTTTCATTGTAGTGTCAGCAGAAATTTCCTTCAACAGAACCCCTGAAAGCCACGGGGAAAATCAATCAACGATTGTTCGCAGATGTTTGTAATTTTAGCAGGTTGGTCGAGATCTGACGATATCTCTGTGTAAATGTGAGAATCTGGTGTCAAGCCTGCCAAATATTCCTATAGGTTACTTTGTATGTCTGTAGAGTTTGAAATGCTGGCAATCTAAATTCTGACGCCCTTGACATCTTTAGCCGTACGAATCTCTTGATGCTGAGCTTCAAAGTGGCTCTCCGGCTGGGATAGAAGACAGCCTGAAAATGATCGAATATACATCCCACCATCACTGTGGTAATGCTGCCACTGTAGTGGTGGAACGTAAGTTTCAGTACTTGATGTTCTGGTCTCACAATACAGTTTTGTCACAAAAGGGTACTAGCACTTAGTATATCTTAAGCGATGAAGTGTGTGTTTTTTGGGGAAAGTGAATTGGCATTCTAGATTTTTATCACATTTGCTATATCTAATTTCAGTGGAGAACTGTGATATGTAGTTCAGGTTTATGATCTGATTTCAAGTACATGTCTAAAATGTTTTATTGTGACACATAGCCACGAGTTCCCTTGAAAATGTACTATATTTTGACTATGTTGGACTTATTTTGACAGAGAAGAAAGATATAGGTACACTAGTATATATCACTTGGTATATGACTGCACCTACAACTGGTATACTTGCATCGGTGGTTAAAATGAATTTAGCCTGAGGATTGTCGGTGAGTTAGGTGAGTAGGTTTCTTTCTCTGTTTGTTCCATCTCAGAGGAGATTTAGATCTAAAATGGCATCTTTTTGACCAAACGTACATAAATGGCCAAAGAATGTCATCTCTCAAATTTTTTATTAGGTTACGTCTTCTTCGAAAAATAATCCGTTCCATCGACTCCAATTATCCTTCCTGGGCCCATAACCTCTTAATATTACTAGTGGAATAATTACTACCACGAAGGTAAAAAAAAATGGAAATAAGTAAAAATGGACAGAGGAATATAATACACAACTTCACAGAAAAGTAATCTGATTTCGCAGGAGAGCAAAATATAAGTCCGGGTTATTAAACTTAGCTCCATTCTCAAAACTAGCATTGATAGTGAGTTTGATTCTCCCTGGGCGCCCTTTACCACTGGATTTGTGCCGCTAAGCTTAGTAAATAACTATTTGATATATTCTGGAACCAGTAGTTGGCAGTTTTTGTGTATTTCTATTGATTTAAATTTAGTGTACTCCTCAAGACATTAAATATATTTTCTCAGGTCATCTTACAAATGCATTCAGTTTAAATTATTGTGGGATTTAGGAACCTGCATTCCAGGTTTGTTCAAGATTTTCATAAAAGCCGGCTTTTTAAAGATTTTATTAACGTGATTGTTTATTTCTAATCTGAGTTCAAAGTTTACATCATTTTCCTAGCTATTCGGGGCTTTTTCAATGATTTTCTAAGTTTCGTTCATTAATTTTCTCGTATCTCTTTTTATAGATTTCGTGATATGAGATAAATCTAATACTTTTTATGTTTTAGATTTATCTGCTATCACGAATATTTCTAATACTTTGATATCTTTTGTGCTCAGTTTTAATTCTTTTTTAAGTTCTTAAGTTTTTAAGTTCACAAGTTTAAACTTACTTATGCCAAACATATCTTTCTTGAATGGCAGTAAATCAGGATGTTGAGGAAAGCAATCATTTTTGTTTGAAAGCATCGCAGGAGTTTTCTGCTTTGTTTTTGATAGCAAATGAAGAGTAATAAAATGTCTATATGATTAGGTTCTAGATTTTATTCATTAGCATGATCTTGTATTAGTGCTGGTCATGTGCAGTAATATTTTAGAGCACAGTTGAAGGACACTTCTATTGCTGGTTTTAAAAGACTTTTCTAAAGAATGAACAACTTAGTAATTAAGACTTACTCTTGTTTTTTACCTCCAGAAACTATTAAAAGCGCACCAACTACAGTTATTATCACATTCCATAGTTTTTCCGCTTTCTTGCGACATTCCATTATTCGTCTATATGTTCATTTTCTTTAATTTTCACTCAGTGGTCAACTGAGATGGCAAAATCCACAAGTGACATGTTCTTTTTTCCTTGATAATGTCTTTTGGGCGAAATTCAGTGATCTCTTTGTACTTCAAAGATCAAGAAAATTTTTCATGCCTTATTTTCTAGGACGGATTCTAGGTTTGCATATATTATAGTCAAATTTTAATCTCTCGCACCTTTCCAAGTGGATCAACTTTCCTGCTCAGTTGTACTTAGTTTAGTATTCATTTTGTACTAGTTTACTACATTTACTTTAGTTCAGTTTGGTTTCTTTGTTTAATGGCATATGAACCTTCATGGGTTATCTAATGCCAAAGCCTTTCTTGAAGAAGAACAGCAGTGATATTATTTAACTCATAGCTGGAGGTACGTATACACATCACATCATTGGCCTAGTGGGTAGAGTGTTCGCCAATGGTCCAGGAGACCTGGGTTCAATCCCACGTTGCGTCATACCAAAGACTTTAAAATGGTACTTGATACCTCCTTGCTTAACACTCAGAAATACAAGGTGCGTATCAAGGGTAAAGTGGAGCAATCAAGGTAAAGGAGTAGTGCCCTTCCCTACACCTCGGTGTAGTAGCTATCAAAAAGGGAGCCATCTGGCCACCCTCGACTACGGTCGCCAACTTTACTTACTACCTATACTTGCTATTTTGTTGCATATTATCAATTTTTGCCTTGATATAATTGTTTTTTATAGCATTATTCTGTTCTACTATGAAAAGAGATGCAGATTCTCTCCTTAGGTTTCCCGTTCTTCACCATGTTCAGGTCATCTCATATGCAATCTCACAGTTTATTATCCCGGTGGGCTGAAAGTAGAGAGGGTTAAGCGGACATTTGGCTAATAGTGGAAAATACCATTAAATTATCTGTGTCAGTTGACAAATGCTTGAGAGCAACAAAATGGGTAGTAAGAATATCTAGAAAATTTCTAATTAAAAAAAAACAACAATATTTTTGAATAAAAGACGGTAAATATGCATGCAATGCAACATTATCAAAATTCGGTTCCTTGTCAAAACGGCTTTTCTTACAATCTTAAAAGATTTGAAAGAGTTCAATGTTGGTCGTCTGATCCATTTTGCAAGAATCTAAAAATGATGAAATATGTTAAAAAGAAGTTTCTTCTATGAGAGTGGGAGCTTGCACTTCAGGCAAATTTAACGAACATCTTTGATACTTACGTAGTACTCTCAAAAGAGAAAATAAATCTTCTCAGTTGATTATGACACTTACTCTTTTTAAGACAGTATATTCAACAATGCATTATACACAACATTCAACAATGCATTCATCCGGAAGTCTCTCAATGTTGGGAATGTTCCAGCGACCCAAAGCTCCATTCCCCTGGTTTAACCTGTGTACACTAAAAAAAATAACCATCCACTGTTTAATAAACTGTCACAGAATGATTTTCTTGGGTTCTCTTATGTATGGTATGGGAAAAAAATTGATGATCACCGGGCGAATTAATGGATTTTCCATGCTCTTTTCTTTTAAATGTACCTATTATTGACCTAAAAATTAGCCAAAAATATCATAAATTGCAGGTTGCATGCTCAGGATTGCTATATATCAAATTATTGGTACCAGAAATAGATTCGGCACCCTATAAAACATACAGATAGAGGTATAAAATATAAAATTTGGTCAAAAATAAGATCAGTAATGCCATTCTTGGTATATCACGTGTCTTTATTTCATGATGGAAATCACTGAAAAGTCAAGATACAAAAGTTTCTTCGGAGAAACTTTTTGAAAATATTTCCAAGAATGATATTTTTCAAATAATTATGCCGACACAGCTTGGTGATAGTTCGACCGAAATTAAAGACTAAAGCCATTGATTGAATGACAACCTTTGCCTAAAAATACAGATGTTAATGCCTAGTGAACTAATCTTTTTATTATTTCACTTATATACCTCTTTGGTACCATTCAAACTCCAGGATTTGAGTTTTAGCCAAGTTTTACTGTTTATGTTGCGAAAATGTACTTGTGTGTATTTCATCCATGACCAAAATACGAAATCTTTCACAGCCACAAAAATCCGAAACTTTCCATAACTTCAAACATGTATAACTCAGTAAATATCTAAAATAGTTAAAATGCAAGTGAGGCCATTCCGGAGAGCTGAGGAAAAGTATTTAAGGGATTTTAGAGTCTCAAACCATGAAAAAAGTTGCCAAAATTCAACATGTCCGCTTGCTAGCCAACTCACCTCTACTACTATTACTGGGGTGCATACCCATGGTACAACGGCTAAAGTATTGGACGGCAGCCTTGAAGTCAGCGAGTTCAAACTCTAGTCACACTACTACTTTTGGACATTAGAAGACGTATGAACCCCCTAAACATCCCAGTTATGGGTTATGCTGTTCTTCTACAAGGATGGCTTTGGCATTAGATAACCCAAAAAGGTTGATATGTCATAACACAAAAAATACCATAACAAATTACAACTTCCAAGGTAAAATACAAGAAAAAAAATGTATAAAATGTGCTAAATGATATGAGAGTTGAGAAGATAAAAATTTAAAAGCTTAACAATGTTAGGTGAAGAATACAAACTTCTTGAGTATTTTTTTACATTTCACAAGATTTTCTGTATTTGGTCTAATTTTTTATACAAAATGTCCCAAATGTTCTCCCCAAGTATTTTCCATCATTACTAGCTATTTTAAAGGTATGATCAAGATATTTTTTCTTTAAAATCTTATGAAACTTTTGTTTTAATATCTAATGTTTCCTCACCAGAGTGAAGAGGTGTATATATACTAATGAGAGTGGTACACTTATGAAAACAGAACCAATATTGCATTTATGTCGATTACATACATTAGGAAAACTTTTTGTTGAGTTGTTTCCAAATATCATTTCTACTTCTATCATTATGAGAAATGAGTTTGTGTGAATGTGTGGGAGAGGGAGAGGGAGATCAAATAATGTATCCATTTCATCTCAGTTTTGTCAGTCATCTTCAGGAAATTTATCTGAAGCAATACTTTGAATACAAATGGTTATTATTTTATGGAGTTTATATCTTTGAGTGTATATTTGTCCAAGAATTACTACTAAATAGAAAACAATTGGGAAGTGTTTTTTTTAAATAGTTATTGGTTTGAACCTACATTCCATCAGAAGATATTTGAGGCTGACCTCTAAGGTAGTATGAAGTCACAGTAGGTCATCAAATGGCAATATATGCCATTTCTAGCTATATTAAGAGTCTCATTAATATAAATTACAATAAGCTTTTGACCTTGTAAATGGTGGGATGGATATGATTAGGTCTGTTTCTTATACGGCTGAGCACACCAGAAAATCCATCCGGTGCGAAGACAGTTTCGAGTTTTGTGAGTCGCAATCTATCAACCCAGCTCAGAAAGCAGCTGAGAGTCTCAAAAGTCAGCTGCTTCCCCTGCTACCTGGAGATCCAAGGAGAGAGATCCTGATTATCATGAACGGGATAGGATAGAGAAGTACCAGCAATACTTCTAAGGTAATATCATTCATCTTATCCCAGAGATTTCTAAAGCCCTCGAACCACTGACGTTATCGTTCGTAGTTTTGGATCTTAGAATTATAAAGTTTGCCAGACTGAAAAAAGAAACCATTGAAGACCCCCTCCGCTCCAACTGAGCCACCTTTGTAGGAGTTTTGCGACATGATCAAGCGGCAAAATTGGCCACTAAGAACATTATCACCAAGTTTTTCCGGTTGTAAACGGAGTACTTGTGTATTCGTAGAACGAAGATGACGGTGCATAACGTGCTGGTCGATCTACCTGGCAACGTGTTAGCATTCTTCCTGACTGCTTATGGACGAGTGGAGAAGGTGGGTCAGCTTCAGAGCTGTTAACAGGGATTACGCCTTCCCAAGAAGGAGGGGTTCTCAGCAATCCCCGACACAATCTTGTTTCGGGGCAAGGAGCTGATGGTCATTATAGATTGCGGACGACCGCACTGCTTGCTTTGCCCGCTTTCCTGACCTCCTGATTCATGAGTTTCACAGCCGACTTCTCCCAACTTCAGAAAGCGAAAGTGGATACAGAGTGCGAAGACCATGATGCTTTGAAACAAGTTTGCCTTAAAGAGTCACCAGGACAGGATGGTTTGCACTATGAAGTGTACATGTTTGTGCCTATTTATGTGTTCAACCACTGGTTTGCTCATCCCTGGCAGCATTGTCAAGGGAGTGATCACATTTAAGATTTTGATGATTATTTTCGGGACCGCAAGATTCGAACCAGAGTTCTGCAAGTAGATTAGCATGCTGTACCATAACCCCTGGCAGGGGAGTAAGTGAACGGGAAGCACTTGGCGTCTTTTGCGATCAAACAGTTGGTCCAGCAGGGTTGTCCCCTTTTCTCAATGTTTGCGTTTTGGAGCCCATGCTTTGTAGACGTAGAGATGGAGGGGGCTAACCCAGCTTTTGACCGTCATCAGGAGAAAGTCTCCGTGTACGCTGATATCACTTTGTGTCCCGTTGTTTGGACATAAAAGCGGTGAAGAGCAAAGGTTTGCCGTTGTGTGCTAGGAGGGGTGGTGTCCTCCTGCTTAGACCCTTCCGGTCCCGAGTGCATCCTTGGGGTATGGTCCGGGTCAGGCCTTCAACTGGAGCGTAACTGGTCGAAGGTACGGGCAAAGATAGAAGCACAAGTGAGTTTTGGCTTTGAAGGCGGTTTACCTTAAAGGGATTGGTGGAGGTGTGCACCGTGTACATCTTCCTCTGGTTCCTTTACCATCTGTCTGTTCTCCTACTTAGTGGGCTTTGGCTGCTGCAGCAATCTCTCTTCACGTTGCTGTGGTGAGGACGAAAGCTGATGGTTTATTGATAGGAATGCTGTCAACATCCTCACTATGGGGGGATACCTGATCAGGGGAGCCATTGGCTATTTAAAAGGTTGGATTTCCTGGGTCGCTCATTGACGGGGAATAAATGAGATCTAACCCAAAAGCTGAGAGCTATTGTTGCCCAAGTGGTGAAGCACTGTATCTGATCGAGTGCCGTAAGGCCCTTTGCAAGCTTCCCTGGTTCAGAGACGTTTGATGGTTTCAAAAGGAGCTATACTGGGAGTTAGTGGAGGGCTCTGTTTTGGATCCACTTGAAAAGCGGATTAGCTTTTCACAGAAGGTGATTCGTACCCACTGAAATTACAGGTTTGGGCTTCTTGAACAACTCCGAGTTCATGATCACCTAGCGGCTTGCACGGAATGCATTATCCCTTGCGAACTGGTCTTTCAAAGCAGGTGTGGCAGATTTGCTTCATTGCTCCCGCAGCAGCATGGCTGAGTCCGCCTTCTATTACTATTGCGAGCAGGTCAGCCCGCTTTTGAGTCACGTCGATGAGTGGACAGCTCAACATTAGTCCCAAACTGTTAGCTGCTCGACGTTGGAAAAGTGAGAAACATATGGTGTTGCCATCCTTGCTGAATGGGGATTTGGACGACGTGAAAGAAAGGATTGTATGATGGTGCAGATTTTTTTTTATCGTGATCTGATACTTTTCTTTCCCCATCAGCTTAGGATTAATATAAAATGCGATAGAAAATGCTTGGACCGCATAACATTCAGGAAAATATGGGTGTATGCAGCAGGCCTGGTCGTACAAAGGGGTAGCAACATTGGAGTCATCCTCCCCTCCTCTTCCTACACATTGCAGAAACAGTCTGCTTCCCCAGGGACCCCACACCTGGTAAGTTTAATCTCTGCTTCCACTTTTCTTCTTTAGTTAGCAGTATGTTCTGAATCATTGGTTCCATTATTTAGTTTTTAGCATCCTCTCATCCCCTGTTTTCTTTTTTTATCCTAATTCCCTATGATCCTAGCCCCACACTAATGATTTTGGACTCTCATTCGCTTAATCCATATCGCCTATCCGCACCTTCCCCAGCGTATTTTCCCCCCGTTGGCAGAGCTCCACTCCCTTCGTAGGGATCGTCTGGCTTGTTTGAATATCGGAAAACATTCAGCTTTCTACCTTTAGATGGAGGGATGGGTGGATAACCAAACGGGGTTATTCCTTGGTTTCAATTTTATTTGTTTTTTTTTCTCCCATCCTCTTTTAAGTTCATATTCCATATATAAACCATTTCATTTTAGGGTTTTAAGTCGATTCTCACTGAGTGATTGTGGTATTTTGGTGAACCCTGCGTATAAGATAAACGTGGTTCAAGTTATCGTATTGTATGCATGGTTCGGTAATTGTGGTTAGCTAGGGTGCCTTAGTTTAGCATATGTCAATGAAGACCACTTCACTTCCCCATCTATTATCTGGGATTTCATGCTCTCAAAGATTTTGTATATAATTTTTTTTATTAATTATTTTAAGTAAACGCTGTAGAAGAGAGATTATACTCCTCTGTAATATAATAGACTATTCTATTTAAATATAAGAGGGTTACAGCGTTGGCCATAACGAACAAGTCTTTTCGACTCATTGGGGTTTATGGGCCCGAGGGCCCCAGTGAAGTTTCCAAAGTTTTTTGATGTATCGATCCGTTCGTTACGTCGTCAAAGTGGGAGATTAGAACGCAGTCCTTGATTCCAATCTAGACCAAGGCAGACCTAATCCGGCTACTAACCATTTGGATACGAAGTACTTTGGTAAATTTGTCGTGAGACTTGATCTCATTGACAAATTACGGGAAAGGCATTTTTGCAGCTGGATTTGCCTTCTTCATGCGTCCCTCGATGTTGTAGTGGAAGTGAACGAAGTAAGATCGAAGCCCTTCACTTCGTCTCGATCAATTCCTCAAATTTGTCCGCTCTTGCTCGTGCTTTACATCCTTGCGCTAGAAACGTTTCAACGCAGGTTGAAAGCTAACTCGGTCCTATACAGCTTCACATACGCTGATGACATAAGCGTGCTTGTGACGAGAAGGACTGTGGTGGTTGAGCAAAGGAATCAGAAGGCATGAACTCGTGACAGGGGTCAAAATTAACCGAGAAAAGTCGGAGAGTTTACTGTCTTTTCTGCCTCTTCAGTTGGACAGTCGGGTCGTGTAAAATATTCGGTGTCTGGTTCGATCCGGTACTCCTGATGGAGAATTGATCGGAAGTATTGGAAAATGTTGTGGCCACTACCGACCTATGGAGGCTCTCCTTAAGGGCCGGGGCGAAGTGTGCGGGTCACACATCTACCTCATTTATCGTTTTACAGTACTTCCTCTTCCGTGTACCATCATATTCAATCTGGAAAGGTCTTTTTTCCTGTTTATCTTGGGCAATGAGGCAGTTTCGTCCGACCGAATGAGTACCGAACGTGGAGACGTGTCGCCACACTTTGTGTCTCAGTTTCCTAGGTCGGATGTGCGTAAAACAAGACGAGATGGACGACTTCTGAAAGAAGGACACCAGGAAAGTCGGTGAGAAGCGTACACTCGAATGATGCCCAGAAACGAGAGACCCTTCTATTGTGAATATCGGCATGCTCTGATAGTTCTCTCTCGGGTTCAGACTGGTCTCTCTGACACGGAGGAGTCGACCGCGCGGCCACTGTGCAAACTTCTTCAAGGCTATATGGTTCTTATACTAAATGGAAAGATTTTGTCCTAAAAGCCAATTCTGTGAGTAGCAATATGGTAAGATCGGAACATTAAGTGTTTCTTTGCTTGCTCGACTTATGAGAGTCGTGATATGGACGACGCGACAGAAGGAGTTTCCTCTCAGACATTGATCACTTTTTTAAAGCACAAAATTGAAATTAAAATCCTGTCAAAGAGAAAAGACTCACTTTCCTGGGATTTGGTGAGAGGTGGGTAAATGTGTCGTATGACAGGTGCCAGCCTTAAATTATTTTTGGATACTGAAGGTTAGAGGATTTTGCGTTCTTGAAATAGCAGTGGTAACCCTTCCCAGGTAACTTAGACTAGTTATTTTTACATTATTTTTTGTAAAAACAGTTTAACTTAGCTAAAATGTGTTTTAGTCCCCGGTTTTTTTCCCATTCCAACCTCCGTTAGATTAGAGAAACTTGAGTTCTTCGGATTTGCAGCGTAAGTCCGTCTTTTTTTTCTTCCCCTACACTGTTTTTCAACTGGTGAACTGGCATTATAGTCTGTGGGGACGGGGGCCTAATATTAACTATCATCGTTTATTCTTCTAAATTGTAAATAATTATTTTTTTCCTTTTATCCTGACATTTTCGTGGGGATCGTTTATATATATTTTAATTTTTTTGTAATTTTTAAATTGTCCTCCTCTCCCGCACACTTATGTAAATATGGGATTAGATTAGAGATTCATAGAACGATTGACTTGTTTTGGTGACTTTAGTATAAAAGTATTATACGGATAATTGTGTTGTTATTGTAAATGTTTTTGAAGTATGTATTGGGTCCTTCCCATTTTTGCGGCCTTGTGTTAAATTTGTTTATTTCTTAATTAACATTGAATATCGGCGTTTTCTCTCTTGGACACGCCGTCAGCATCCTCACTTCCGAGAATTTACAGACCATCGTAGACACTTTATAGGAAGGTGAGTAAATGATCCTTGCCACTTTTAGTGTGAGGGAACTGAGAAATCAGAGAAAGTGCGCTTGCTTGCAGAGTGAACTCTCGAACCTCAGCGTGAATGTTGCTGCGATCCAAGAGACTCACTTCTCTTGCGTAGAGGATTATCGGGTGTTGCGAGATGACTTTGTTGTCCTTTAAGCATTCGGTAACTGCAGGAGCGCAGGAGTCTCTCTTAAAGTAGGACGTAGCCTCAATGCGGGTGTCAATCTTGTCTTTATAAATGAGGGCCGGCTGGTTGTGGCTGATATAGCTGTGAAAAGTTTCGAGTTCCGGGTGGTCGCAGTTTATGTACCTAATTTCGCTGGAGTTAGACTAGGTCGGGCGGGGTGCTGGTGGCTCAGTTTGGCGTGAAGGCAGCATAATCAACTTGATGGCCGCGCACGACTTCGTTAACAGGTTAGGGCTGGATCACCCAGGGATAGACCTGTGGACATGGCTATATAGTTTGCCCTTTTTCCGTGGTAGATCACACCTGGACAAAGTGTTCGGAGAGCTAAAATAGAATTCGTTTCTTGTCCAATGTTCCACTGGATAGAGCAGACTGATTCTAAACTTTTTAGGGTCAGTTTGCGGTTAGTTAATATGCCTTGTCTTGCTGGCTAATGGAAGTTCAATATCTCTTTGCTGGAGATACAGGGCTTTCAGGACCAGCTTGAATCCCTTATTCATTGGGCATTAGTGGGGGCGATTACCGGGAATAGGTGGTGGCTTCCCTTTAAATATGGGGTTAAAGAATTTGTCATTAAGTTCGGTCGTAAGTTCAAACTAGATAAGGCAAAAATCGCTTTCCCGGTGGAGGAGGGGGATTCCCTTGGAAAAGATTTAGGTAAGAGGGAAACTGAAGCGCAAGAGTAGCAAGTAAAGATTTTTCGATCGCTACATCCAATTCGTCAAATACTTAGATGGGTGCGTGCTACGGTCTAGCAGCGAGATGCGTGATGCCTTCCAGGTGCATTTTCGTGATTGCTTTGCCTGCTTTGCCGACTTTCCGATTTAGGAGTTTGTAGCCATTTAATCGACTTTCTCCACATTAAGGGGATAGAACCAGCTGACTGCAAGGGGTTGATTACAGAATGTGAAGATCATGATGCGTTGAAGCAGATCTGCCTCAAAAAGTCGCAAGTACTGGATGGTTGGCCCTATGAAGTTACTTGGGGATGTCGCAAGTGTTTACACCTCTTCTGACGGAGGTATTCAATAATTGGTTTGCCCAGCATTACAAAGGGATAGATAACAAGAAAGAAGAAAGGTGGCAAGCATGTCTGGGGGGAATTACAGGCCCATAAATCTGCTGAACACAGAATTAAAGATTTTGGCTCTGATCTTGGCGAAACGCTTGCGATTTTTGTCGGTGATCTGATCGGACCTGAGCAGGACTACGATTTAAAACCTGCACTTCATTCACAAGGTCATAGATGGTATTGAAGACGACGCTGAAGCCACGCTGATCAATTTATATCAGTACAAGGCATTTGATAGGAAGGACCATCGGTTTTTGGCGACAGTTTTCGAGACCATCGGATTCGAACCTCTTGTCGATCCCAGTTGGATCAGCATGCTGAAACATAACCCCCAGGCAGTGAAGCAAGTGAACGGAAAGCGCTCGGGGTCTTTCACGTTCGAACGGTCAGATCGGTTTGGTTGGCCCTCCCCTCCCTTGTTCTCAATGTCCGTATCTCGTAGCCTTTTCTCCGAAGGCTGCGTTGGGAGCAAATCCGGCCCTGCCATAATAACATCGGAATAGATATATGCTGCAGGCCCCAAACCTTGAATTTCCCTTTTAATGGATAGTGATCGACCTCATAATATTCTGGATGTTTCTTTAGCTTGATTAATATCTTTCAAGGATTCATCAAACCATCGTCCCAGACTTTTCACCGATTCTTCTGACATTGTGGGGAGTTTTTGACTAGCTACCTTAAAATGTATACTTTGATTCACTTTTCCTTTCCTAAGAAAGAGACTTCTAGACTTTCGGTGTTTACATTTCATTTCTATCCCAAATCATCTGCTCGCTCGTCAAGATACTAAATCTTGCGAGTAGTAGATTGTAGGATGAGAGGATTATAGTGTCATCCATGAATGTTATCACTTCTGGCATTTGAAACCCTCCACCAAGTTCAACAATATCAGCATTTTTCTGTGCTGCTTTTAGAAGCAGTTGTATTGGTAGAACGAAAAATATTGGTGACACTGAACATTCCATCGCCAATCCAACTTCAAGTCTGTTCCAATTGATTGTATAGTATTTTGTGGTGAACGGCATGAGGAAACAATCTAAGTATGTTCCTTGCATTTTGGATATCTCCTCTGGAATATGATACATCTGATAAGGCACCGATTCATAAGCATTTGCCAAATCCAACCAAATGACATCCAAATCCTTTTTGTTAGCTTTTTGAATAGCTTCCCAGATCATATTTCCAAACTCCGAACAACCGACTGTTCTGCAAACACCAACCTTTTGCACCGAAGTATCGATATACCCGTTAATGAGAAAGTATCTGATAAATGACGATGCCAAAATCGCGAAAAATATCTTTCCTTTTACATTGAGGAGAGATATTGAACGAAAATGGCTAATGTCCTTCGAATTCTTTTTTTTTGGGTATGTACACACCGTCAGCTATCATCCGCTAGTTCCTGATATGAAAGTTTTTCCAGGCCCGTTTTAGGTTAGCATATCGCCATTTGAGAACTTTAGGATATTTTTATATGATAGGGAAGGTATTCTATCTGGGCCAGGTTTTATTCCTACTTTTGCTAATTATACGTCTTATTTCTTCGTATTATCTAATCAATCAAAGTTAAACTACATCATATATTTTGATATACGAGGATCATTAAATAAGTTTCCAGACTTTTTTCGTATGGACACTTTTACTGATAGTACACACAGGAAACTCTAGTCCCCTTCGAAGTAATCTCTTCTGGCTGCAATGCACTTGTTGTATCGTTCCAACAACTTCTGGAAGGCCCCATGGAAGTCCTCTTGTGTAAACGTGTTTATGACCTTCGTCACAGCCTCTTTCATCTTCTCAATTGTCTCATAACAACAGCCTCTGAGCTTAGAGAATAATCAAAAGTCACAGGGAGAAAGGTCTGGACTATAGTGAGGGTGAGGAACTGTCTTGATGTCCATCTTGGTCAAATAGTCTGTGACAATGATGGAGTGGTGGACTGGTGCATTGTCCTGGTGGAAATGCCACTGACCCGATTTCAAGAGTGCTGGCCTCTTCCCAAGGAATCTCTTCCTGAACTCCCTGAAAACCTCAACATAGTAACCATTTGGCCAATCAACTCTGGGGTTCTGACTTCCTTACTCCTCCCACACCTCTCAACATCTCTCACAGACTCCCTGCCTTCTTTGAATCTCTTATGCCACTCAAAAACTGATGCTCGATTCATGCAAGATGGTCAAAAAGCAGTATGAAGCATTCCATACGTTTCTGTGGCATCATTTTTTCCAAGTTTAAAACATAATTTTATTGCATATCGTTCTTCTAAAGTGTCCTCATGTCCAGATTGCATTTTTGAAATTCACCTGCTGTAACGATTAAGCTTTAGTAGGGTGTATTCCAATTGCTCTGTAGCTGTTCATTTGAACCTGAAATCATAAAAAATTGCTCAGTGATCTCATAAGATGTATAGCAATAACATAGTGAATTTTCAAGAGTCTACAAAAATTTTAAATACCAGTACAAAAAAAGTCTGGAAACTTATTGAAGGCACCACGTAGATCTTATTTTGCTTTTATTATTCTTATACTTAAAAAATATTACAAATATAATCAATAAAATAATGATAATTTTGGTATAGTTATTTTTTTTACTTTAAATTATACTGCTTTTTAAATAAAATTTTACTTTAACTTTATGAAATTATAAAAGCTAGTAAAACTTTTTCAATATTTTTCTGCTTTTCTATAAAATTGAATATTCATTCTTCTTTACTTGAGGTTTGATTTTTGTACTAAATAAGTAAGAATGCACAGTCAATGAACATTACCAAGTTGTAATGAAGTATAATAACACTTAGAAGATTGTCTGGAATTTTGCAAATTAAATGATTTTATAATGTTTATTAATCTTGCATTAATTTTATGCTGATAACTTTGCTAAGTTAGGGATAAAAATTGTCGAGGATATGATTAAAAATGTGTGGAAATATGTAAATCTTATTTAGATAAAATCACTTCGATACCTTTTTTGTTATCAAATTAGCATATTTCTCTTTACCTTCTTAATATATTGAGTTGTAAAAATTGATTAACTAGGAATAAAAAAACTTGTTTAAAACACTTTGCAAAATAGCTATAGTCATACTACCTTATCCTGAGATGTAAAAATGACATTTAAACTCCATTGTTAAATTTACAAATTACACTGCAGGAAAATGATTCTGTATTCTGTATTTCAGGACAAAAATAAAATAAACTTGCTGCTGATCTTAATTTTAGAGTGTTTTTGATATTATCAGTTTCAAGCAGGGCATCTGATCAAATTTCTGTACTCTTAAATGAAATAGAATCCTATCAGCTGAGGCTGTAGAATTCGCTGACTGTACCTCTGCAAAGAGATAAGACTACTCTGCCCAGTGAATGTTCTGGATATGACACAAAACCATCTGATGGTGAGGGACCACTCCTGAAGCATTGAGGAATGAAGAGTATCCCTTTACTGTCATTACTTTCAGGCCCACTCTGACCCGAATTTGTTTTACCTGTTAGAATCTCATCTATGGGTTAAATAGAACTATTTAAGCATTTACTACATATGAAACCATTTAAGTGTGTGTAAACAAATAAATGATTGATACTAAATTGAATTATAAATACTAGATTGCAATACTTAAAACCATTTAACTGTGTGTGAATGAATGAATAGAATATCTAGTATTAGTTGTATTTTAAACCATTTCGTGTCCTGGATATAGCATTAAACTATATCTGCATCTGGAGTTTGGAGAATGTAAAATACCTCTGTATTAACATTACTTTCAGTTTCACTCTGAGCTGGAGTGGTAGTCCTTGTTAGGATCATATTCATGGGTCAAGTTGAACTGTTCGATTTTTCAACGAGCCCGAGCTTACCTTTTTTTTTTTCCCTTTTTTATACCATGTTCAATGGTTTCAAGTATTGCTATCCAATATGAATAATTCTATTTACCACCAATCACCTACCTGCACAAAGCTAAAAAGCCTCAAGCATCGCCACACAACAGCCACGACACAACATCAGTCACCAGCTTGCTCACACTTAAATGGTACGCAATAGTTCAGTTTGTCAGCAATTTCATCTCCAAATGAGCCAGAAACAAATTTGACCATACATCAGCATGGCTATTGCTTCTACATAGCTAAATGGCTCCAACCACTGCTATATAGCACCTACAATTCTAGTCAACACTTATCATTTGTTTGCACAGAACAAAGTGGCCAAAAGTGGTGCCACCCAACACCATTTATTCTATTCAGCTCCACCCATTCACCTGTACACAGCCAAATTGATCTAAGCATTGCTATGTATAATTAACAATTCAATTAAATGTCTGTCATTTGTTTACCAACAGTTAAATGATCAGTTCTATTTCAAATAAGTATGTGGTTGATTGGTATTATTGTGATAACAAATAGTAATGGTGATAGCGCGTCTCTCTGGAATATACCTCTCTGGAATTTCACCTCATGTAAACTTTTTCCTCCTGTTGTCGATTCCACTCTCTAATTTTTCTTGCTTTCTATGATAAACTTTATAACTTTGTCAGCTACCTAGTACATTTTGAGACAGCTTTGTGGGATTATATCATGTGCCTTTTTTTGTTAACCATGCCATAACTACATTTTTCATCTTGTTATTATTATGATTATTATAATTATTATTTAAAACCATACAGCTGAGTGAAAATTATTTGTATTTGATATGAATACTTGATAAATTGATAGTTAAAATTCTTGAAACTATTTAACCATGTGCAATATCAATATATTAATATCAAATAGAATTATTAGTGTTAGGAATAATTGAAACTGTGTGCAATAACCAAACAAAATGGTAATTGTTAAAGTAGAGAACAGAATCAATCCACAAAGTTTGAATAAAATAAAAAAAGATTGTTGGACTTATAATCATTCTTAAAGTTCCAAATCCTTATTTGTGTTATGATATTCAGGGAAAATGATAAAGACTGGAATATGGTCCTGCAAATTGGGGGAAAATTCAATACACCCACTCCCTTTCAAAAAGTATACTAACGTATATCACAAGAAGCAGCATGGTGGATGTGAAGTAAAGCAGATGACTCCAAAGACAAGTCAACAGTGAGCTTCTCCAGGTGCTGTGTGGAAGAACCTCATTGGTCAACACCTAAATAGTTCAGTCAGGAAACTACTGCTACTCATATATGAGGGTCTGTTGATGATGAAAAAACAACCAAGGAAAGATTACTATGACTAATTCAAATCATATGCTCAAAAATTAAAAAAATTCTGCTTACATGACTCGTCAAACAGAAATGGAAAATGTCTTGCTGACTTTTCATTCCAGAACAAGCTAGCATGCCTAAATGCTAAATTCTAAAACAGGAGGAAAAACTATGGACCTACACTTACTGAAATAACTATGAAGCACAGCTAAGATATATATTTATACTCAAGCAGTGGATAAATAGTGCTCTTAACTGAGACATGCTCCTCTTTTAAAGGAGTATCATCCAATCATAGAATCTTCACAGCAAAGATACATTTGAGTCTCTGTTGAAATAAGAAACAGTCAAAACCACATGTTATGAATGGTCCTCAAAAATAGAGATATAAGCAATAAATATACAGTAATTGTAAGAAACAAATTCATTAGTCTTCAGTGAGAAAACAAATGATTAAGATAAAACAGAATTATTAGTTTTAGATAACAGTGCTTGAGACTATTTAAATCTGTGCAAACAAATGGTTCATTTAAAAAAAAATCAACTACAAACTATTTGCTTAGAAATCATATGTGTATAAATATGTATTTATATGTACTTGTATGTATGTATAGACAGGATCTCGCATTATATAACCCACAGGGGTTGATATGCAATAAAATACCACCAACTTTAAATGAAATATGTCATATTTCATCAATCTGAAAATGTAATTGCAGTGTTCATTAAAAAGAATAAATAACATTATTTGAATGAATCTTTTCTCAACATTTTGATTATCTTTCCTTCAATAACAAAGATTTTATGAATGAGTTTTTCCTAGTAACCTGCATATATGCAATATGAACATTGACACCTGGTCCATCATTCATCACAACACATATTCTTGTTTTAGCAAGTTCATTTCACATGTCATGGTCACTATTCAAAAGATATTTCACATGTCATGGTCACTATTCAAAAGACCTTATGAAGCACATGAACCTGTGAAGAAATGAGAACATTTTGGTTGGTTGCTTGGTGTTTTATAGCAAATCAACCTTTGTAGGTTATTTATTGCCAAACAAGTTTATATATATATATATATATATATAATTTGAAAGTAAATGGTTTGGAAGTAATTTAATTTCAAATGAGTTAGACCTCATTTGTTTGCATGTAGTTAAATGGTTCCATGTATTGCTAACACTAATAATTCTATTTAACATTAATGATTTATTTGCATACAGTTAAATGGTTTCAAGTATTGTTATTTAATATTAGTAATTCCATCTAAAAGTATTCTTATCTAAAATGAAAATTTGCACAAAGCTATATTGTTTTAAATAACTAATTAGGATAATCCTGAGTAAATGATTGAACAGTTCTATTTGACCCATGAATGGAACCCTAACAGATTCTACCACTCTGTCTCAGAAAGGATCAGAGAGTAAAGTTAATGAAGGGGTACTCCACATTCCTCAAATTCCAGGACTGGAGCCTCAACCTCTGATGGTTTAGTGCCATTATCAGGACACTCAAAGTTTTGTTTTTCTTAGTACAATTGACCCAACACTGTTAGCACCTTTGAAATAAAAAGGGTTGGGTGTTTATTTGCCACAAGATCAATTTGAAGAATATATCTGGGACTATCATATAGGTGCTTGGGCTTAATATAACCTGCTGATAGATCAGATTGGCCCTTACTAGGCTAGACTGGGGGTTTGGAGAGGCCCAAAAGGGATTGTTGCAGGTCACATGGCTACTTTTGCTGCCAGGTCACAGACTCCTCAACCACCCAGATTCCTTCTTCAAGCATTATTAGTCACCACTCTGAGCCAATAGGTAGCCTCATTGGGGAGAGGTTTTAAAAAAGAGCAGTGTATTCTAGAGCCCCTGCTGATAGAATGGCAATGCAATAAAAACATTAATGTTTAGAATAATTATAGCATTAATAGGAATGCTTCAGTTAGTATGAATGAAAATAATATTTTAAAAAGATGTGACGTGGTATGCCACTGAGAGGGGAGAAGTAAGATTTAATTTCCCTTCCCCTTCTGTGTTTGAACTAACAAGCCCAGGGACTGACTGCTAAGGCAGTTAGAATAAGGTCAGAATCAAAGCCAAGGGCTGCCTACACTCCATGACCTGTGACCGGGTGGACGGAGAAGGGAATGTAGGTCATTGAGTAGCACGACCGGATGAGGATGAGAAGGAGGAAGGAGCCAAATGATTGGCCGAAGCCTTCAACACAGGAAACAGCACCTTTTTGTCAGAAAAAAATTAAAAAAGACTCATCAGTTTGGGGACAGAAATCGACGGATAAAGAGGTCAGTTTCCAGCCTGCTCTGGGGAGAGAGCAGAACAGAATCTTTGGACTGAAGATAACAGGTGCCTTCCAGCCAGGTTCTACAGAATGCCACTCACCCGTAAAAGAAAGGAATCTGCGAAGTAAACCCGTTTAAAGCTAAGTGCGTCTTAAACTGTTTTTCCTCCTAACCTTCCCAAATATTGGAACTTATATGTATTAAGAAAAGGAAAGAAATAGACTGAAGAGATTTGTTTCATAAACTGTAAACGAATGAGTGGACTTAACTACCTTTTCAAGTTTTAAAAGTAAAGAAAGAAAGAAGAAAGAAAGAAAAGAAAAAGAAGAGAGAGAGACATTTGTGGTTAAGACTGTCTGCTAGTTTGATATCACTGGCACCTTAAAAGAAAAGAAAGGAACTGTTGCTTAAACCTCATAAGTATTTGTTTGATCCTCACTTATTAAAATTTTGTTACATTTTAAATGTCCCCTCGTGTCAAAATTTATTCATTGTGTTGTTTTCCTATCGAGTTGCCTTCTTTTGCATATATCTTTTTCAGCTTCTCTTGCATCAATTTATTCTCGCTAAATGTCTTATTCACCTTAAAACACATTACATGGGAAATTGGAATTGCCGACTACAGTGAATAATATTTATCTTAAACTAGAAGTCCATGTTTTCCATTATCCGAGGGGGTAGGAAGATGAAAGGACTTGATGATGTATGTAAAGTGAAATTGGAATCCCCCTTGCCAGCGTCGAGATGAGTCTAGCCCCAAATTGGCCCCATATTATTTGCCAGTTATCTTATGCCCGAAACAGGTGTCTTGACTAGGACTTATTCTGTGAGGGGTCAAGTGCCAGACTGCCCCGACGTCACACGTGCGTAAAATAAACTCTCATCTTGAGAATAATATTAATGCACTGTTACAAAGATAATGATATAATGATGTTGATTATGATAAAGATTCTTATAAAACTTATTAATAAGTAATGAAAAATTCTGAATATCTATTAATAATGCTTCTTAAAATATAAATGGGATAAGTACCATATTTACAAATAAACATTTGATGATGAAAGACTTCAACAACTTATACTACTACAACTACTTCTACTACTAATAATAATGATTCCACCACCACAACAATCATTACGACAATAACACTTGCATTATAAATTCAGTGTAGAAGATAATATAGAAAATGATAATATCATTAATGATAATTATAGAAATAATAAAAATGTAATATCAATATTAAAGATAATAAAATGATAACACATGAATATCTTGTTATGACTATCAAAAAACAAACGTAAGCAAAACTGTTATCAATTAGAGACAAAATGATGTAAAATAATAATTGTAAGAATATTTTAACTCTGCTGCTGTTAATAAAGTTATTATTTTTATAATAATTCTAGCTTTATAAAGATTTATATATTGTCTTAAATTGAATATCAGGTAATGCTCTGGAGTGCTACAAATAAGAAAATGACAGACAGTTCGGCAAAAGTAAATTTGATGGAAGATGAAAGAAAGGTGAAAGGGGAAAATAGCTGGTTCCTGTTCAGTCGTGGATGAATAGCCTTTCAGAGCAATTGGGAGAAAGGAAGAAGAAAAATAGTGCACAAAAGCCTCTGTTAAGAACAGCGACTTAAGAAATGACCTGAAGGTCTCTGATAACAGACAACAAAAGTTCTGATGGAAGGCAAATCTCAGCAGGTAATGTCAGTAATTCAGCATTCAGAAAGCAAGTGAACCAAAGTCCAAATCAGCTTAAAGATCCTTTTAGGATGCTTATTACTGAAGTTGCTTCCTAAGACAATTCTGATGGCTATTAGAACTCTATCTTCTGTTGTTTTTACTCAGCAATTTAGTTTTGAAGAAATACTTTTACTTGGAAGCTTTTGATTCCTAAGTAAATTATTCCTAAATTAGTTTATTTGAAAAAATTTTGGTTGAAAATATATTTAATTCAATAGTATTCATGTTGACAAATACAAACTAATAATAAATAAATCCCCTGAAACATTTTAAACATCTTTAAAGTCTATAGTTTTGAGAATAGTCATCAACATAGAAAGAGTTCTTAGGATAATAAAAAAGTTTTTCTTGATTTTATTGTCCACATGTTTTGACTAGTACATTCTCTAGTCTTCTTAAGCGGCAATCAATAGCTCTGTAAGAAAAAGGACTCTTATTCTGATCTCTGTCTTCAGAGCACAAAGCAAAAGTCATATCAAAGTTATTTTTAATGGAGATGTTCTCAGATCTTTCAAAGAACTATTTCACATTCCTAGTTTCTATTGAGTTGTAGAAACCATATTATAAGCCAGATCAATATGTAATTCAAATCATGCTCACTTTCACCATTACATTTGATATAATAGATTTTAGGCTCAGCTAAGTCGAGATAATAAGAAGATAGCCTTTTAATTGTATGAATCACACTCTTAAATGTCAATTGTATGAATGTCAATTGTATGAATCACACTCTTAAATGTCTTAAATGTTAAAGAAAAGGAAAAAAATCTTATGAGTAAAATTTATCAATGTGCCCATGATAGATCTAAGTTTAAAAATTTGATAGAATATCATAAGAATTATTTATTTTACTAAAATTATGGTAGCAGGTAAATACACAAATACTCTGAGATTAAGCACAATTTATTCATTATATCTATTTCATGTCTTTTTTTCTGTTTTTTTGAACAATAGAAATAAGTCTCCTGTTTGGTCATTATACAGTATAGTTTGCTGTCCAGCAATCTCATGTAAGCTCTTTTCTATTTTCATACTCCTTTTACATACTGCTTGTTCATAAAACATCATGTACATATTTTATCTGTTGGGGTATATTTGTTTATCTTTTTAAATACAACTTGTAAGTATGTTATAAACATATTAAATGCTTCTGTATATGTAAATGAGCTTATCTTGTCTTTATTTCCATTTATTCAGTGTTTGTGCATCACGGATATACTAATGCTAATATTAATTTTTGGTGAGTCGAAATGAGACTAAATATCCCCCAAACCACAAAGGAACTCAATAATATCAAAAAACTAACTCATCACAAATATAAATGTACATGTTAATTATAAAAATAATCGAAAAAGAAAAGTGAATATTTCAAATGTTTAACTGAATGTGGCATACATTTCCACAGTTATTTAAAATGTTTCTTTTTATTGTTTCCTTCATCTTAATTTCATTTGCTTTTTATTAAAACTCTCAGGCAGTCATTTTGGAGATGTAAGTAAGGAACAGGAATAAGCAATTAGAAATAAGCCTCTTGAATATGCATTACGTTTTCTGAGAAATTCATAAAAGTTTAAAAGTTTAAAAAACAATGAAAAATCAGAACAGTACTTGGTTAACACTTACCAGATATAACCCAAGGATACCAAAAATACATGAACTACTAAAACCCCATTAACCTGATATTCCAATGTGACTCATTATATCAAGAATAGGTATCATCCCTGACCAAATAGCAAGAACATAACTAAAATCCCAATTTCTTGCCTGAGAATAATCAATACCATTCATCATAAAAACTCAGAAGATTTAGTTAACAAAAACATTAACATGAATAATAATATGGTTAAGCCTTCAGAATATTATACTCAAACATACCAAGAAAAAATTATCAAAGAGATTTTGAAAAAGTCTTTAAAAATAAACTCTACAAAGTTATAAAATTATAGATATGAGTACATTATGCACAAGCCAATGATGTTTTCAGTGCAACAATAATCTTTTATAAGCAAACATTTGACATACCTAAGGGTTCTCTACTTAACAGCATTTTGATTTGTCTCTTTTTAGAATTCCTTAAATTAGATTCCAATCTCAAATAAACAATATGAATTTATTACATTTAAATAAATAACATAAAATTATCAGATACCACTGATAGTCTAAACAAAGCAGATCCAACCATAGATTTTACCTATGAAAAAGAAACTAGTAATTCTTTATCTTTATTAAATATTTCATTTTTCATTAATAAAAAATTATATCAAATAAAAAATACACCAAAATTAACCAATAACATTTATTTCAAGTCATATCACAATAAGAAAGATAAAAACATGATATAATGATAGTATTCTGTATTAGAAGTCTGAGAACATGTAGCGCTCAATATTTCTGGGAGACCAGTTCGAGTCATACCAAAGACTCACAAAATCGTACTTCATGCCTCCTTTCTTGACGCTCAGCATTATAAGGTATAGATCAAGGGTAAAGTGGAGCAATCCAGGGAAAGGAGTAGTGCCCCCCCTACACCTTGGTATAGTAGTTATCGAAAAAGGAGCCTTTGGGTCACCCTCAACTACTACTAATATGGAAATATGCTATAAATGCATTTAAATCCCAACAATATCAAATCTCTTCTATACCTAACAATCTCTGAAAAACAGGAAATAATTCAAATGCAGTTGTCATGAACTAATTTGAAGCAAATTGCAATTTTAATTTAAAAGAGGTTTGCATGTTAGTTCATAATCATAAAAACATTGACAACTTGTTAAATTCTTAGTCATCTCTTTATACAAAACAATCAAATAATGAACTGGATTTTTAAAGCCCCCTTTTTGAGCAATTTTAATATTAGAACAAAACAAATTTCACTTGACTTAGCATAAGTTAGATTGACATAGACCTATCCTCAGCAATGCACTGTTTTCGTTATAAGTTATTTATTGGTGACAATATTTTACCTTACATGCAATAGTAATATCTTCAAATGTTCTTACTTCATAGAAATAATCACTTTTTCACTATTTCAAATGTTTTTCTTTCACACATTTTGAAGACACTTCATGATTTGCAATCTTGTTACTTTACCAGGACAATCTTATTGGCATTTTAGTTTTTTCATAATCCTTTCATATTAGTTGTATTTTTTCATTGACTTTATGCGATCAAGCATGTATAGAGTAAAATGTAATATCCAATAATTAAATAATCCACCAAATCATCCCTCATTCAAGTTCAACTATGTATCATACCTTGTTAACTACTATAGGATGACAGTTGTATCAAAGAAATATAATTATAAAACTAAAAATAACTGAAAATATTTCAGTGAAGGAATCCATAAAATAATATATCTTCACATTTTCCAAACACTTTGTATAAAAAGTTAGAATTTACAAGAAAAACATTACCAATTTTATACACAATACTGCTTTAGTGTGTATGTAATAATGAGTACATGTAGAGTTTGAATTTGTGATATCTTTGCATCAAATGTAATTTCCTGACAAAGAAGGGTTTAATTAGTTTTAGAAAGTAAGTAAAGTTGGTGACCGTAGTCAAGGACAACCCAAAGATTTCCTTTTCAATAGCTACTACACCAAAGTGTAGGGGAGGATGTTATTCCATTTCCTAGATTGCTCCACTTTACCCTTGATCGGTACCTTATAATGCTGAGTGTTAGGCAAAGCGGCATCAAGGACCATTTTTTGAGTCTTTGGTATGCCTCGACCTGGGATTGAACCCCAGTCCCCTGCACCATTTGAGATCTCTCTAACCATTTTGTGAATGAAAGTAAAGGTACGTTATTATATATGAACCTATAAGTTTTGGAATCAGAACATAAGCATTTTTTCAATTATGCAATAGACACACCTTTTGATATGCATCAAGTTTTAAAAGATTCCCATTGGATAATTTTGAAGATATAATAAATAAGTTAATCTAATGAAAAGTGAAAAGTTTCTCTTATACTTTAAATTTACAATTTTTAAACTGAATTAATTTCATTTTTTTAAAATCTATAATGATTCATTTATGAAGCCAGTGCAGTTTGGGTGAGTGTAAATGACTTTCAGTTTGTTGTTTATATATGGAGGAATGAGAATAGACCCCCCTACCCCCCAAAAAAAACTATAAATCAAAGAATCAGGGTGTCTTCAAAACAATACCTTTTATTGATTTTTAATATAAAATAAAAAAATTCAGATAACATTTCATATTTTGGTTGTATTCTTTTCAAAATGCATTATTCTTTAAGACATGTTGAATGTTTTTTTAGATAGAAAATTTGATCCTCAAGAGTGGAAAATCTAAAACAAAAAAACAAATGTTTTTGAATCAATAGAACAAAAGCAGGGAAAATCAGCTTTTTATAAACTATTTATTAACTATTTTTAGGAATGTTTATTTCTGTTCCCATTAGAATGTTATTTAAACTCATATGAGCAAAGTCTTTGAAGTCATTTCTTACTAACATTTCAAAGAAAGCTTAAAGAAAATCTTGGAGAGAAATATTCATAGATAAATGTTGCTGAATTAAAATAAGAGAAGATAAAGATTTAGATAAAGTTTAAATGATGTTACATGATATTGTATCAATATTTTTTAAGCACTTTATTTCTGTAAAAATATTTGGATGCATTTTTAACAAAGCTGATGAAGGTGAGAAGGAACCAAATGGATAACTGGAGCCAAAAAATGAAGTTGGTTTGGTTTCTTTGCTTAATGGCCTATCAACCTTCATGGGAAAAAGAGAGAGAAAAACATTAATTCATGGAAGTAATCAAAATAATATAATGAAAAATCCTCTTTGAAGTCCTTATGATCTGCTCTGAATAAAATGATTATGTTTTATTTTGAGTAAAATAGATTTCATGCTTTAGTATTTCTAAAAATTGATTTTTGTTGAGCTTAATCAATAAATCTAATGTAAGATTTATCTAAAATTGAATATCATACAATTAATTTGTATTTCCTTATAATTTTAAACCTTTTCTAATTACTTATGATGGTTAAGAGGAAATCAAAGAAATTAATTTTGAAATTTAATTATCATATTATTAAAAATTAACAGCCTTTTTCTTTTTTGCTTGAACTACCTATTAATCCTTTAATATAATTGTCCCAAACAGTTTGTCTTTTTGTGTTGCAGAAAATTTCTTTAGCAAGCAAATTGGCTAAAATAGAGGTTACTGGATTTTAAAAAGTTAATTTTATTTAGCAAATATTTCAATTTTACACATGGAGAAATTTCTCTGCCTCAATAATTTGTTTTAAATTTTTTTCATGTTATGATTTTGGTTGGCTCATTTTCCTAGAACCAGTATTTAAAGAATGTTGGCATTATTGGAAAGATTATAGCAATAGAAATTATGTGATTAAATCTTTCCTGCTTTTCATTGATATTTGCTTGCTTGATGAGGAAAAGGCTCAATCATAAATATAACTTTTTACTTTTGGCCAAAAAATACATTTAAGTGATATGACATCTTTATCAGATTACTACATGCTAGAAAAAATAAATTTATTGATTATATCTAAAATTACATTATTTGAATTTTTACAAGTATTCTTTCTACTAATTTGGTAATTTTTCTTTCTTTTAATTTCTTGGTGATATTTCATGTAACTGATCTTATCAAAATAAATATTACGTGGTGCCTTCAATAAGTTTCCAGACATTTTTTGTACAGGCATTTAAAATTGTCGTAGACTCTTAAAAATTCATTATGTTATTGCTATACATCTTATGAGACCACTGACCAATTTTTATGATTTCAGGTTCAAATGAACAGCTACAGCAGCAATTGGAATATACCCTACTAAAGCCTGTTTGTCACAGCTGGTGAATTTCAAAAATGGAATCTGGACGTGAGACACTTTAGAAGAATGATACGCAATAAAATTCTGTTTTAAACTTGGAAAAAATGCCACAGAAACGTATGGAGTGCTTCACACTGCTTTTGGACTATCTTGTATGAATCAAGCATCAGTTTTTAAGTGGCATAAGAGATTCAAGGAAGGCAGGGAGTCTGTGAGGGATGATGAGAGGTGTGGGAGGAGTAAGAAACTTAATACAGCAGAGTTGATTGCCCAAAGGGTTAGGGTTAGGGTTACTATGTTGAGGTTTTAAGGGAGTTCAGGAAGAGATTCCTTGGGAAGAGGCCAGCACTCTTCAAATCGGGTCAGTGTCATTTACACCAGGACAATGCACCAATCCGCAACTCCATCCTTGTCACAGACTATTTGAGCAAGATAAGACATCAAGACAGTTCCTCAGCCTCCCTATAGTTCTGACCTTGCTCCCTGTGACTTTTGCTTATTCCCTAAGCTCAGAGGCTGTTGTTATGAAACAATTGAGGAGATGAAAGAGGCTGTGACAAAGGTCATTGACAAAAGGACTTCGATGGGGCCTTCCAGAAGTTGTTGGAACGGTACAACAAGTGTATTGCAGTCGGAGAAGATTACTTCAAAGGGGATTAGAGTTTCATGTGTATACTATCAATAAAAGTGCCCTTACAAAAAAAGTCTGGAAATTCATGATCCTCGTAAGTGTTTTTTTGAATATTATTTTTGGTTCCTCTTTGTTTCATCATGTAAACCAATTTAAATTTTTCTACAGGTTATCCAAGAAATTATTAAAAAATTGATTAATTTTCCTTTTTTGTCTTGCCTTTTTTTTTGTCAAATATTCAAAATCACTTGGTGTAAAGTAGTTGTTGGTTTATTCCAATACTATGATTCAAACTAAACTTCTAATCTTTGTCCTTTATAAACACTATGCTCTGATTGGTACATTATCCTACCATATTCATTGGTGTATTTACATATGTAAGAATATATAATAAATACTTCCTCTATTGTATATACCTTATATAACTATTTATGTTATGTTTATAGCAGAGTTGGAGTTCATATTTTGCAAGTGAAGATGGCAAGGTTTTGTTTAGGATACACAAGGGTTTGCAAGTTGCTTATGTGCCTCTCCGTCCTGGGTATGACATTAAACTGAATGTGATAGTGAGGCTCCAGTCCTGGAGCTTTGGGGAATGTTGAGTACCCCATTCATTGCCATTACTCCTAGGTCCACTCTGAGCTGGAGTGGTGGTACCTGTTAGGATCCTATTTATAGGGTAAATAGAACTATTAAGGGAGAAAACACCCTTGACAAAAAGGCAGACATGTGACAACGTGTGAAGGCGGATGTACATACCTTTATGTACTTTGGTCATTGTGAACACTGATCTTGTCTTGGACATCCTTGCCTGCTCAGCATCTCAGAGGAGAAGAGGGGTGTACAAGCAACTGGCAAACCTTTCTGCAATTTAAAAATCATTACCAGCTTCCTCCGTAAAACATGTACAACCAGAAAGAAAAATACCCATGCTGGCAGGATAAAAGGTCCAATAACCAAAATCAACCTTGCAACATGTAATATAAGAACAATGCTTCACAAACCCAACACAAAAAACTTAGAAGGAGAGGCACCATAATATCTAAGGAGCTCCAATATTTCAACTGAGTGAGGCTAGATTCACTGAAAGTAGTAACATCAGAGAGGAGACCGGCTACACCTTTTACTGGAATGGGAAAACTTCATCCAGCAGAAATGAATCTTGTGTGGCTTTTCTGGTCAGGAATGGTCTTCAGCCAAATATGTTGAAGGATCCCAAACCAGTAAGTGATAGACTTATCACACTGACATTTCCATTAGTTGACAGTAGATATTGTACCCTGATGGCTGCCTCTGCCCTGACTACAACCAAAAGCCCATAAAAAAATAGGACAGACTGCACCCAGAAGATATTAAGAGAGGAAGTAGGAGGCTTGTCAAGATACTCTACACCATCTTAAAAGATGCTTGAAAAACTTGGCTAGTCACCATCTTCAAGAAGGAAGACAGATGGGATACCACACTATCTAGGTTCTTTCCATACTTTGGATATTTCTCAACAGACTGTTGACCCAAGCAGAGGATTTCTTACCTGAAGGATAATGTGAGTTCTGTGCAAACTGAAAAACCACATGGACATGAAAAATGCATTAAACAGAATATAACTCAATACATGATATTTGTCAGCTTCACAAAAGCTTTTGACACTGTAAACAGAGAAGTGTAATGGAACATCTCACAGTATCTATGGTATTCTAACCACTTTGTCAGGCTTGCATTTACCTTGTATATTGGAACAAAGGCATGTCAGTTTAAGAGGAGAAATCTTGGAACTATTTGAGGTTGGGAACAGAGTGAAACAGAGCTGTGTTCTTACCTTCTCTCTGTTCTCAATTTTTCTCTCTATGGCCTTTGATGCCTTCACTGATTCCACCCTAGGAGTATGGATACTGAGTAGATCACCGTCAAACCTGTTTAATACCAGTCAATTTAAGTCTGCAAGAAAGAGCTGGTACATGAGCTCATGTTTGCTGATGATACTGTCTTCATGGTACACAACCATCAAGATACACAAGAAATAATCAGCCATTTCTCGAAATCTGCAAAGGCATTTGGGCTGAAACTTAACCTCAAGAAAACCACAGTTATGTACCATCCCCTCTGAGATCTCATGACATTGGCCAAGACATACAAATAGAGGGCTAGGTACTTACCCATGTAAACAAATTCAAATATCTATGCTTCATAGTCACCACCAACACTAGATATGGAACTTGATACATGAATGTCAAATGCTTCCAAGGCCTTTGCTGGACTGAGGAAGCAAGTCTGGCTCAACAAAGCCCTCTCCATAGGAAATAAATGTGCAATGTACTGCGACATATTTCTCTTAAGATTCCTGTACTCTACAGAAACTTGGAAGGTATACAAAGTGGATGCCCAAAGAATTCACCTTATCCATTGAATGACCCTTGTATTTGTAAAAATAAGATATTTGAATACTGAACTTATAGCATAATGGCCAATGCTCTTAAAGATTGTTCCGCAATGTTTAGGACATTTGAGTTAGTTACACCAATTCAGATTGATGATTGTGTGGGAATAATGCTGATGGAAATCTTCAAGGATATGTGGGTGATGATGGTAGATGATTCAGAGACTGATACCAGTAAAACTTTTTATAGTATTTTTCTTTAGATTCTTAATTCTTCAGATGTATTTGTAGGAAGAAGATCTGAAAAATCTAAACAGTCACTTACTTTGATCAGTTTGTTGTCATTTTTTTATGATGATGCAAATATGCCAAGATGGATAGCCATAACAGATGGCCATAATGCATACACATGTTATATAGCCATAACCATAATGATATCAATCCAACGGTACATATACAGTCAAATACATGTACAAATGCAGGTGAAAGCAGGCAGACTCTGTTGTTCAGGTACAAACGGTTGTATAACCTCCAACTTTGATTCTTCAACATGAGGAGAGAGACACAATTCTTACTATGCTAACCATCCCCAATGCTTGGCGCATCTTGTGATGTTTAAGATCTTTGTTGGTAGAGATCTGAAAAACTCAACTCAATGGCTGAATCTCCCACTCTCACTTCAATGGCAGGAACTCAACCTTCTGCCTACATGGTCCAATCTCAGCTTTCAACTCAATGGCAGGAAATTAACACCCTGCCTACATGGTTCAATGTCAACCTTCAACTGACTCTTTTTTAAAATCCTCAAATTCTCATAACTTTCTCTTCCGGGCATGACGTCATCCACACTCCAGCCCATTTTCTGTCTGGGGTTTATTATTGTCATATCCTTGCGCGCGAGTGTAAAAGTGTACCCAATGACTGTGCACCTGAATTAAGAGCTGAATAGTTCAAAGCCCCACCAAACTGAATGATAAAATATAATTAACAAAAAATGATTAATATAAAAAACCCTTCCTTAATTATATAACACACAGAATCCTTTAAACTGTATTGGACAAAGTCTGCCATCCAAATAGTACAAAGTCTTGTGTGTTTCTGCTGAGAAGCATTAAACTGTTTATTCCCTCATCCTTAAAAAATTATATTTTTGAGAAAATTTATAAAGGTCATCAGAGTATGGTAAAATGCAAAGAGTATGCATTGTAGAGGATAAGGTGGCTGGGCATTAATTAGGCTAAATTTTTGAACCTATATAAAAGAGTGCACATACCATACAGATTTGCTCATCCAGATAGAATTCCCATACATGCCCTGGAAAAAGTTAGAAGTGGATATGTTTCATAAAAAAAAAATTATCTACTAGTGGGGACTACAATCCAAGCAACTGACTTGTACCTTTCCTTGTTGTTTCTGTTTCAAAACAGATTTTGTTCTGCTGTCTTTGCTCTACTGTGCCAACTCATTCTTTGCTATTAGAACCAATGGACAGACCTGAGATTGCCAGGAAAATAGCCACCTTAAAGAAGTCTTCACAGACATACTCTCCTTCTTTACTAAAATGGAGAGATGTTGTATAAACTTTAGTTCCTAAATATGAACTTCAGAATGCCCACAATATCTTGACTTGTGCATGTATTATGCATCTAGTGTATAAATGGAAGTTTGGTGAAGTAGTCACCTAATAACAAGTAGGTTTTTCTTTCTAGGGGGAAAAGATCTGACCAGATTACTTACCATGATCTGAATAGGACTTTCTCTAGTATCATGTTTTCATTTTTGTGTGTTTTGATGCCTATGACATTTTTTTGATCCTTCAACAACTTCCAAATTGTATATAGTAAACTCTTATAGAGTGAATTTTTATATGCCTTGTTGTGATGTGCATATTTGGTTCAGTATCTCTATTGTCATGTTTCTGTGAATCAGTATCCTATCTCCCTTTAGTCACAATGACAGTACATTACTGAATAAACAATATGACCAAAGGGATGTTAGCACATTTTTCGCTTTATCAGGTCAATCAGTTAAGTCTGTTATGGTGATTTCTGTCAGGGTCCTTTTTTTCTTCTTCTTTCAAACTGTGGGTTTGTACTGAACTGAATGGACTGCATTGTGATATCAAGGTTCATGGGGTTGCAATTAGCTTTATTTGGTAGCATTGACAATTCATCTGCTGATAGTATTTCTTTTCAAGTGAAGTAAGGTTGTATCTTTGTATATTCATCAACAGGCATTGAACCTGTAGTTGTGCCATCAATATAGTTTTAAAGATAATTTCCAATGGTTTGGGATCTGTCTCTCTCATAAATGGCTTCTTGAATGGCGTGGAAACTTTATCTGGCTTTTGATGCAAATGCAATTGTTGCAGTAGTATTGTTCTCAGTCCTCTGTTGTTGGGTTAGTTGAGTTGAAATATTTTTCTTATTGATGATGGTCTTGATATGTTGAGAAGCTTTTTCATGGCTGTTAGCCTACATAAATGTATTATCCTTTTTATTAAAGATCATATAGATTGACAGTATATTCAGAAAGTCATGGTATAAAGAGAGTATGTCATCATTTCCAGTTCTGGTTCATTAGTAAGAGACTTCAAAGCTCTAATGTCCTCTACTTCTTTTGATTTGGATGCTCTCTCTTTTCATCATGTATTCCAACAAAAAAGTTGATGGGTTTGGTTTTAATGCAGTACTTGGTGTTGTTAAACATAAGACCTAGTTTTAAATGACTTTCATCAGGTTTTGTAAGTTTTTGTTGAGTTGTTTCTCATTTTTCCCAAACATGACTATATCATCAACTATATTGTGGTAACAGAGTATCTCTCAAGTATTTGCTCAATTTTTTGCAGGAATATACCAATCCAAATGGTATTGCTAAAAAGAGGTGTCTGTTGAACACATTAGCAACTGACCCCTCTTTATTGAATTTAATTGACAGGTACTCATTTTGGCATCTAGTTTTAAAAAATATTTTGCTTCTGCAGGTTGGTGATGACAGACAATTTCTTCTGGTAACTCTGTGATGGCATATTTTGATTGTTTTGTTTAAGTTCATTTGGATCATGGCAAATCCAGTCATCCACTGCTTTTCCCACTACATACTAAGCTGCTGACTCAGTTGAAACATTTACTTTTCTTATGATGCAATCAATACAATAGAAATGCTTGTAGCAAGTCCTTAGTATCTTTTAAGGGTTTTCATTGACTCTGCTTTCTCACAGTGCTATCTTACCCTTTGAAGATTTTGAGAGCGTGCTAGACCTAATATGACTTGTGCCTGTCATAATGAATGGTATGGTCTTTGACCTCCTTACGAGGCTGGAAGGAGGAATTGGGCACTTCTGTATATTCTGAGTCGTAAAATATTTCCTTCTGCTCCAGTGTCTACTTTTATTAGTAGTTTTGTCTGTTGCTGTTTTCTACCAGATAGATATTGATTCTTCAGATGACTTTACTACATTATTGTTATTGCATTATTGTTTATTGCATGAAATTCCTACTCTTCTCTATCATTATTGTTATCTATAGCATGTGTGTGTCTATTAAATTTGTCCAAGAGGTATTTGGCCATAAGGTCATATATTGAGTGAGGCTGGATAGAAGTAAATAAAGTTCAGTGCTTCAGTCTGTAATTGCATTGTTAATGATAAACTGGAAACAGGCAGAGATATTACCATTAGTTCAACAATTAGCAGTAAAAACACATTGGTTAACAGGAAGGTGGCCTAATCTCTAAACTATTTAATGAAATATGAGCAAGGATTTCATTCACTATTAGGAGCTGTAATTTGAATTATTTGAGTTATCTCCAAGTAGTATCATAATTATTTCTAAAGCTACATTGACCAAAACAGACATTAATTGTTCTGTATTTTACTTGCAGTTAAAAGCAAGTGATTCCCTTGTATCATCTGAGGGAGTTTACTTTGATCCCTCTTGTAAGCAAGGAACTCATAAAGCTTTTTATGCAGAATGAGACATTAATTTTTCTAGATATCAGATTGACTGCCATCAGTATTTTTGAATTTACTTGTTTTTAGTTATTCAATTGGGTTTGGTGGTGTTGGTACCAAATCCATTGCCAATTTTATTTGTTGTTGCCTGAGACAGTCAATTGCGGCCTCTAGGTTCCTGAGATTCATACTGTAAAGCATGTATAAATCAAGGTAGAATTCTTGTTGGTATATCTGCAATGTGCTCACAAACTGGTATAAAAGACTAGATATCAGTTTTAGTAATTAGTAAACACTTAGTAAACACTTCTGTAGTCACTGACAACAACACAAATTTGGGTTTTTTCATCCACTTGTCTTGAATACTGCAAGTTACTTGAAACATACAGCATGATGTAAGACTTTCTGTAAGATAGGATGTGTGTGCCATGTGTGCTGAAATTCAAGGGTTGCCTTGATCTTTTTCACGAAGCCATCTGGGTTTCATGTTCTGAAGTACATAAGGATGTTTTCAAAATTTCCAGGACGGCTCCAGAGGCATTCAAGAAAAGGGTCTTTTGGACAGATGACTTGTAGTTTGGATTCCATGCTTCTTTGAAATTTTTTCCTCAGTTCCTTCTTTTTGAGACTGCTGACACTGATAATCTTCTGGTGGAGACATTATTTTTTAACTTTGGCAGGAAGTAAAAGCTTAGCTTGTAGTGGACAAGGTGGTGTTGAGCATCAATCAAGTATGATGGACATATTTTACAACTATTTGCTATATGAGAAAGTAGTCTATGGAGTGCTCATGTTTTCAGCAATGATGAATCAACATAATTTTCTGATGTTGTCATCTTTTGAAAAGAAATCCTGAGAGGTGTCAGTTTTTGTTACAGTTACCTATGCAATTATCCAACAGAAGTCTCATTTGCTTGATATTATTGAAGTTCTGATCGCAATTCCAGTCACTGTCTGTATTTTTGGTTTAAAAACTGCAAAATGTCTTAATGGCTAAAAATAAGTTTATTTTGTTTATAACTGAAAAATGTTTAATCATCTATTGCTGTAAATTTGATAATAAGTATGACTTATCATTTAAAATGATATAACACCATTAACTAGTCTAAAAAAGTTCAAATTATTGGGTCAATAGTTTATTGCTGAAAAGTCACCAAAATGTGTAATATATGAGAAATATGATGACAACATGTGTTAATTATGATTTTGGAGTCAAAAAAGGGCAAAATGCCCTAAAATTTCCTGGCAGAAGCTTTATTTCACATTAATTTTTGTTGATTATCTTAATATTTTTAAAAGCTGTATGAAATTTAGAATTAAACCAGTGCAAGGTTTTAACATAAAAGAACAAAATCCACTAATAAAAAATTAGCATCAATGCTTTTTAGTGCAGATCTCATATGACCGTCAGACTTGGACTGAAAGAATTCATAGTAAAAGATTTTTTAAAAATAATTTACACATCTGGAAAAACATCTGAGCAAAAAATAATTACTGAAACAATAAAATTTGAAATTACAAAAGTTTTTGGTTAAATTATAAATTGAAATCATCTTCATTGGAACCATCATTTTTCAACTCAATTTCTGTCTTATCTTCTTCCTTGTTAGAATAGCAGTTCTTTTAACATATACATAAAAAATGTTTAATTCAATGAAAACCTTAGAAAATGGAAGTTAATCTGTCATGATTGGCTTGTACAGATTGCCAGCTGATTTTTAAAGTCTGGGTTTGGAATTTTAGGCATCCCTATATTTGATTTATAACAAACTTTTCAGGTGAAATGACTTCATGTGTTGATTTGAGATTTTACATATAGATGCTTGGAATATCTGAAACATGTTTAAGATGAGATGGGCATTAGCGATTAAGAATATAATAAGTCAGTTTTGTTTTTGTAAGATTTGGTATCATATCAACATTACTGCTAACTCCATTGAAATCTATCAAAATTTGATCTTAGGTTTTCCTACATGACAGCTTTGGTTTGAGAAAATCATGACTGTTTGGTTATAGCTAATAAAACTGAAATTCCAAAATTACTCCGTATATCTTTCTAACTGAGAGTCTCATAAGCCTTACCTACATCTGTGTCTTGAACATTACTTCTTTTGACAATATAAAGAAAAGTTTGGATGCAAAGGCCTTTTTGAAAGTAAACCAGAAGTAAAAGCACACCAGTGTCTCAAATAAAGTGTGAAAAGGATGAGCTGTAACCTAGTTAATCCCAAAAAGAATTAATGAAATATCATCAGCCTCTTTTTGATGGCATAATTCATATTTGTTGGTCATGATTACATTTGTTTTACACTAATTTTCTTATTGTTTCTCTTCTTTTTCATTGATAACAATAAATCTATGGTTCATGTATGAAGTTGTCACTTAACTTCTACATGGGATAATAAAAAGCTAATTGATACATTTCAATTATTGTAACATCTTTTACTTTAGACTGTGTAATCTCTCTACTTCCTTTTGTCTTGGATTTCGCTGAAAAAGTGAAGTATCAGTCAAGTATTGATTGAACTGGAATATGGGATATAAATTCTTGGATCAACATTGAAATTAATATATTTTCTGAAAAGTTGTCCAGTTATGAGTGAAAGATAATCAAGAGAGAAAATTCAAAGTTGCAGGGGAAAATATACATAGATTTTTATCGTAATAATTTACGATAAAAATCTAATTAGCCTCTTCTCCTAAAAAAAATGTGTGAGGGCACAAAAATTATTAAAACCTTCATCTAAATCTATTGAGTAAACTGGCAAAATTTATGACAAAAATAAAAATACACCTTTGAGATATTAGAAAAAGCACATTTAGGGGCAATATGGGACAAAAAATAACTTTCCTGGGCTAGCCAATGATGTTTTCCATTGAGCAATAAAACATTTTATTTAAGTCCGAAATTTTAACCAGTTTTTCTGATTCTAAACAATATAATTGTTAAAAGTGTGCCAATTTTTCTAATTATTTAATACCATTATCGTCAAAAATGAGTCTTTTCTGCGAGCCAAACATTTTGCCTATTCTTCAACAAGTGAAAATAATAAAAACATAAATGTTTATCTTCTGCTACCAATGTAACGTAATTGAATGACTCATAGAAAATTGAAATTGAAGGAATAAACGAATAAATAGATAAATGAATAAATAAATAAAGCAGATGGTACTATTTACCAACCCCTCCGCTCGGGCAGGACATGACACAAGGTCAATTTTTAAGCGGAGTTTAACAGGTTTGAATTCAGAGTTTTCCTTCTCCTAGACTAGTTGCCTCACCAAGGCTGAAGAACCTAGTCCGTCCTACTATTTACCCATAGCTGGAGGGAGAATAAGGGGGTTCATACCTTTCCCAAGGGTATTTGCCCGAAAGTGAACGTAATAGCGCGACTGGAGTACGAACTCGCGTACTACGATTCCGCAGTGCATCGCTTTAACCATTACACCACGAGGACACCCAGATGGTAGTCTCCGAATAGGAAGGCCGAGGCACTCGTGGTAATTAAAAATGACTTGGGAAGACTAGAGGTCCAAGAATCGTGTGCACATGCGCGGAGCGAGCGGAAGCATATGTTTTTGCCTGACACGACAGACAGAAGTGAGGGGATGACTAGTGTCCTTTTGGGTAGTTAACGGCGAGGTAAAGACGTCAGGAGAACTCCAGCCACGAAGATGTAAGGAGATGAAAGTTTACGAGTCCCAAACTCTGGGGGGAGGGCGCTCTAAAGGAGGCGTTAGACCCAGTGGACAAGCATGTTAGAACCAGGAAAAATTAAAGTTCTGTGTCTGCTCTCCCCTTCCCATCATGATATGTTGTGTAGTTGACGCCGTCGTGTTAGTTTCTATTCTGTCTTTCTTTCTCCTGGCAACTACTTGCTACCTCGTAGTAAATAAACCTTTACGTAGTCAAACAGAGTTTTCGCTTTCGTCAAGTTGTTACCACGGCGGGGTCACAACGGGCTCCAAATTTCTCTTTCACAAACCAATGGTACACCAAGTGTGTTTCAGGAAGTGTTGAATATGATTTTAAAAAGTGTCTTTTTTACATGGTGATTGTCTCAACAGTCACCCAATTTAAATAAAAAGGCTGATATCAATTTTGAAATAGGAATCAATCTGGAAAGAAATTTTGAACTATCATTAAGACACCCCAACATTATGTCAAGTCCTCTATGGGTAAGTATGTAGATAGATCATCAACGGACAAACAAAAAGGTTGTCTGCTCTGATATTATAAGAGTTTTTGATATATATTTCATCATGAAGAATTAGGCAAACTTTTTGATTGTCTTTAAGAGAAAAAGAAACAATTCTTTCATTTAGCTTTGAAATTTTTGATGCCATCCTTGCTAATGTTGTTAATGATGGCGTAGTGAAGGGAAATTTCGTATTTTGGTTTGGCGCGCAAATTTAATTCGACACTTAATTTCACCCAATCAGGATGACTTATCCTATTCAGCCCGGGCCTTTCTTTACGGGCAACAGGAAATTGGGTAAGCGGCCAAACACACTCTCTTTGGCCGGAGAACGCCGTCCAGTGCAGACATCACACTGGCCGTTCTTCAATAGCAGCACTTTAGCTGGACAACGCCGCCCAGTGCAGACGTCTCCCTGCGGCTCTAGAATAGCAGCAGCAGCAGCATGGACACACGAGGGAACCCATCTAATTTATGGATTCCTCGCAAGGAATCCCAGTTGAATGTAAATTAGATGCATTCAACATGCCTTGCACAGGCACAACTTTATGTCACCCCAAAATTGGTTATGTCAACGCGATGCCTTTATTCCGCAAACGACACCTAGCTCTCTACTCACCTCTGAGCCACCTTAATGGAGACAACATAAACTCTCCACCAGACACACGAAACTATGCGGTGACTCTTAAGTTCAATCCCCTCACACGTCCGACGACACACGCTGCCATCTCAACCTTCTCAACTTCTCATAACTCAATTTCGTCTCATTACTCTCAACATCTGCACGAGTCTTGCAGCACCAAAAGCAAACCCAATATTCCATCCTGCAAATAAAAACCTTATCCTAAAAACACCTTTCGACTATCGCCATCTTATCTTCATCATCCTTCCTTTATATAACTAACAACAATTAGCGAAAGACCTTACACGGTTAGCGAGGAAACAACTCAATGTAAACACGCACCCACGTTACAACCATTCCTCGCTAACAAACAACAAAAACTCCGGCTAAAAATTTCTCGCTAAAATGGTAACTGAAAATCCACTCTTAATTTACTGTGCAATAAACATTAAAAGCACCTACAACTGTGCTGTATTTCCTTATAACCATTTTTGGAACCATTGCTGAAAATTGCTGACTCATAATATTCTTTTAGTGATCACTCACCATATAATTCAAATATATACTTATATCTTACAACTTTAACCAAGTATCCACTGTATTTGCATAATTTTTGAGCGGCCTACTAACACAAATTATCATAAATTCTCAACATAAACAAACTATTGAAACTTTCGAGGACAGAACAGTTAAAGTATTTAAATCCAAAAATGCTACCACTAGACCCACAAAGTCTTATTTGTTGTTAATTAATCTTTCTTTCAAATTAGGTTTGGTTTGTTTTGGTTTTTGGGGATATCAACCATCGTTGGTTATTTAATGCCAAATTCTGCTTTTATACATATCGCCCTCTCCTACATCTTGGTGTAATTGCTATCGAAAAGGGAGCCTTCAGGTCACTCTCGACTACGGTCGCCAACTTTACTTACTTTACTTATACTGAATATATGATTTGTACACACATTTTGTAGTTGCACACATTTAAAGGATCAAACAGTTCTATTTCTAACAATTCAATTTAGTATAAGTTAACAAAGATAAATGGTTCCAATTGCTGCTATGTATCACTAACAATTCAATTAGAAATCAGTCATATATTCCTACACAGATGAAGGATCAAATAGTTCTATTTGAAACAATTCAATTTCGCATGTCATTTGTTTGCAATCAGTTTAAATGTCAAACAGTTCTATTTGACGCATTGATAGGCCCCTATCAAGTACTATCACTCTGGGCTAGAGTGAACCGGCGAGCGACAACAGTGACAGGGTACTCCGCATTACCCAAAGCTCCAGCATTACTGGAGCCGCACTATCAGATTGTTTAATGTTATATCAAGGACAAACTTTAGAGAGTCTTACGCCTCTGCAGAGATGCAGTCGGTGTATTCTATACCCTCAACTGGGATGTTCTTTCAAATATGTATAATTAGTCAGATCAAATTAAAAAAGAGGTATTCATTTGGTATCGAACGGTAAAGGAGTCTTTTGGTGTTTAACTATTTGGTACTCCTAGCTATACAGATGGTGGATTTTTGAGGCGAATTTTTTCAACTTGTATTTTATCAAAGTTTGATGGCCAATGTTGTTGACAAATAACAGTATTGTCTGTAACATTCAGATTAGCATTTGGACCCGTTTTTATCCACTGATCTATCCGCTTATCTGTCAGTCAGTATCATTGTATTCTTTTTGAAAATAAACTGATATTTTATTGATCACTTCACCCAACTCAGTTTTGATTTGTTTAATTTTCTAGATTCATATGATAATTTTGGTGGAGCTTTGGATCCACCCCTTAAAGCAATTGACTGTTAGTAGGGAAGTTCACCATCATCATGATATCGCGCCGCCAGCGTGGATCTCCAAGACCCTCTCCACCCATCCTTCTCTATCGTCCATCGTTCCCGGTAGGGCTTCAAGGCTAGATCCTATATCGACACAGAGCTGTTTTATATAGATTCTAGCAGGTCGTCCAGCCTTTGCTCGTCCATGTGAAGGGTTTCCACAGGAGTATGTCCCTTATGAGTTCGTCCTTACTTCTCCATCAGTATCCCGCATGTCTGGTTCGTCTAACTTGGATAGTTTTCGTGATGGATGGTAAGTGGCCGTACAGCTGCTGCTTTGTAGGATGTTGCCTCTAGGACTTGTTCAATATTGCTCGCAACATTCTTGTGTAATTGCCGTAAAGCTTTTTCTCCATGAATTTCGTTAGCGTCCGTGTAGTGCATCCATATAGCAGTATCGACACGACCGCTGCTTTGAAAAAACTGCGCTTCATTCTCTCGGTCAGGTCTGACTTTCATATGACCGATAGCCTATCGATAGCTATCCATATTTTTCTAGTCGCGTGTTGATGTCTGTTTCGATTGATGAGACACTGCTTCCTAGGTAGGTGAACTTGTCTACTAGTTTAAAAGAGCTACCGTTTAGTGTGAAGATATCGCCTCTTTGATTAAAGCACATGTATTCCGTCTTGTCTGTGTTGACATGGAGGCCTATGCCGGCAGTTGCTCGTTCCAGACTATGTAGCAGGGTTTCGGCTTGGGCGGGTGTATTTGCCAGAAGCGTGTTTGTCAGTGTATTTGAAGTGTATTTGTCATCGGTGTAGTCCGCGTCCGTAATTGTATGTGCGGGGTACCTTCTGCTTCTTTCCTTCGTCAGCTTGAAACCGTTGTCTTTCATTTTATCAATAGACGTTCTAAGCACGTAGTCTAGACAGATGATAAAGAGGTATGGGACTAATGTGTCTCCTTGCAGTATACCTGTGACTATGTCGAAGTAGTCTGTGTCTCCATCCGGGGAGCGGACTTTACTTTCGTGTTTCTATAGAGCATCATTATGGCTGCGACGGTTTCTTTGGGTTGGCCGTAGGCGAGTTGTATTTACTCCATCTTCCCTCTGTTTATGAACTCAAAGTGTTGTATAGTCATATGCAGATTCATGCTGAATCATAACGATGCAATATATAATAACGAGCGAAGACTTCTTTAAAAAAATATACCTCTCAATCTATTTGCAAGGTTCGAAAGGGTTGTGTGTGAGAGGGAATAACTGCAACATATATTGACCCCCACTCTTATGGCCATCGGCGTTGTGTCTTTCTCGTTCTCCTGAGGCTCAACCGGAGGCCCGGGGGCCCAGCTTTCTGCTGAGTGCTGGCTTGCTCTATCACATCTTGTCTCTAACTCGTCTGATCTCCAACTCACTGACTTCCTGTCTTGACCGAGTTATATAATAGTTCAACGCCCACCTTCTTGTGGGCGTCACAATTGCACTCATTCAACCCATCCACAGTCAAAGTTATAATTCTGATATTCCTCGACCGGATGCACCTGTTATTTACATAGGTGCATTTCCTATTTTGACAGCCCGGATGGGTCGTAGGTCAATATACGACAAAAGGCCTTGGCGAAGTCGACATATTTGTCGACTTCGCCAAGGCCTCTATTGTGGCCTCTAGGTTTTTTGCATGTACATCTCCAAGAATTCGACGGATACACAAAATTTATGAGGTTGTGGATCGATTTCTCCGAAAGCCATTTTGGTTCTTTCTAAGAATGTTCTCAATTTTGGGTTCTATGCGGTTGCGAAGTATAGCATTGTAGATCTTGGCCGCTATGGATGTAAGGGTTATACCCCGTCTTTCTTAGGGAAGGGAAGGATGCATTCCTTTGTCCATCTGTCTATTGTGTTTTGATTATATACGGCATTACAGTGTCGGAGCAGTATGTCGTCGAATTCCCTGGTCTTCCATACTTCTGGGGGTATTTCATCTAGCCCTGCTGCTTTTATATATATATATATATAAAATAGTGAAGTATATTTTCCTTCATAATTCTTTATTCTACTGCTTTTCAAGATAAATTAATTTCACTAAATCTCCATTTTTCACCATAAGTAAAGAAAGAGAGATTTTAGTAGAGTGCCTTAGGTCTGAGATTCCACTTAAAAAAAATATTTTTTACAGTGTAGCAGACACTATAATACAGATGATTGATGATTGGTTGTATGTTTTTTGTATTTGTGTACCATTACTCGCGTTAACTGAAAAATAGTGAAAGGTAACAATGTAGACCACTTGTAGAGGAATGGCAGTTGAGTGAATATCGGTTCCTGTTAAATGATTCACATCAGGTTCGTCAACGCAAGCGATTGCCTTCCTTGTACAGCTCTCCTGTTTTGTTAAAGGAATCAGTTTATTTTCTCCTTCCCACGATAATTGACATGATTTTTCCTTCGAAAATTTTCATCTTATTTTATTCTTATTTCACTGCATGGCAAACTTTACAGTTTATGGTAGAAAGGATGATAGAAGTCGGTGGAACAGGTTATTATTTGACGGAGATAAGACCTAATACGAAATATGGGAAACAAAATTTCTTGGCCATTTACACACGTTGGGAAAAAATGGAATTGAGACAAAACAGACAAGGAAAAAAATGAAGAGGTCTACACCGAATTAATACAGTTTTGGGATGACAAAAGCCTATCTCTTATGATCATGAGAGAAACCTCGAACGAGAAGCTCTGAGGATATTACATTTGTGCAGGTAAAGTGAAACCTAGAATTAATTCTCTTTATACTGAATTAATGTCACTTAAAAAAGAACCAAATGAAAGTGTGATAGACAATATTTTAAGAAGAGAAGCAACGTTAACGACACTAAGAAATGCCACGGACTCATTAAATGATGGCCTAATAATTGCCATAGTTTTAAAAGGACTTTCTGACACGTTTAATGCCTTTTTTATACGAGTCACATAATAATAAGGAACTAGCGTTCTCGAATTTTAAAACACAACTTCGAAGATACTGAATTATAGTGTCACAACTTAAGTGACGACAATGTCAGGAAATAAACTAATTCATTTTCGAAAACGACAACAAAAGAATTAACATTTTATGTGTTGTGGAAAGGGACATATAGCAAGGATATGTTCAAATTATTATAAGAAAAATAGACAGTGATGTAACTCATAAAAGATAATCATGGCGAGATAAAATCAAGAAAGTAGTGGAAGATGTGACGGCAAGTTGACTAAAATCCCAAAACAGGACTTTATTTTTGCACGTGTGAGGACGGGGCAGGTTGGCACTTGATCCCTTATAGAATAAGTCCTCGTTCAGAGTTTTTCTCTCAGGCATATAAGACCTGGCATATTACGTGAGGGATTAATTTAGGGCCAGACTGACCGCCGCTGGCAAGGGGTTCCAAATTTCACACTATCCACATACCCACCAAGGCCACTAAACTTCCTCCCCTAGACAACAGAAGATATGGACCTATAGGTTTTAGTCATAATAATATTATTTTGTAGTAGTCGGCAACTCCGGTTTCCCGTGTGATATTTTTAAGGAATTAATAGGACAATTCTAAGCAAGATAACATAAGGCGAATAGAAGCTGAAAAGGAAATGTAACTCAACAAATTCGTAGCAGAACTGCAAAGAACAACTTAGACCATGTGGTAACATTAAAATACATGAATCCTTTACTATACAACGAGATACACTTTCAAAGTGTCAAATATATAATAAATGGACAGTCCACGAATATAAATGTCTTTTCTTGACTTTTGTTTTTCTTCAAATTAGAGAGAGAGAGAGAGAGAGAGAGAGAGAGAGAGAGAGAGAGAGAGAGAGAGAGAGTGGTATATAAAATTTGGGTATAAAGGAGAAATAGTCCCAAAGTTACTTATCTTATTTTTCGACGGGGTTCCACTGGAGAATCTTTCTTCTTTCACGGGCTAATAGACTTTATGCTATTTTTTTACACTGGCTTGAAGAACCTGGGGTCCCTCGTGTCCAAGATATGTTTTTGTCTTCTTCACCCGGAGTAAATGGCTATGGGTCTGTCTGCCACGAGCCCCTTCCAATAATTAACATGTCTTCTCGTTTTTTTCGCCGACGGCTAGAAGAAGTCCCCACTTCCGTTTTAGGGTCTCAGCCAATCATTTGGCTTCTCCCTCCTCCCCCCTGGTGTCCGGCGACCTGAGGTTACTAAGTACCAACATCTGTTGATATCTCCTCTGCGACCTACATTCTTTCTTAACGGTCACTTTTTTGACGGGTTGCCACAGTTCATTCCAACGGGAGGATAGTATTAATCTTATTTCTACCGTCTCCGCGGGATATCACGTGACAAAGATAATTTCCTTTTAAAATAAATGACCACTTACAAAGGATTGTAGTATGTAGAGGACTTATGGTTGATGTGGGGGTTATTTCGTTTTTAATGAAAGACGTGAAATTTTAAAAGAAATTTTGATGTCTCATTCAAACGTAAAAACCATTTTAGACTGCTGGCTGATTGGACCAGGGCTAGCGATGTAACATTAAAAAGGGGAAATCATAAGATATACCTTGTGTATATAGACAAAAATCACGTGGCAGTATCTCTAAATAGGGCAGCATACATTCCTTCCTACCTACAGGATACATTTTCTGTCATGTTTTCCTCAGCAAACGGAGTGCCTATAACATTCAAGAAAAATGACAATGAGCTGTTACACAGGAACGGTAGTAAATTTAATATGCGTCAACAACAGTTTATATTATGTAATGTCTGAGGAGAACAAATCAGAAGAGTGTTGCCAGGGCTGCAACGATAACCCCAGTTGGCACAGGATACGTGGCCATCACAATTATGATGACATTAAGAAATTGTCAAATGTCGTTAAGGGAGTGACAATTAAAGAGAAAATAGGCTATCCAAAGAAAGAATAGATATGAACAACCTGATAGATGTGCAACGTCAGTTTTTGAACTGATATATACTGACTTAGCTGGGCCTATGGAGCCAGTAGATTAAAACAGCTCATTGTTCAGTATTTGTGTATTTTATGAGGTTTAAAAATGATACTGTATCTGCTGCTAAGAAATTTAAAACTGATTCTCCCCACCCCTATAGAATGATACGAACCCTGAGATTTAATAACAGGTATGAGTTCAAGTGAAATAATTTCCAGAAATAATTGTGATAATAGTATTAGACGTAAAACCTCAACACCCGATTCCTCCCACCAAAATGGGACGGCAGAAAAAATTTGGCGAACCCAGTTTGAAATGACTGTATGGATGATAATTGAAAATAACTTTTCAAAAAGCTTACGGTTATGAGCTGTTATGACATATGCAATGATCCAAAATTGATGTTTTAAATACTGTCTGAAATAAACTCCCGACTATAGAACTGGAGAGAAACCTGACCTCTCAAAAATGAACATTTTTGAATGAGTATGTTATAACCACAAGAACTTGAAGAAAAAGCAATGAAAGAGAGATATTCGTTGGATATGACAGAAACAGTTTTACATATTTAATCTTTTACACTGAGAATAAAAGAGTTCTCAATCATAGGCAAGTGAAATTTATCAACAGACTCGGACTTACCCAATAAATGAAAGTATATACAAAACCAGACACACAAATTGAGATATCTAATAATGACGACCAGACACGGACAGAGGAAGATTGCAAATTTTGGCATTGCCCAAGAATTTCAATGAGAGCTCTTCAGTACTTAAACAATTAGATAATGAATGAAGAGGATAGCACAAAGAATGATAAAGATGACATTAATTACTGCTATAAAGCCACATATAAATATACTACAAACCTACAAAGACGCAATAAATTCCTCAAAGGCAATTCCGGAGGAAATAGAAACCATAAAGGAAAATGTTTTTGAACCGACATATCTACCTGAAGGTAAGAAAACATTAAGCGGTCGAGAGATTTATGCCATTAAGGCAAATCCAGATAAACCAGAGAAAATAATTGGCGATAACTAAGGTGCAAATGCACTCTTTAGAGATCCTGTAAATCGACAATATAGATATTAAATATCATTTCGTCACAATAAGAAAATTCATTGTTCAACCACAGATGTGATTGCTAGTGTTATGACAAAACCTATGACCATATTGAAATTAGAAAGATTCAAAAGACTTTTTTATACTTTAAATTCTTTTTGTTGTGCTCTCAAATAAAATATTAATATGAGAGCAAGTGAAGTTGTTAAAAGACTTATATCAGCCTCGATAACTGAAGCGATTGTTTCCCTTGAACATTTCTTCTTATTTTCCACACACGGGTTATTTTTTCTTATAAAATTTACACTCCTATATTTTTAGAAGAGAAAATAGAGTGGAAAGTTCTAGAAAAATAGGATCAAAAACTCACTTGAAGAAAACTTGTTCCCAAAACAAAAATAGTTAGGCTCCAAAATAAAATAAGTTGTTTTGGGACCCTGATTGGACAGAATAGTCATGTGCCGGTGTTTTCAACTAGGTCCGTGCATTTGAACCCCAAATGAACTTTCCTGCACAAAAATAAATTTTGCGTTTTGAGCTGGTTAGGTGATTAAGGAAACCTGTTTATCTCACGCTTTCAAGAGCAACGTCTTTTTGCTTCTCTCACCCTCTCACACCCGCCGACAATCTCAGCTCTAACAGACATTCTCTACGCACAGACTCGTGCACCCAGCCAGGCATGGGAGAACTTACAGCCAGCGTTAACACGTTCATAGTCGTATCGAAATTAGTATGCTTGCTATCTTTCAATCAACTAAACTTCTCAAGGATTTCAACGTCACCTACTACACACATACACATATGTTCAGTCGGTGGACAGACACACACTTTGCAGCTATGTACTTTTAGTTCTCATTATACATCCACACGCACATATATCCCTTTGCTTTGACTGTGAACACATGTACATACAGAAATGTTCAAGAAACACTAACCACCACATTTGTGCTATATACCCCACCGCATAATGTATATATACATAGCAAACATAAACGAATCTGGCTACTTAGTATTGACTTTTTCTCGCTTGTTTTGTTTCATAAAACATATTTGTTTTAACATTTTTGTTGTAAAATTTCTTTTGTCTGCGTTGTTTATATTTTTTGTGTAGTAGATTGTGGAACCAGCACTAGGAGTTTTGCTTCCAACAAAACTTCGAGAACAACTTCATACTCCACATTCTTCGTGTTTCCCAGCATGGCAAATTTAACATTTCCTCTCTCACAGAATAAATGTGAGAACAGTACATAACAACGGTATATTTTATTGCTTGAGCAAACTTAATTGAATGAATACAAAAATTACATGAGATACATAAGTGTGCATGTTCAAAAATGTCCTAATGTAGTTGAAAAGTCCTTCGCGTACGTTGGGGAGTCATTGAAATTCATATATAAAAGAGAAATAGAAGTTTTGTGTGAAAACTTACATGTTTAAGAAATGTAGTGGTCTATGTTGTGTTCAATACGACACAAGGTTTGTTTGGGGCAAAAACTCTTTTTTTTCCCGTTGGGACCGGAGTCAGGTCTCTTTCAAGGCATGGTGCACGTGGTAAGAAGCTGATATTACATGTTGCTTGGCCAATTTGCGGTTGAGGTAGGACAGAATTTGACTTCACGCTTTGTGTTTATTTGCAAGTTTGATCCCGCCACCTAGTCGTTATTAGCAGAACTCCTCGGAAGACAAAAGAAGTAATGATCTTTTGCGCTATCTAGGATTCTGAGTAGAACTTTGGAAGACAAAGGAGGTAATTCCACAAGAATATATTCGTGTTGAGGTATATCATTAACAAATGTTATATGTGTTTAATCTTGTTGGGATTTTACCCGTTAAGAATAAGACGAAATCAATATCTGCAGTGCAAAGAAAAATAAGGCTTACCGTAATACGAGACGAGAGAAAAGGAACAAGACAACAATTTGGTTGAAAGAAAAATGTTTATATCTAGTGAAAGAGATAAAGAAAATAAGAAAAGAATAATAATTAAAAAACAGTTTTTTTCCGCAGATTTAACTATAGGATTTGCCTTGGTAACAGTTCTTTCAGTTTCATGTAGTTTTAGTGGCTGGTCCGAACAAATTCAAAGGTTTGAAGAAGGAGAATTTTGGGTCCCCACGTACGTAAAGTCTCTCATGGGATGACTGTCCTTGTATGTAGTGCACCACATGCTGTAGTAACTCGTGGACTGATTCGTCTGTAGTCAAGATTCCGTGTCACATCGTTGGTATCAGAAGGAAAAAAGTCAGTTAGTTTGAAGAACGTGCGCACGTGTGGTGGTACGCAGATGTGCTGATAGCGGCCCGAGATTGGTTGTTTTCAGCCAATCACGTAAAAGGTGACTCCATAAATAATTTCCAATAATCTTTGGATTAATTAATCCACCTTAAAACTGATTTAATGCAACAGAACCATTGAAAGTACTATAATACCCATCAACCAGATTAAAACATTGTTTTTCAATTTTTCCCAGTACTAATGATTAAGCAGGAGTTCAATTTGCTATGGAAATTCATTGTAAATGTAATAACAGCCAGCGACCAAAGCTCTTCTTTGAGAATTTTTTGCTCATATGTATTTTGTATATCTATCCATTTCGTACTTTAACAAAAAAGAAAAAAATCACCAAAAATCAGGGAAGTATTCGATTTTCATTATTTTCAGTGTACATTTACTAATTAATGAATTTTAAAATGTATTTGTTATTTTATAACAACTTGCAGATATTTTTAGGTCAATTAACTTTAACCCTCATGTTTGGAGCGCTATTTAATCTGAGGAAGTATATGATATTTCATGTAATTTCTGTCAATAATTAAAAGACAAAAGTCTGAAGGTTTGAATGGAATGAAGACATTTTTGAATTGGAAGTTTTTGAAAAAATAGTAACCCAAATCTGGATATTAAATTTTTACAAAATTAGAAAAATATTTTGTGAGCTTTTAATGTTTTGTCGGAAAATATTATTTTCTTTTAGATTATTAGAGAAATAATTCTGTATCGATATTTGTTCTGCTTAAAAGCGCGGGCTTAAGTCTGCATTAGATTTTATCTTTCTTTTTTCCAATTAAAAGCTGAATCTAAATATGCTATTAAATAAAGAATATTTTAAAGCAAAAAAACTTGGAGTTTTTGAAAAAATATTTCTAATTATCTTTTTAATTATAAAAATTTTAGACGAAAAAATATATGGAAACGTACAGTAATAATCATTTCTTGAACAATTTCGAGTTTTGTCTCAAGTATTCGGGTTGAAAATTTCTGTTTGAGACACTTCGTTTTAACTTTCGGTTTCATTTACATTTCATCCGAGTTATATTTTGAAAGATTTCTTCTTTTAAAGAAACACTTATTTATTTAACAGACTTTTGCTTCTATTACCTCAAATTATTAGTGTTAAATTACAATAATTGAAACCATTTAACTAGTAGAAATTTGAATCGAGTGGGCTTTGATATCGACGACTTATCCTCGTATATTTGTCGGATCAGAGTACCAAAACTCACAGCAACAATCATTTGAGACTAAGGAATACAATTTGGACTCTAGCAGCAGAGGAAATGTATTATTGTTTAAACAATCTAAAAGAATTCTAAAACAATCTAAAACAAAACTGTGCTAAACAATCTAAAACAATTCAACTCAAATTCCCAACAGAATATATTTTATAGAATGAATCCAGAAGTGACATGAAATCCTAAAAGAGTATATAAGGGAGAAAAAGTCCTATTGTGTAGTTAATAAAGAGTATCTTGGTTCAAGATACACCCCAAGATAAAAATATAAGATCACCTCAAAAATGAAGAAAAAGATATTGTTTACAATTTTTAAATCATGAAAATCAAAGCATAAAGGCAATTAAATTTAAAATATGAAGATATTTCTATTCATTTTTATATGTATATTAGTATTTATGCTTAATTTTAAAATTTTGTTTTGATATAAATATTAGATCAATGAGCGGAATTGAAAAATATAAAGGCAAATTCTTTTATTCAATATTTTGTAGATCCGCCGTTAGCTTTAATAACCTCAAAAATTCGGTGAGGCATACAATAAACTCGTTTCTGAAATTGAATCGAACGTATTTTTTCATGCACTTGTGTTTTTGAGTTCAGAAATTGCTGAGAACTTTCGACGTCTTTCATAAACTTTTGCAACAGATAATCCCTACAATTTTTCTATAGGATTGATGTTTAGAGAGCACGCTGGGTGGTCAAGAAGTCTTATTTTTTGTTGTTGGCCTTCTTGTGCGAGAGATAAATCATTTAGCATCTTAACATAATCTGCTGCTTTTTTACGACCACTGACAAATTGAAGTTTAAGTTTTCCTGAAGATAAGAAGGCCCCCAGATCATAAGAGATTCTCCTCCTTGTTGAACAATTCTCTTCTGGATTTTTTTTGCGTGCCAGTACTTCTGAAAGCCATCTGGACCGTCTAAATTGAATTTCTTTTCGTCCAAGTAAACAACTTTTCGCCTTCATGCTTTGATATTGACGAGCATACTCGAGTCGTTTCTCTTTGTGGTTCATAGTTAACTTTGGACAATAAATTATTTTCTTATGCTTAATTTTTTGTTCTAATACTGCAAGGAGTATCCACAAGAGATTTCAATATTTTTGATGTTGACGAAGTTTTCTTTTTTACCTCGCGAACAATTCTTCTCTTAAATTGTTGTGATAATTTTTCTGGCCCTCCAGTCGGTTTTCTTGTTCCATACTTATTTGGACTTTTCAAGTAATTGCAGCTAAAACTTTTACTGTGTTCTAAGGCCTTCAAAATGATTCCGAGATTTTCCGACTCTTTCAGAGTAGTAATCTCGCCTTTCTCAAATTCAAATAATTTAGTTCCTTTAGCCATTTATGTTTTTAGTATTTTAGGTATAACTGTTTTAATAGCTTTTATATTGCGTAGACTATATACAATAAATTTTAAAATTAAATTAAGTCTTTTTTCTTTTGTTTTTATTGGTAGTCATATGTGGCACAATGGGTAGCATTCATTTCCGTTTGTGTTGGCGCCGGTCAGAGAATCTCTTTGTTTTGGCGCGAAACCCACACAAAACCACGGAATGCTGACTCATCTCTTGAGTGCCCTGCTTCAATCTTCTCACTGCCTCTTTCTGCTGATTGTGTCCGTCTCTGGACAGCTATCTCAAGCCGACTGTTCTCTTCTGCCTTCCTTTGTCGACTGGCTCTCTCGGTCTTCTCAGGGACGTTCCTTCCCTCCTCCACTTCCGGTCTCGCGGGAGATCTCGCCCTCGGACCCTTTGTGTGGGTTTTGCGTCAAAACAGACATAGAGGCTCTCTGACCGGCGCCAACACAAACGGAAATGAATGCTACCCATTGTGTTACACTCCTTATCCTTGTCATTTATTCACCATAAATTACAAAACGTATAAAGAAAAGGTAAACATACCACACAGACATAGCTGTCACCATGTTTCATTCAACCGGAGCCCTCACAAAAACACATGTAATTTTGTGGAGCAACCTGCTCCACAAAATTACAACAAAACCGCAATGTGCTGGGATGGCATGTTCCTTCACTCTCCGAAATCACTCTCAAGGAGAGCTTTTGACCACCCTCAACCAATTAGTCGAAAAGGACTGTTAACCTGCCTTCTACATTTCTCTTTACGGGTCAAGAGCATTATTCTCTGTGGTTTGTCAAATGCTACATCAGAACTTATACACCTTCAGGGGCCTCAAGATATCTGACCCTCACCACCTTGCTGCAACATTTCATCTCCGAGGACTTTTAAACACCTCTATTTCGCCCACCCCCCAAAATACTCAATTTCGGGGGAACTTTTCAACTCATCCCCATATCCAGAAACCTTGGAGGACTTTAAAAACACCTCCATTTTTCGTCCTACCCCCAACAATACTTCATATCCAGAAACCTTGGAAGACTTTCAAATCATCTCCATTTTTCATACCACCCATAACAATACTCCATATCCAGAGAGCTCCCTGCAATTGTGAGCATCACCAATCTCAGAAGTTGTCTATGTGTTGCATTGGGAGAAAACCTCATGGGGAGTCACAGCATGTGTGGCCCCTGGCCCCGTAATTCCAACCCGGTAACAACTGATCTAGGAGCCCTTTCCAGCGTCTTGCCAGTAATCTCCATGGATTTTTCAAAAGGATACATATGTATATTAAAAAAAAAATCCCAAAAAACAAAAAAACAAAACAAAACAATTGACGCTGTCTCCCAGAATCGCCCGCCATGATCAGCCAGAGGGGAGAGCAACTGGACATCGCCCTGCGCCCAGGCATCGTCTTCCCTACCCTGTCGTTAATCGTTTCTTCAAAGTACAACATTCATCAAAACTAGTTTCTCAGGCTTCCTGCCTTCCAACATCATCAATTGCACAATTCACCCTATCTCGAAAAGGGATGGGGGACAGGTTGCACCGCACTTCCGTTGACCAGACGAAGAGAAGAAGCGTCAAGAACAATTAAACTTAAAAAAATAGAAAATCCAAAAAGGTAAAAAAACAACAAACAAAGCCAATGAAAAGGCAAGCTCAATCCCCCAAATCCACAAAAACAACGTAAACCATAACAAAAAGAATAACCTACTCTTTAACTAAACAACAAAAAATAATTCTCACACCACCAAAAAATCAATATATATATATATACAAAAAATGAAGCAACAAAAAAAATAATTTTCAAAGAACTCTTGTCACATACCCACTACCTGTCTCGCCTCTCCTTTCTAAGCTTTGTTTCTTTCTTTCTCTTGGGATCTCTGCCCCCTCCACCCATTCTCTTTGCTCCTTTCTTTCCTTCTCTCCTGTCCACTTTGTCCTCTTCCCTCTACCAGGGGTAGTCAGGGTTAGGTGGAGGCGACAGTGTTTGCCGCCAACCGTTCAAACAAAGATTCGTTTTTTTTTCAAATTCCACAAAAAAATACTTTCTTCTTTTCTTTTTAAAATCCAACAGTTTACTCTTTTTTTAAAACGAGACAGGCATGGATGCAATGACAAAAAATTCCTTACCCTAACAATCTCTCTTTTTCCTTTCATTCTCTTTATCTTTTTCATTTCTCTTTTTTTTCCTTCTCTCTTCTCTTTTCATTCTCTTTGTCATTTTCATTTCTCTTCCTTTTTCTTTCATTTTTTTTTCATTTTCAATTTTTTAAAAAATTTCATTATCTGTTCCTCCTCCTCCTCCTCCTCCTCCTCCTCCTCCTCCTCCTTTCTCTCTCTCTCTCTCTCTCTCTCTCTCTCTCTCTTTCATTTTCCGACATTTTCTCATTTTCTATTTTTTTCTTTTCTTTTTTCGATGGTAGGAGTTCTCTATTCACCCGCATCCCGCACTCAGCTCTATTCTACATTGACCAGTCGGTTTGAAACTAATACCGCTATTTTTTTCTTTTAGTGAACCTTACTTTCATTCCCTTTTATAATTGTTTCTCCTTATTCTTATATGTATCTTCTTTAATTTCTTTTCATTTATCCATTTTTTTTTTTGCTAATAGTTCTATTTCAAACAACCCAGTCCAGCACAAGTACACAGTTTAATTATCAAAAACATTTTTATTTTAAGCTATTTGGTTTAGTCCAACAGTTTTAATTCAGCCGGCACAAGTACAAATTCTGTTTACACACAGGAAAAAAAAAAATTTTTTAAACCACGGTCTCTATCACTTAAGCGTAAAAAAAACTATGAAACTTCTAGGAAAAAAACATTTTGAATTCTAACGACCAAGATAAGTGTGGGAAGTGGATAAGGAAATAAATTCGTCCCTTCCCATTCTAACAAAAAATACAACAAAAAAATCAGCAGTCATAAGGGAGTTAAACACACATACACATCCATAAATACAAAATAGATTACTTAGTTTTTTTTTCCTTTCTGCATTTTAAAATTCCTTACAAATCAAAAGAAAAAAATTTTTATAGCCGAGTGCAGAGATGAAATGATGGTGTCGGTGAATGAGGACTCCTTACCTTTATAGATTTCTTTTTTTTTTCTTTTTTCTTTCTTTCTCTTGTTTTTTTCTTTCTCTTTTTTTTCTTCTTCCGCTGCTCAAAAGGTCCTTTTGGACTTTCTTCTGTCCGTTCGTTCTCCGACTCACCCACTCCCTCGATTCTTTTTCCTTTTCTTTTCCTTTCTGGAATCATTTTCGGCCGTTGTGATTCTTCTTTTTTTTTTCGTCAGGTTTTCTTTCTATTCTGGTCTACGGCGCCAGATGTGACAACACCCCTCGCCGGCCTACCCCACTATATCAGCTTCCTTTGTCACTAATGGCCATTAGATCAGATCGTCTAGTGGTTTCTCTCATTTTTGACCAGGGGCATTACACATTTCTTTACAGATGCGCAAAACACAACCGAGAGGGTGGAGGAAAAATGAACAAACGAACAAACACGGACTTGGGTTAACTCCAAGCGCAAGAAGGGGGAAGTCTGTGACACTTTTATGCAGCTCTCCGTGCATTTGCAGGCTATCGCGGGAGTGTATTTTGCGCGAAACTTCCACAAAGCCACGGAATGCTGACTTATCTCTTGAGTGCCCTGCTTCCATCTTCTCACTGCCCCCTTCTGCTGATTGTGTCTTTCTCTGAACAGCTATCACAAGCCGACTGTTCTCTTCTGACTTCCTTTGTCAACTGGCTCTCTCTGTCTTCTCTGGGACGTTCCTTCCCTCCTCCACTTCTGGTCTCGCAGGAGATCTCGCCCTCAGGCCCTTTGCGTGGGTTTCATGCCAAAACAGACAAAGAGGTTTTCTGACCAGCACAAACGGAAATGAATTCTACCCACTGTGTCACACCTATATTTATGTCAAACATAATTTTTTAAATTTAGTATAAATGTTGATATACATATTAAAAATGAATTGAAATTTCTTCTTATTCTAAACTTAAATGTCTCTTATCTTTCATATATCTGATTTTCATAATTTAAAAATTGAAAACAATATATTTTTCTTCGTTTTTGAGGTTGTCTTATATTTTTGTCTAGGAGTGTATATCAATAGAATGAAGTTCTTGCGTAAAGACTTACGTCAAAGCATGGTATTGTAAGCGATACGATACGAAGTCGGTTGGATCCAAAGACACCATTGTGTCTTTCTGGTAGTTGAGGCAAGAGAGAGAGAGAGAGAGAGAGAGTTTTATTTGCAGTGCCATTTTATATGCAACTTTGGCAATGTTACCTAGCGACTATTAGAAGTATTATTTGGAAGGTAAGAAATGTAATCCGTACATATCCTTCGGAATTAACAATATTATTTTACGGTTATCTTAAAACATCGCAGTTTTGGTCGAAAATTCACTGTTAAAAAGTCATTTAGGAATCTTATTTGAAAATTTAACTTAAAGTTAATTCAACTTTTTAAAAAAATGTATAATAAAGTTTAATTAACCCTTTTCATTTAAATTTAACTTAACATGTTCCGCTTAAAGTTAGTTCAATATTCTCTTAAAGCAAATAGATATGCTTAATGATAAACGTTGTTGCATATTACCGTTACACAAAGAAATTCATAACTAATTTACGAAAGTCATACCCAGCTTTTTTTTTTTTTTTTTTACTATTTTAGGAAGTCTTTTGAAGATCACATCTGGTCTCCTCACTACACTCCTTTGCAGATACCACAAGTCGACGACGCCAGCCAGACTAGCAGAAAACCTACCGCACCATTTCAAACATCAGTGAACCAGCAACTGCATTTTTCCGTTGCAGGAGACCAGATCATACAACAACTCTCATGTAGATTCTGCGTCTACCTCTTCGACCGTTTTCAGATTCCTGACCATGCCAAGCACCGAGAACATATTGATCTTCTTGACTCGTTGTCGCCAAGAATTTAAAGACAGCCGAATATACGCCTTTCGACAGTACTGACTTTCAACACCGCAGAGACTACAGAGACATTGTTCAGCAGCAGCGTCCTACACCCATGCAAGCATTTCGAGTAAGATTCGCTCAATAAAGACCAGGCATTTAAAACTTACCCGCTTGTTTTTGTCATTTATCTAGTCTTCTGTCAATCACTTTTTATATATCAACGTTTGCAAGTAAGGCAAAAAAGAAAGTTGATTAGAAAACTAGTTCCTGCCAACAATAAAGTTGATCAAAAAGATACCCTCTAGGTTGACAAAACAAAGAAATCCATACCATTTTAAATAAAAGTTATATAGACGATGAAAATGTAGACACATCAGGGTTCCATGCTGTGAACACATTGGGCAACCTTACAGATGTCAAAGTAAAAATCAATTTCAAGCTGCCTTCTCGGGTGGGGATGTATTCTACAACTGCACCCCTGCAGATGAGTTAAACTATACCAACGAGCCGAACAGTTGTCCGTGGGTGGTGACATATAATACCTGAGGATGTGATCCCGGTGGCTGAGCAGTCCCTGATCCTGATACCAAAGTAGTCACGTGACCTGCAATACTACTTTGGCACTTACTGGGCTAGAACCCGTCAGAGAGGTCCGATCTGATCAATCAGCTGATACTCTAGCACCTATTTGATTAAGTCCTGGCTGTATTCTTCAAATTACTCTGGTGGCAAACACCCAACTCTTTTTATGTTAAAACTACAAGAAGACAATGGCTGAGGGTCAATCGTATTGACACTGAACGGTGTTAAAACTTAGGACACTAAGTATTGGACACTGAAAATCTGAAATTAGAAGTCAATCGAAATTCCATTCGGAGTATTCTTGCAGATGTATCTCCACCATCTTAACCAAAGCGAATGGGTTTCCCCTTGGTAAATTTCCACCCGAAGTTGTATTTTGTGGTGGTGGGGTGGAGCAGAGGAACAGCAAAATAAATAAATAAATAAAGAAAGAAAGAAAGAAAGAAAGAAAAGAAAAAACACATGGCAAATACAAACAAAAATACCGAAAACAAATATTTCTGAATCTGATTCAGAAAATGAAATAAAAGAATTTTCAAGATTTAAAATAATAAGAAAAACTCTTTAGCCAAATCGCCTCCCTTTTAAACTGAAAAATAATCTCGAGCAAAGCAAATCCTCGAACAAGAATGAAAAAGTAGAAGCCGTAATCTACTTGTAGAGAAAGATAACAAAGAATATGCCGAAAATCTAATAAAAATGAAAACTTTCCACAACTTGAAATGCGAAACTTACCTGCATGAAAAGCTCAACACCTCAAAGGGGGTTATCAGAACAAGGAGTTATCCCTAGCTTCACTTGAGGAAATAAAAACATCTTTCGGGAAGACTCACGGATAACAAAAGAATAACCATTAGAGGAGGCAATGAAGAAAAGCAAACACATACATTTGACACCTATAATTTTCAAAGAAGTGAAAATTGGATATTGACTCGAAAATGTAGAATTTATCCCCGCACCCTTAAAGGAAGAGAGTTGTAGAGGACGTCCGACATGTGAATGGCGTGGTCTGTGGTAAAAGATATCCAGACCATAACGAGGAAGATTGTTCCAATGAAAATAATTGCTCAAACTGTTGAGAGAACCATCCTGTACTTTCAAAATCTTACAATGCATAACAAAGAGAGGAAAATCATGAAGCTGAAGTATAGAAAAAAATCAACATTTCCAAAAGAAAGAAAAATTGTAACTTCCAAGAATCCAAACACAATAAAAACAAAACTCTAAATAGATCAGAGAGTTTAGAAAGTTTTGTAAATGTAATGGACGCAACATACCTGGACATTAGTGAAGTGTACTAGCAAGGCGGCAAGAGCTACGTCCCTTAGACCGGATTGTTTAAGTCTCGGATGGAGGAAATACGAGAACAGGGAGAACGCTGATAAGGCAGAACGCTGAGGCAGGCTAAAAAGGAACGGGCCGAGTGAAGACAAAACAAGGACTGTTTGAATTTAAAACTACAAGCTATTTCGGCAATTATGGCCTTCGACCCCAAATTGATTCCCCTCTTTGACGGGACCGATTACGGGCAATCGCTGGTTGAATGGGTGGAGAAGGCAGAGTTAGTGTGCCGGTTGAGCGGGGTAAAGAATATTGAGTGCGTGGTTCCTATGCGTCTCTCGGGTGGCGCGTACGCAGTTTATCAGCAGCTGAGTGAGGAGAAGAGGGCTGACTTTGCTTTTATAAAAGACTTTTTATACACAGCATTTGCCCTCAATCCCGTGACGGCATATAAGCAGTTTGCGGCGCGCCGTTTGCGTTCGGGAGAAACGGTTGACGTTTATTTGGCGGAGCTACGCAAGCCTGCGACTCAGTTCGGAGTTATGACGGAACGAGGTTTGGTCTGTGCATTTATTGCAGGATTACCGGAGCATGCGGAAAAACTTCTTCAGACCACTACCCGTGTAGACGACTTGCCGATATCGGAAATATTGGCTCGTGCCCGAGCAATATTGAAGGACAGCTTCACAGATACAAGATTGGCAGCAACAGCAGCTCAACTACCAGGATGTCAGGAAAAGGAGACCACAGCTCTAAGGAGATGCCACGTATTTCAAGGACCCAATCATATGGCTCGAGATTTGTCCTAGGCGGCGCGAAAGTTCCAGGCCCTCAAAATCTCTCATTTGTTATCGGTGCAAGCGACAGTGTCACATTGCACGAAATTGTCCGGGAAACGAACAAGGGGACGAGTCTTCAGCACCAGTCCCTTCCCCAAACCTCATCTGAATGGCGCGCTGCCTGCGGTTAATGTGCAGATTGACGGTGTAAGGCGTACAGCCCTGGTGGATACAGGTTGCACGCAAACCCTCGCACGCAAGCCATGCTGTGAGACGTGGAAGAAAAAGCAAGCCCCCTTGCTAGTTGTTGGAGGGAGTTCTTCAATGTGTTGTGGAGAAAGTGTGGTCCAAATTGGTATCGGCGATGGACCTTCAGTCGCCGTACGAGCTCTGGTTGTAGATGGGGATCTGCTTGGATATGATCTGCTACTCGGGCTGAATGCGATCAGACAACTTGGTGGAATGGCTATGTCTGACACCGGCGAAGTGAGATTTCCACAGCGTGAAAGACTAATGTGTGCTGCTATCACCCTTGACGAACCTGACTTTCGCGCCGAATATGATGAGGCCAAGCGTGTATGGACTGCATCTTGGAAATGGTCCGGCGACCAGCCACCTGTACCTCTGAAAAACAGGCTTTCAGAATATCCTACCCCTAAGCGACTCCGAGGTGAATACGAGTAGGAGTTGCAGGGTTAGGTTCAGAACAGTTGGCTGATTCCGTACCCGGAGAGCGAACTTGGACCTCCTAAAGGCCTGATACCATTAATGGCCATATTACAGGAAAACAAGCAGAAGGTCCGGCCAGTTGTGGACTATCGCGAGCTGAACGAGCACGTGAATGCTTATACGGCGAATGCGGACGTGTGTGCTCAAACCATTAGGGAATGGCGACAAGAGGGGCCATAAGCTGCCATAGTGGACCTGCGCCGGGCATATCTGCAAATTCACATTGACAAGTCGCAGTGAAAATTAAAGGGCAGAGGTATTGCCTTACCCGTTTAGGGTTTGGGCTAAACGTAGCTCCACAGATTATGCAGTCCGTTGTAAAAGCTGTGATTGGGCAGGATGAAACCGTCAATAGCGCTACTTCTTTATACGTCGATGACATATTTGTTAACGAGAGTGAGTGTTCGGCAGCTCAAGTGAAGACGCACCTTGAACTGTTTGGGCTGAGTTGCAAGGATCCGGAACAACTGAGTAGTGGTGCTCGAGTGTTGGGCGTATACGTCTGGGAGGAACGCGGTAAACTTAGATGACGACGCGACGGTGAGCGTCCGACGGTCCCTGACATACTTACGCGTCGTGCCGTCTTTTCTGTGTGTGGGCGGTTGACCGGGCATTTTCCTGTGGGCGTCTGGCTTCGTGTGGCAGCCGCGTTCGTGAAACAGAGAACAAACGCCGTGACAACAGGATGGGACGATGAAACACAAGACCCCATGTTGCGTCGGATGCTTGAAGAAATTGTGTTGAGATCGTCACAAACTGTTCCAGCGCGTGGTGACTGGTGCGTGAATGGTCAGGAAGTCACTGTGTGGGTGGATGCAAGCTCCCTGGCCACTGGTATGGCTATTGAATATGACGGAACCATAATTGAAGACGTAAGTTGGCTGCGACCGGTGCACGCAGATAAGCACATCAACCTGGTTGATGTGCTTGATGCAGTGTTAAGGAGCATTAACCTGGCACTGCACTGGAAGGCGAGCGTGATTCACCTGCGGTCGGACTCGGCCTGCGTGCACCAGTGGATTTCTGACACCCTGTCCGGGAAAGCAAGGGTGCGGTCCAAGACGGCGTCGGAGATGCTAATAATACGACGACTGAGTACGCTCCATGAATTAGTGGCGGAGTATGGACTGACGATTAACGTGGCGCTCGTTAAATCCCATGCAAACCAAGCCGATCCACTCACTCATGTTGATTCATGCAGAACACAACGACACAATGATAATGACGACAAGGCAATGAAGACGAGCGAAACAGTTCTTAGAAAAATATACCTCTCAATTTATTTGAAAGGGCTCGTGTGAGAGGGAGTTGGAGACCGAACAGAACTGCAATATATTGACCCCCACTCTTATGGCCATCAGCGTTGTGTCTTTCTTGTTCTCCAGGGCTGCTCAACCGGAGGCCCGGGGGCCTAGCTCTCTGCTGGATACTGGCTTTCTCTACCACATCTTGTCACCAACGGGTCTGGTCTCCAAAACTGGTCTCCGAACTAACTGACTTCCTGTCTTCACCGAGTTATATAATAGTTCAATCGCCCACTCAGTATCTCCCCATAACTGGCCATCGGGATGTGTCACTTCCGCTGTCCTTGGAATGGCATGTTTGATTGTCATCGAGCGGAAATAACTGTCATGCAGTTCACAGGACACTCTCTTCCGGTGCATCAGTCTATGACTGTACCGTGGGATTTTACCTTGTCCCATATTGTCAGTCAAGCCCACCTACGCCAATGGAATATGCAACTTCCGCATCTTTGGAATGGCATGTCTGGCCGGGTCGAAGGTCAATATACAACAAATTGATGTCTGGACGTACTTCGGAAAGAAGCGGAACCCATTGAGTCAGTATGCGCCGCATCCATGGGGGAGCTTGATCTCAGTCCCATTCGACTCATTCACCAATCTTGTGGACACCCTGGCGTAAAGCGCACACACTACTTCGTGAAACTGGTGAGTCCCGAGGTCTCCAAGGCTGCTGTGCGGGAGGTAGTTAGAGAGTGCGAAGAGTGTTAGTCCATTGATCCAGCCCCGATGAGTTGGAAGGCAGGCAGACTGGACGTATGCGAGAACTGGAGGAGGGTTGGAATGGATGTAACCCACCTTGAAGGTCGGCATTACCTAACCTTAATCGACTACGGTCCCAGTCGATTTGCTATCTGGAGGCCGTTATCATGCCAGGACTCAGCCAGCATTGTTCGGCAGCTGGAAACTGTATTGTGCGAGAGGGGGGCGCCTGTTGAGCTACTCACAGACCTTTAACGGAGAGACGTTCTCTAAATTTGCCGAGCTGGCAACGGGATTGTGGAGAGATCTCACCGCACAATAAAGCGCATTGCCACAAGAGCACGGGGCTCGGTAATGGAGAGTGTACTGGTACAATGTGACTCCCAAAGACGATGCATCGGCTTCAACTGCACCAGCAAACATAATATACTCGTATACGGTCCGTATAAAAGGTATTGATGTCTTGTTACCACCGGAGGATGCTGCTCCCAGCAGCTACAAGGTAGGGGATAGTGTCTGGGTCAAGATCCCTCATGGGCGATGTACAAGCCAGTTTGGAAAGGGGGCAATAACGGGTGTGTACAGACCACATTCGGTCCTTGTTGACGGGACACCTCGCCACGTAAAGGATGTTCGTCCATTGCGAGGAGTAGACACCACTAATTGCAGCATCTGAAGACGAAGCACCGATGCTGTATTTACCGTGGGAGGTTCCCGCAGCATCTGAAAGCGATCACAGCGACCGTGGTCAGAATGGGCCCGGAGACACGTCCGAGGATGAAGATATTGCCGAGAACGTTCCGCTCAGACGACGTAGCAGACTAAAGAGACCTACTCCGCGCTGTACGTTGTGTGATTCCCAAATCAGAGAGGAGTGTGAATGTAATGGACGCAACATACTAGGACATTAGTGAAGTGAACCAGCTAGGCGGCAAGATTTACGTCCCTTAGACCGGATTGTCCAAGTCTTAGATGGAGGAGATATGAGAACTGGGAGAACGCTGATAGGGCAGGCTAAAAAGGAACGGGTCGAGGGAAGACAAAACCAGGACTGTTTAAATTTAAAACTACAAGTATGTATATTGAAACTTACTGTTTTTTTTGTTTTTTTTTTGTTATTGATGTCTGACTCCGTTATCTGGCGCCTTCTTGTCTGTAAATCCTGCAAATGAAGAAAAAGGAAGGAGGCGGAGAGAGGTGTCTTTTCATTTTCAACTTTATTTCGTTTGGGATTTCGCACGGCTATTCTGTAGAGAGGAATGTCTTCTTGGACTATTTGAGAACCGTTGTTTCTCCCAAATCAGGCATTGAAATATATTAGCGGTTAATAAGGTCGAATTCAGCGTGTCATGTCCAGTGATATTTTCATGTTGCTTGCTTCGGCGTGTCGTCTCGCTAGCAGCAGACGTAACCCGCATGCGACGCCCTCGGGGACTTGGCAAAACAGGCGTGCTACCTTGTTAGCAACTGTATGGAAGAAAGTCCTTTCAGTCTGAAGGGTCCCGCTGAAGTAAGGGCGAATCTCTTTTTTTCACAGAGACAGTTCCTTTTTTTGCACATGCGTCACCCCACTTCCTGTCAGAGGCGTCTGGGAGTTTTTTCATTTTTAAAAAATCTATTTTTACTTTATTTATTTTATTCACTCCAACAAACAGACAACGTAATTGCAAGCATTCAATTAATGGATGCATATAAAAATTCTTTTGAGAATACTTGTTATTCATAGAAAGCTCTTAATGAAAGACTCACTCGTGCTAAAAGAGGGAAGAATATCAACCTCCACAAACAAGGAAAGAAATCCTACACAAGATACAAACATCACATTGTAGGATTTGTCAGGTCACGTAGGGCAATTAGTTGCGATAGCCAAGAGTAATTAGTCGCGTTAGCTAAGTGCAATCAATCATGTAGATAGGAACCTAAATTTATTTGTCCTCCGTCCCACTACCGGACAAGTACGGCACAAGGCCCTTTTTAAAGTGGGTCCGGACGCAGGGTCGTTGCCCACACGTGCCCGGCAAAATCCAAAAATACCTTCGGCCTCGTTGGTAGCCCCCAAAGGTGGTGCCTCAGAGGCCAGGAAACAAACAACAAACAACTGAATTGCTGCGACTGAAGAACAGGAGCTATTTATGGTGCCTTGGCGCATCCCATTGTGCACATGTGGGCGAGTCCATTGCGTGGGTCGTGATTGGCTGCTGGTAAGTGAGTGAAGGCATTTCATCATATCCTATTCCTATTTACCAACCCCTCCGCTCGGGCAGGATATGACACAAGGTCAATTTTTTAAGCGGAGTTTAACAGGTTTGAATTCAGAGTTTTTCTTTCTCCAAGACTAGTTGTCTCACCAAGGCTGAAGAACCTAGTCTGTCCTACTATTTACCCATAGCTGGAGGGAGAATAATTGGATTCATACCTTTCCCAAGGGTATTAGTGCTATGTGAAATGCAATCAGTCTCGTCCAGGATTTGAACTCGAGTCGCCGTGTCCATTTCCTACGACGATAACCATTACACCACGGGCACTTCATCATAAAAACCAGATTTGTAAGAAGGACTGCACTGAGCTATGACCTGTTTTATTTTTGTCTGCCAGCTGGACGCTTTACAGAGGTATGTATTATTGTTATTCTACACCCCTGAGGGTGTTGAAAAAGGCATTTTGAGAGCCAAAACTTGTGTGTACTGACCAAATATAAGCAAAGACATAGAAAAAATCGTAAAAGGATGCCTGACATGCTCAAAATACCAAAGTACAAAAGAAAAAGAAACCCTAATATCACGCGATGTCCCCTTCAGATCATGGCAGACAGTTGGGGCAGACCTTTACTTGATAGGGAAGCTTACATACTAGTAGCAGACTACTACTTAAAGTTCTCTTTCGTACGCAAATTACACAACCTATTCCCAAACCATGGGAGGATAGCTCCTTTGAAGTCCATGTTCAGAGCGCGTGATCTGTAACAACGACCCAGAATATGACAGTGGTGTTAGCCAAACCATGAGACATCAACATGTCACCTTTTCCCCAACATATTTGCTGTCAAGTGTCTTTATAGAAACAACGGCGTAAACTGTCAAAAATGTCATGAAAAAGGCGAAAGACAACAGGAAAGACATGAACATGGCTCCATTGTACCTGAGAATGACACATCTAGACCACAAGATATCCAGTTCTGCTGTACTCAAAAGCAATAAGCAATTAACTCCATGTTGCAGATTATTACCAGTAAAAATTACTGGTAATAATCTGCAACGTAGAGCTGAAAAAATAATACATACGAGATTACAGGCCCAACAAGAAGCATAGGAAAACTACTACGACAAGAGAACAGATGACCTACCAACCTTTTACGATGGCCAGAATGTAGTCGGGCAAAATCAACAGATAGGTACATGGGAGATAGCAGTAGTGACTGGAAGACGCACAGAGTCAAAATCCTACATCACCACCGAAAGGAGCTGCACAATAAGACGAAACAGGCACCACCTCCGAGAAGTGCCTCTGCCCCGTGACACAGAAGGGAAAGGGCTTACAAAAGTCCATTTCAGCCCGTCACCAGAGAAAAGGACATTATCAGGAATGAAAACACTTGCTACATGGAAAAAATACCAGTTCTGAGAACCAACAACCTAAATAATACAAATATACAAAAGATATATAGAAAGACAATATGAAAAGAGACAACCATCATACACAAGAACAGGAGGGTTGTAGAATAGTTATCGACACCACAATAAAGTGATCCACTTCTTCCTGATATTATAGTATGTATTTGGCCCTCGCTCTAACATGTAAATAAAGTTCTTGGTTCTCGGCTACCTAGTTTGCCTCATCTCATTTTACCAGATATTGGGAATTGTATAGTTCTGCTCCTGGCAGAAGTTGTCAATCTCCAGGAAACAAGGTTCCTCAGATGGGAAAAACAGATCTTGCTTCTTAAAGTTTACTTGGAGACTTATCTTTTATATCAGGATTTACCTCTGTGGTAGCGAAAGGTGAAATCCTTTGTCGATCTGAAGAGTTTTGCTGGTGATAGAGTTAATTTTAATTCATCTAAGTTGGTGTGGGAAATTCATTTTAAGCAAAGGATGTTTTGAACTCAGGAAAAAAAGAATTTGGGTTACCATTATATTGGCAACAAGAATTAAAGAAAAAGGGAAAAAGACAAAACGGGAGAGAACAGAGGGTAAAAGACAGTTTATTCTTCTGCATAGCATTAAAAACAGTGGCTGAAGTCATACCATGTCTATTGCATCAGCGAAGTGGGATGAGTGGAAAAAGCTTTCTCATATGCCTGCAAGCTTAGGGGGAATGAAGAACAAAAACCCATTTTTACATTCTTGAGGAGAAGATCTGTAGAAAACTTTTGAAATATTCATGGGATCTAAAGTGAACGTGTGTATCAGCATACCAGTTAATGAACGTTTAAACAAAAATAAACCTCTCCCTAACGATAAATAAAGTCATAATTTTTTTAGACAAATCACAAACCAATGCCTTTTCATTTTTGATGATAATTTTCACAGACAAAACTTTGACTTATCAATGCTATGTTCTTTTTATAGAATTCTTAGAATCAGACCTAATTCAAAACATCATGTCCTCAACTACTATTTACCATAAAAAGTGAACAGATGAGAGTAATAGTTGGTGATCAGTATTGGTGACACCTAAAATCTGAAATTAGTTCTTTTCCTGTTAACTTTTGTTGAGGGCTTATTCTAGACTGACTAGCTGCGCAAAGGGTGTTACAATCTTGAGTAGAATTGGCTGCAAAATCTGGAGATAGTTTAGAAACTAGCATATCAAATGCAGTGCTAGCCTCTTAACATAATAAGACGGATCAAACTCTAGTAATTAGAGCAAGATTTAAAATAATGTCTTGTGAGGCAATGAAAATAGGCGCTGAATTGCGTACATAACTCTGGAATGCTTTACAATGAAATATTCCGATGGTAACATCACCGGATGGATGACATTTGACCACAAACTAAGGCATTTAGGGGGTATTTCATGACTACAACCAGAAACATATCACCACAGAGCCCAATAAGTTGGACACCTATTTAGCAAATTCACTTAGAGCAATTCGAATTGACTGGGGTTCATATCAGAAGATGGGATTTGGGAAGTACTGAAGAAAGTTGGGACGGAAAAGACTCCTGGAATCGATGGTTTTCACAATGAAAAAGTATGTATCTCATATATCTTCCACCTTATCTTTTATAGATTTTTAGTGCTTCTACAACCGTACTCAGATTTAGTCTTACAAGAAAGGACTCTATTTTGATTCTTTTAGGGTCGCAGAGTTATTATAGTGCATGGTGAGATCATTTACCATCATCCATCCGGAACGAGCCGTGCATGGTAATTGGTCTGATAAAGAAAGGAAATGACTACCCATGGCATCACTCCTGTGGCTGGTGATCTGTAATGCCCTCTGAGTCGGCGAAAAGCTTTTTGTAGCAAAACTGGTGACACATGGAGGAATATCAAGCAAGCCATCTTTCATTGCACGGTTATGCCCTTGCTGTGAAGGTTATATTGTTAATTTGCTGCACAGACAATTATTTGTCGTATGAAGTAATGTGCAACCGCTCGTTAAAAGAAACACTGAGTCTTTCAGTGTTGTGATATAGCCAAGGAGAAGGGATTCCAGGCATGTAAGACTTTCTCATCTTAACCCCTGATCTCTTTATTTTAAGGATCAGCTTAACTCAGAGATTATACTGGGAACTTTCTCGTTGAGAAAAGCATACTAAATTACCAAAAAGACAATCCAGCCCAGCTTAGGTAAGTTAGAATTTTTTAAAAGGAAAATGCCCTTTAAATTACCTTGAGTATGTAAGCCCATTGACCTTATTTATTTATTTATTCATTAACTTATTTTTCATTCCTCTTGTTTTCAGTTTTAACCCCCTCCTCTTCTTCATTCGGTGACAGAAAGGCAAGTTCTCTGAAGACATGAGAATTCTTTTTTAATTGAAAAGATTAAATCCCTCACGTTTTTTTCGACAGGTTAACTTGCTTTTTCTATGGTAGGTTCCATACTAATATTCATTTTAGTGAAAATATCTTTTAATTCGATTTCATAAATTATTGGGGATCTATTTTTGTTAAAAAAAAGCATACCTTACCACCATATCTCTATATATGGGACTAGTTAGGATTTCATAGAGTAACTGATGCTTTTTTGTGACTGTGTCTGAAAATTTTTGTTTAAATGAGATGTTTTGGTGAATGGAACATTGAAGAATGATTGAGTCAGTGAATGTGTCAAGTTAAATTAATGATTATCATCATTAATTTAACTTGACAAGTGATGACAGTGATGACTCTCCTATGAATGGATTGGTCTGGCTATATTTTTATATTTTTTACAAAAATAAAAACTACTTTATCTTGAAATGTGAAGAGCAGATATTACTAAAAAATTGCAACACTAGGTTATCAGAAGATGGAAAATTTGTACATAATCATGTTTAATGGTCTAATACACTAATGTAATTTTTTATACCACAATTTCTACATAAAAAAACACATTTCTAATTCAAAATAATGCAATTTATCATGACAATGATGTACAAAAAGTTCTCAGTAGACAATTTACATTTAGGTTTTAATATGTACCCTTTATGGAACAAATGCTGAATAAAAACAAAATAAAATTGACTAATACAATTAAAATCAAAAATGAAGAATCAAGCATTTTATCATGTTTCTCTTCCCGATAATACAGATCTATTATTGCTCATAATTTTTTTTGCATTTTAATGGCATTAGATCTCAAGAAAAACATGTCAATCTGATTTATTAAACTTTTTCTTTCTTAATCCATAGGATTTAATTTCAAACATTAATAGTACATTATGTGTATGTGTGTGTGTGTGTGTGTGTGTGTGTGTGTGTGTGTGTGTGTGTGTGTGTGTGTGTGACAGATCCACATTTGTTTTGTGAATTAACTTTTTGGTCTCTTGAATCATCAGCTTGATCTTAAGAACTATTGGGATTGTTAGTTCATTTTTCAAATATAGATTTATTTTTTATCATTGTGACCACAGTATGAATGCTGCATGTATGTTAACTTTCATAATATTCTTCATTAAAACTATGTTCCTTAGATGGAGAATTGTCATAATTAATTTTTGGACTGTTTTTTACATTTTATTTTGGTTGTTTTTTATTTGATGAAAATGAGTGTTGTTAAATAACTAAAATTTGAATTTTGCTTTCTAATATACCTTCATGAATTTATTGTAAAGGTGTTGTCTATGTGTAGTATATTGGTAAATATAGTATTTGAATATTCAAATCCTGATGGAAAGTAATTATTTCCAATCCATACTTTTTACTTAACGCTTGAATGTAAAAGTGGTTGTAAAAGAAATGTTGAAAGTAAAAAAATTTGCATGATTAAGTTGTTTCAGTGTATACGTCAGAATGTTATTTGGACTATTTGTATAAACTCTAAGTTTATGCTGACTCAAAAGAAAATTCTTAAACAAAAACCAATAACACTTTTTTAAAAATCTGCATTTCAATCACATCTTTTGCATGTATTTCATCAATTTTTAGCCAGAAATTTTAAAAACTTCAAGGTGTGGAAAGAAGCTTTTGATTTTGAAATTTAACCTTTTTTGTAATGAGAATTATGTTTGTGTGTTAAAATTGTTTTTGCTAGAAATTTGATTTTTTAGATATTTTAAAGTTCTCAGTCTTAACAATAGTTAGCTTTGAATAGCTAATCAGTTTACAAATTTACATTTTTCTTATATGTGATTAATATTCATTTAAATAACTGTTAAATTTTTAATTGTTATTTTATAATCCTAATTAGTTCTAATCATTAATATGTTTGCAATTTTAATAAAGCAACATTTTTGTCATTGCTACAACTATTGCTTTATCGTTATTAGTTCTTTGTGCACCAGTGTTTATTATTTCATTATTATTGATTCTTGTTTCTTTCTCTACTTGATCTCATTAGTAAAATGATATATATTATTTGCAGCTGCATTTTCTATTGGTTTCTATCAATATGATAGTATATATTTATGATGTAATTCATAAGTATAAGATGAATGGAAAAGAACTGGTGTATAGTTTATTTATGAATATGGGCGTTATATAAATTTTCATTTTTGTGTATTATTTGCAGCATTTTTTGCTGATTGTGCAGTTTTTTTCTATAAAAGAAAGAAAACTGAAAAAAGGTCTATAGTAAAAAGAACTAATAATTGAGATGAAATGGGATTTCTCTAAGAACTGAAATATGAACCATGCTCAAACCAGAAGATGGTTCATGATGACTTGTATAGCAGCAGATGAGGAAACATTTCAAAAAGGAAGAAAAGGTTTAAGAAAAAATAATTTAAATTATACAGCTTCTTAATAAAAAGTTACATGGATACATTTATTTTCACAAACATACATATCTATCTATCTATCTATCTATCTATCTATCTATCTATCTATCAAAAATTCCTAAACTTCACCAAGATTTTAGATTTGTTGTACACCTCTCACCTTTGTATGAGTCTCCCTGGCATCAAAAATAAGACTGAAATCTGAATTAATTTTTCTAGTTTCATCAGAAGTGGTAGAGTTGGATACAAAAAATGATTAGCTATGTATCTTGTTTATGAGTTAGGCTAAGAACTTTTTGAACAATCCTTGTAAATGCATATATATATATATATATATATATATATATATATATATATATATATATATATATATATATATATATATATATACCTAGAGAGATTAAAAGTACAATGTAATCTCTAATATTTATATTTCTACACACATTGCAGAAAAAACAAGTGATTATTGTTATTTCCACAATGTTTTGGCCGATATGTCCCCAAAATTCACTCTGAATTGTCCCGCAGGACACATGGTGTAATGGTTATAGCCATTGTTTCCTTAAGCTTCAAATAGATTTAAATTTACTCATTAATCACATATAATTGTGACTTTTTGATATATTGCTTCATTCACTAAAGTCCGTTTTCAGTTACTTTTTTTTTACTCTATTCTGCTTGTCTCATTTGCTCTTCTGCTATGACAATATCAGATAAGTTTCAGAAAATTACAACCTGACAACTAAAACGATGGTTTCTCTGATCCTAATCTACATTCTGCAAATCTTACATAAAAAAAACATTTTAAGTGTAAATTTGTATTTGCATTTTCTTAGTTGACAAAAGTATTTTAAATTTCTTTTTTAATATTTTCATATGATCATGTGCCATAAGATCATGTGTTATTTCTATGTGGGAAAGATTAGTATGACTGTTCTTATGGTGAATACAAGTATAATTACTTTTTTTATCATTTTGATTTTCTTCAGGCATTGCTAGTGGAAAAATATTCAAATATGATTACAGTTAAAAATATACTTAACTATATTTCTTCTAACACAACAAAACAAATGAAAAAAAAGTTATTCTTTACACTACTTACACATAACAAAATGGCGATTGCTGAAAAATATTCTAATTCTCATACCAAAAACAAATAATCAAATTTAACTAATGATGCTATATGACTAGTCTTCTGAGTACACAACATTTGTGTTTCTCTCATTGGATGCTAGTATGAAAAGGTTGTTTGGGGACTCAACCTTAAAACAACTGGCTATAGTGAAAGTAGGGATTGTTCTTGTCTCTAGTTCTTGGGAAAAAATGTTGCCTAAATTCAAAAAGTAAGTCTGTTGAATGCTAAGGATTCTAAGAATTGTCCATTCTGTTTTTACCACACGGAGAAAATTTACAAAAGAACTTCAAATTTATATGATATACATCAAGAAAAGCAGTGTAGAAATTGAAGTAATATTAAAAACTGTTTACAAAAGGAGAAATATGCATTTACTTCATTAAAATATTATGGTTGGTTGATTGGTTGTGTTTTATAGTATATCAAACCTTGTAGGTTATTTATTGCCAAATCTTCTTTATACATATTTATATATGAAAGATATATGATTTTTAAAGAATAATTTGTAGGTAACATTTTTAAATAAACCAGACATCATTTGTTTTCAAACAGTTAAATAGTTTCAAGTATTGTTATCTAACTCTAATTTAATTTCTATTTAACATAAGTCATTTGTTTACATACTGTTAAATGGTTTCAAGTATAGTGAATGATTAACTATTTCTATTTGATCCATAGGTCCTACAACTCCTGGTCAGGTATTAAGAGCAATGATAATGATGGGATACTCTACATTCCCCAAAGCTCCAGGATTGTCATATCCATGACATTTGTTATAGCGATCTACGAGAATCATTAAATAAGTTTACAGACATTTTTTGTATGGGCACTTTTATTGATAGTACACACATAAAACTCTAGTCCCCTTCAAAGTAATCTCCTCCGGCTGCAATGCACTTGTTGTACCGTTACAACAACTTCTGGAAGGCGCCATGGAAGTCCTCTTCTGTGAGTGTGTCAATGACCTTCGTCACAGCCTCTTTCATCTCCTCAATTGTCTCATAACGACAGCCTCTAAGCTCAGGGAATAAGCAAAAGTCAAAGGGAGAAAGGTCTGGACGATAGGGAAGCTGAGGAACTGTCTTGATGCCCATTTTGGTCAAATAGTCTGTGATAAGGATGGAGTTGTGGACTGGTGCATTGTCCTGGTGGAAATGCCACAGACCCGATTTGAAGAGTGCTGACTTCTTCCGACGGAATCTCTTCCTGAACTCCCTTAAAACCTTAACATAGTAACCCTAACCCTAACCGTTTCGCCAATCAACTCTGGTGTATTGAGTTCTTTACTCCTCCCACACCTCTAATCATCCCTCACAGACTCCCTGCCTTCCTTGAATCTCTTATGCCACTCAAAAACTGATGCTCGATTCATGCAAGATGGTCTAAAAGCAGTCTGAAGCATTCAATATGTTTCTGTGGCATTTTTTCCAAGTTTAAAACAGAATTTTATTGCATCTCATTCTTCTAAAGTGTCCTGACGTCCAGATTGCATTTTTGAAATTGACCAGCTGTGACAATCAGGTTTTTGTAGGGTGTATTCCAATTCCTGCTGTAGCTGTTCATTTGAACCTGAAATCATAAAAATTGGTCAGTGATCTCATAAGATGTATTGCAATAACATACTGAATTTTCAAGAGTTTACATCAATTTTAAATATCTGTACAAAAAAGGTCTGGAAACTTATTGAAGGCACCACCTAACTACTCATCCCATGACTTCCTTTTTTATATATTTGTGTGGCATACAAAATACTCCCCTGTGACAAGCCAAGGTAGAATATCTGAGCGGTTATGGAGGTGTGAAAAAAAAAGGAAAAAAGCCCAAATATCCTATCTTAGCTTGATCAGTTACATGTGGGATTATCTTATTCTATCATCATATATGAAATTATTCTGGAGAAAGTGTTTCAGAGTTCTCTGATTTGAATAAAATATTTTCATTCAGATTGAATTTCTTTTATTTCTATGTTTCAGAGTTTTGGTGTCTTTATTCCCTTTCTTCAAAATGCGACTAGTGAAGGCAATAGTTGTAAAGCTACCATAAACATGACTTTTTAATTGTATGAGTTTTTTCTTAGTATAAGTCAGCGCAACCATTTTTTTTTTGTTTACTTCTTTTAAATTTTATCAATTAAAATAGGTTTAAAATCACAGAAATTCAACTAAATTGTTAAAAATTTTACAGTTCAAACTTAATGGGTTAACAAATATTTATAAAGCAAACATTTTTTTTACAGATATATATATATATATATATATATATATATATATATATAAATCAACAAACATAAATTTAGAAATGGAGAATTTCGTTGGCTGCCTTCTGATGACCTTGAATAAACTGTGATGTTAACCTTAAAGAGTTGTTATCATAGGTTTGATAACTCGAGTTTTCATGCCAAAGATTGCATCAATTATTTTAGCTTTGTAGCAGCATGGAAAAATACAAATTTATTAGTAGACTCCAAGCCTACTGTTTAATGAAAATTGCAACAGATACAGGAACATACACTGTTGGATAGAGCAAGTTTTCAGGTAAAAAATACTTTTTTCCATATTGTAACCACCACTAGTTTGACATGCCAGATTCATAGAAACCTGCATCAGAGAAGGTACCTCTTTTTTAAACCAGCAATGATGTTGTTGCATATGGAACTAAGTCAAGATTTATGGTGAATGATTTTCATTGGTTCAGCCTGTAGTTTTACAATAAGAAAGCAAGTTGTCAAATGTAATTGGACGTTATATGTCATAAATTTTAATTTGTAAGCCTATGTGTAAGGAAAAAAATTTCTGAATTTAATACAGAAAATACAAACAGATCTGTGGCTAGCATTAGACTACCATAACCCCAGTGTATGGAGGGTAATCTATCATCAAATTGGAAGCCTTTTAAGCTGAAATGGTATAACTCTGCCATTATTTGTTATCTAACAACTGATACAATACCAAATGGTTCTACTGCTTCATGTGGTTGGAGATGAAGCATTACAAGACTATTATGGATTTCAATTTTTGACATCTGAAGATCAGAGAAACCTAAACAAAATAATGTGGGCTTTTGATGAATATGCTATCAGAGAAAGAAATGAAACATATGAGTGGAACGTTTTCAATACAAGGAAATAGGGAGAATTGAAAAAGGTTGAAACATTTATTACAATGCTTTGGACATTACCCAAAACATGTAATTATGGTGACAATTGGGAAACATCAATACTTCAGGATCAGATTATCCTCAGGATACATGAACCTCATACACAAGCTGATTTGGTGAAATATATAGATATCTGTAAGCTATCAGAAAATGCAATACAGCAGCTTTGAACCCTGGGACCCGAGGGAGTGGACAGAGTTGTTGCCAAGCTGAGGGGAAAACCATCAACACAAAGACTGGGTGTGAAATTGAATGACTGTACATTGTGTGTTAATTTTTAGAGGAAATTGTGTGGTAGTACTGATGAGACAGCAAGCATTCCACTCTCCTGGGAATAGAAGGATGTTGCAGAATATCCAGAGAATGCTTATACTGACCAAATATGAACAGTGACATTTGAGACAATGTCGTAAAATGCCCCACCTGTAGGAAATAGGAAGATCTTTTAATAGTCCATGAAATTCCTGAGAAACCTTGGAAAAAACTCAATGGGTCTGATTATGCTTGCAGATAGGAACTATCTATGTATAGTAGACTACACAATTTCTCCAAAGTACACAAACAAAGAGAGTAATCACTTAACATAAGCACCATTTTGCAAGACATGATATACCAGATTAGGTTGCCATGATCATAGTGATCATGAAGTCACCACCTTTACACATACACCTGTCAGTTCTTACAACAGCAAAGCAAATGGTGAAGTGGAATCAGCAGTAAAGATAGCAAAGAAACTTGTTTTGGAAAGCAATGGAAGATAAGGCTGATCCATACATTGTGATGCTGGATCACAGGAATACAAGGGATAAAGGTCTCTTGTCACCAGCACAGACACTGATATCAAGGAGAATGAAAATGCTTCTCCCAATTCGGGAATCTGAAAAAAACTGTGAAGTACAACAACAAGAAACAAGAGCTGTACTTCAATCACAAGGTGAAATCTTTTTAGTTTTTTTTTATGGAGATGTGGTGCATTTCAAACTGCATGAGAAAGGAAAGAAAGAGTGGAAAAAAGTGATTGTGTGACAGAGACTCAATGCGAGGTCATATCACATCAAGTTTGATGGGGAGCTGCGTAGACAAAATAGAATAGACTTGAAAAAAACAGTAGAAGTAGCCCCATTACCATCATTCGGCCACCAGTCATACAAACCAAATAGAGAGGCATCAGCAAGCACAAGACCTTGTAGAGAGGTCCTACTTTCCAAACGCCTTGACATAAGAAGGTAGTGAGGGAAAGGGTAAGTTTGGAGTCAGCTCCAACAAAATCAAATCCAGAAACAGTGAGGACTTCAAAGACACCTCAAAATGAGGATGTTATAAGGAAATCATGGTCGGGGAGAATAAACACGACTCCAGTGAGACTGGAGGAGTTCACCAAGTAACTCAAGTCCAGAGAAAAAGGGCAAAAATGGTCATTAAATAGTTAAAATAATGGTAGAAAACTTTGTCCAAGAAGAAAGACTTGAACTTTACATGTTTCCTGTTTAGTCAGAAATTCCTTTTTTTTCTTACAGAAGAGGGAAGATGTTGCATGAGGAAGTTAGTCAAGGTCTTTACAGTTTATGGTGAATGTTTTTCATTGGATCAGCCTGTAGTTTTACAATAACAAAGCATGGCATAGATAATGGACATAAGTGTATTGTTGTCAAATATAATTGATGGTCATCCATCATAAAGGACATGAAACTGATTTCATTATTGTCAGGATAGTTAATCTTTCATTGGCTTAATTCGTGCTGAGGAGCTGACTTGAATATGGTTTGTCATTCATATAAATCATTGTTGTTTCTGCTGAAACACATAACTTACCATGTAAATATGGTCACATTCAAAAGATTTTAATGAATGTCAATGGGTTTAATTTTTTCTGGATGGAAACATTCAAAAACATACTTCTGCTTTCAGATTAAACTCCATTTTACCAAAGAGTTATTTGTATGCTATCAGGGCCAAAAATAATTATTGTTCATTCATAGAATAGTTTAACCTATACTGTAAATTCAACTAATACTGTTAAAATTCTTGACTCTTTTGTTCAAGAACTTCAAAATCGATTTTTATTGCATGTGTCCCTGGGTGAATACCGTATATGTTACAATGCAATGCTGATTGCTTCAATAACAAAACTGTCAGCCATGTGAATCAGTAATAAACAAAATGCTTCTGTTCTCAATTTAACTTAGAACAGTTGAAGAATGGTCTACAGCTGCTGTGTTGGTTCTACATAAAATGTGTTTATATATATATATATATACACATTTTATGTAGAAGGTTTCGATCCCAGCTTCGGGAATCTAGCCTGTCTAGCTACACTGAAGAGTTCTTATAGAATGAAACAGTCTGTCTGTGGATGACAATATATATGCCCCCCTATCCCTGTGGGGTTGAGCTCTCTTGTGAAGGAAGTAATGGTTGCCACTAGCATAAAGCAAGGCTCTTCAAATGAATTGAGCTCTCGGTAGCCGTTAAGCAAAACAAATGTGATACATAAGCATTTAAATTTCCTTTGCTTGCATTGGTTTCCTCATGGCTGAGTGGTAGAATCTTGGATTGGCCTTTCAGTCAGCCAGGTTTCGATTCCAGCTTTGGGAATCTAGCCTATCTAGCCACACTGAAGTGTTCTGACAGAACAAAACAGTCTGTCTGCAGATGACAATATATATATATATATATATATATATATATATATATATATCTTTGCCATGTATATATATATATATATATATATATATATATATATATATATATATATATATATATATCTTTGCCATGTAAAATTCACTACATCTAGTAGGTTATTATATTCAGAACTTCTTCAGTTGTTCTTTGTTATAGTCTGTTGCTTTCAGGACATTTTGAACCAAATTCTTTATTCAGTCCACAATAGTAGAATTTTGTCATTCCACTTTTCATGCCATGGGATATGTTGCATCAGTTGATTCTTTTTAATAATTTTGCTCTTGTAATGTTACTTTTCTTTCTGTTCATCTTGGGCTGAACTCCCAGCTTCTGGGAGACAGGAATTTTAAGTTCATAGTAAAAACATGTTCTATGTAATTTGTTTAATGTTAGAGAAAGGAAATTGTAATGTTACTGTAACTAAGATTTTGTACAATCTCCAAATTTATGAGGGAAGAGAATCTCTCAAAAAAAGAGAGGCCAGTGAAACAGTTAAAATAGTTAAGATAAAGATCTATTAAAACTGTAAGTGGTATGAAGAAAAACCTGTGTATCATTGTCAAATGCAAATTTAAATACATGTTCCAACCTTTGTGACAAATATATTCACTTCTACATGCATTGAAACACTTTTTGAAGTTGAAAAATAGGCAATATAATAAACAGTTCAATACTCATTTCCATTTCATTAAAGCAAATTTTACATAGTATTACTGTATAAGAAGGGTTATTCAAATCTTATTCTGAAACTAGTTTTTTCTTTTTATTGTAAATGAATTGTAACATGAGACAAAACTTACAATTTTGTATAATTCTTTTACAAAAATTTCTCCAACAAATTTATTCTAGTGGAATACCAAAGAAAAATACTGTTTTAAAAGTTAGCAATTCAATATTCAAAAGGAAGGTCAAGTGTGGTTTTTATAAAATGCTGCACATTTATTTTGGAAACCTTGTTTTGAAAAAAAAATTAATCAAAATAGCAAATGCATTTGGTTTTAAAAATAGATACTATCCAATTTTAAGGTTAACTAAATTACAAATTATCCTATGACTTTCTTGTTCCAACCTGTATATTTCTTATATTAACAAAAAAATAGCATTTAGTCTTTTGAGATACATAACAATTCAAAACAATGTTTTGATTCAAGCTACATTATTTGATGAGGTTAGAAATTAGCACTTACAGATCATTGCAAGCGTGCTAAACAGAAATAATTTTCATTGTAATTCTTATCTGTTGCTGAAATTTATTCAAAGCAATTTAAGATTGGTAAATTATCTAGTTGTGATGACTAAAATATCACTGAACACGAATATTATCAGGGGGAATCTAAGAACTAGTGTGCAATGTAACCATAAACCTAATTTTGTGAAAATCATTTTAATTGATGTTGAAAATTTAGTTCTACTTTATTCAGAGAGAATGATATTAGGATTTTTTTTTAATAACAGAAAAAGAAGAAAAATGATAATAGTGTTATAAGTATTTACAATTATGTAGAAATTTTAACACTTATATCAATTATATAATACTAAATATTTTTTGAATATTGTTGAAAAAATTAAAGAAGACAACATGATGTCCATTCCATGTCTATAAACATAAATTAAAGTCCAATACTTTTATAAAATAGGTATTCACATCATACATTATTAAAGGTTAGTAATAACTTTATTAAAGTTAAACAATATCATCTGGTTGGTAATAAAGTAGAGAACTATGCTACAAATAAAATTATTGGACCAAGTTTATCTTATTTATTATCAGTAATGACCGTAAATAAATTGTAATTCCAGATAACTGTTTTTCCCTCTCTAAAAAGCTCTGAAAAAACGTAATCTTTCTTAGTTGCAGTTAACAAATGTCAGTAAGGTGCGGTTAGTATATAAATATCAGGTAATCTGTTTGAAAAACCTGAGAGTGGAAATTCTTCATGAAAACTTAAGGGATATTTTGATGAATTGAAGCAATTGAACAAAGTTGCAAAACAAAATGATATAAAGAAAAGACAAGAAAAGGATGAGATTTATTTCAGGAACAGCAATCAGTTTGCATTAAGATGATCAACACATATTATCTAACTATGAGATGTAGTGAGAATATATCTGCCATATCTTACACATCACCTCTTATAATCAGTGAAGCAGGCAGAAAGCCACAACGAGAACAAAACCAAAGCATATCATTAGATATACCATTGATGTGAGCTTCCATCAATGACATATGTCCAGTCACTGGGGAACAGGAAAAAAGATCCAGTGAAGTCCAAAGGGATTCAAGAAGATGAAAAAGAGGTTTAAGAGTATTGACTGAGATGCCTTTATAGCCTCAATTCATTTATCACCAGAAACCTGTGCCCAACAAAATCAATTTCAGCCAAATTGGAAAAATATATCTTCAATATCAGAATGCATTTTTTGAAGAAATGTTTTTCTATTTCTTTTGCTGAAGAAAAAAAGAAGTAAAAAGAAATAAAAGAAAAAGAATGCATATAAATATTTAATTTATATGCATTCTTTTTCTTTTATTTCTTTTTACTTAGCAGAACATAAAAAAAAAAAATAAAACAAAGAAAAAATCTCCTGCTTGGGGAATTTCTTACAAAGATCTATAATAAAATATGATTGTTGTTGTTGTTGCTTAAGTCATATTATCATCACATCACCATTATCATCACCAATAACAACTATAAGAATGATGACTGTAATTCTAAAAGTGTAATAATAATTTTTCAATGGTAAAAATTCTTATTAAGAGGAGTCTTTGTAAAATAATATGATTATTAACAATGTATGTAACTATTAAAATAGAAGTAATTATCATAATATGTATTTAGAGACTTTTCAATTCTTAAACTGATGATCTTATTGATAAGAAATGCAAAAATGGGTATTATTCTTGATCAAATTAATACTTACTCTGAAACCATGATTTTGTCTCCAAGGATTTGTATATTAGTAGAATGAGACTAGTGTTCATTAGTAATTACTGGACCTTTGAGGTAAAAAAAACTTGAGTGTTTAGCTGGTATTTTAGCTTGGTGAAATTGTTATTGTTAGCGAGGAAGATGGTTGCAATGTATGTTTGTGTATGTTTACGTTGAGTTGTTTCCTCGCTAAGTTTGTAAGTCCCTTGCTAATTGTTGTGAGAATAAATAAAGGAAAGATGAAGAAGTAAGATACCGATAGTCGAAATGTGTTGAAAGTCGAAAATAGCTTTTATTTGCAGCATGGAAAATGTAGCTTGGGTTTGTGCTGCAGGACTCGTGGAAAGGTTGTGAGTAAAGAGACGGTAAGGAGATGAAACGGATTTATGAGAAGGTTGAGATAGCAGCGCTTGTCGTCGGATATGCAAGGGATTGTGTTCGCTGTACTTTAGCAAAAGCCAGGTTGCAGTTGGAGGAAATGAACTTTGGATGTCACTATGAGTTTCGCGTGTCTGGTATTTTGGTGGGGGAGAGTATGCATTGTCTCCAATAAAGTGGTCCAGAGGTGAATTGATAGCTAGGTGTCGAGAACAGGAAAAAAATAAACTCATATGGTTGAGATGCTCTCCATTTCCCTAGATCTAGTACCTTTAGGTTATCATTTGTTTTGACCACCTCCATATTTTCTTAGAGCTAAAATATTCTGAAAATCTCTTAGCTTTATTTAAATCAAAAATAGGGAATATAAGAATCTCCTTTCAGTGATTCCTAAAGAAGGCAGTTCTCATATTGATTTATAGAATTTGATAACAATAGCTTTTCATTTCACTTGCAAAATGATAATACTTTTTGATAAGCCTTTCCATGCAAGATAATAATTTTTGAGGGAATCTGTTAAAGCACATTCTCATCAAAGCAAAAACTGAGCAAAAAGGCATCATATAATGTTCAATTAGATATAAACAGAATATAAATTAGAATGAAACATTAATGAAAAATAGCCCACATTATAGAAATAACCATTACATTGAAGATAACATTCAGAAACCTTATAACAACAGAAAAAAATTCAAGAAAAATATAAAGAGAATGGTTGGTGATGTAACATATTTTTTATTAAGATTGGATGTTATGATTTTTGATACCAGAAATTAATTGAAGATCCTAAAAACAAATAACTGAAAGGAAAATATCTTATAAAGTTCCCTCAAAATAGAAACATGAAATCTGATGTAGAGATCATATTACAAAGCACACTTTTTAAAATCAACAAATAAATTACAAATTGTAATGTAAAATATTTCTGCATCTTTTGTAATGTAAAATATTTCTGCATCATTTTTACAGTTTCAAAACTAAACCTTAATCAAGGCTCATCATATGATAGATGAATTTCTAAGAGCACCATTGGTATTTCATTTCATCAGTGCATGTTTTATGAATTGATATTAAATATTAAAATATAAACATGTCAATTGCAACCGTCAGAGGAGCATGAATATTTTCCAATTGCAAACTCATTTAATCTGTTATCTCCTTGCATACTTATAAAGAAATAAAATCTCTTATATCATTTTTATTATTATTATTATTATTATTATTAATAATAATAATAATAATAATAATAATAATAGATAGATAGATAGATAGATAAATAAATAAAATGAAATTAACAATAAAACCAAAAATAAATTTAAAATAAATAAAAAAACCTCCCCACCCCTCCAAAAAAGGAAATTGCTTTAGAAGCGAACATTCTAGAATGCCACATAACGTCCATATCTTGGAATATAATTATATATTACCCCCACCCCCACCCCCCCAAAAAAACAACCTCAAAACTATATCATAACTAAACAAATCTTTGCTGTGTGGTCTTCGAAGAAATTTGGGTCAGTAGAATCTGTCTTTTATTTAAAAACATTGATTTTTCGTTACTTGTAAAATCTTTTGGAGAAAAGTTGTATTTTAAATGAAAACTTTTTAATTCCTAAAATTATTTTCAGCTCAACAATTTCTAAATCACGAAATAGATTTGTTTAAATTTACCACCTCAATTTCTATGTTTTTCGTGTTACTTGTATTAAGGGATGGGTTTGTGAGAATCTATGTTGAGTGGAGGGAAATAAAAACAAAATAAAATAAAATCAACAATAAAATTAAAAATAAATTAATGAAAAATAAATAAATGAATAAATGAATAAAAGTGCCTTCTCCCTACTCAAAAAAGGAAAAAAAAGAAGCGAACATTCTAGGATGCCACCTGACGTCCCTATTTTAGAATATAAATATATACTAAGAAACAATCCCAAAACTATATCAAGGCTTGAATCAGAATAACCAAATGAATCTTTGCTGCATGGTCTTCGAAGAAATTTGGGTCAGTAGAATCTGTATTTTATTTAAAATCATTGATTTTTCGTGAAAAGTTGAATTATAAATGAAGACTTTTTAATTCCCAAAATTATTTTCAGCTAAACTATTTCTTAATCAAGAAATAGATTTGTTTAAATTTACCACCTAAATTTCTATATAGCTCATCTATGACTACTCTTAATCAAAGGAAATACATACTGTAGTGATAACACAGATTATTTCTCTACGGACAAGATTACAACCCCTTGGCGTAGGAATACATACACACACTCTGCTGATTTAGAATAAAATATGCCTTAACGAAAGCACGCATGCCTTATGTTGTCCTTAAACCTGCTAAGCGTAATAATGAATACTAATACCCACAACGACAATATATTACATGGTGGCAGCTGGGATGATAAAAAAAGACATTTAAAGGCTTAAAAAACGAAAACAACATTTAAAGGCTACCCCACCCTCGAAAATCTGTGTATAAAGAAACAAACCGAAGTCACTTCTGGACAAAAAGCCTAACAAACCAACTCAGAATTTCAAGAGAAAACCTGTCAGGTTAATAATTCAAACTCTTTTTTAATTATTGCTACGTGCGCCGTTTTTTACGTGACACCGCCATCTTGAATTTGAATATTTTTTGTAAACACGTTCAACGTAGAACATTTATCATGGCTAATAATGATATCCCTTATATGGACTGGCAATCCTCAAATCTAGCAAAAACATTTTAATTGTTTAAACAGCGGTTGGAGTTGTATTTTGTTGTCAATAAAATAAAAATAGAACAACAAGTAAACAAGTACTATTGAGAGTTGGGAATGAAGGTTTAAAATAATACAACACATGGTTATTAACGGAGGAAGAAAAATGTACACCTAAAATTATTTTTAATAAGTTCATTGAACAACTCCAACCTAAAGAAAATTTCAGAATAAACCGTTTGAAATTAATGACTTATAAACAGGAAGCTGAGGAATCGTTAGACGACTTTGTCAGTAGATGCAGGCGAATGACTCAGAGATGTTTGTTAATAGAACATGAGCAACAGCAACAGATAATAGAATTTATTATCGCCAGCACTCCCATTGCAGACTTCCAAAAGGAGTGACTAAGAAAAGACAACTCTCTAACCCTGGAAGAAACTGTTTGTATTGGCAAAACATATGAAGCTTCCAACATTCACATTAAACAACTGAGGGCTATGGTGAATGATAATAATAATGTGGATAATACTAATATACAAGTCATAAGAACACCAACACGTTCTACTATGTCAAATAATTGTCTCAAATGTGGAAAAAGCCATGCTTTTCACCGTGATGCCTGTCCAGCATTCGGATCAAAATGCAACACATGTGGTAAAGCAAACCACTGGGTATCAGTATGTTTGTCAAACGGAACAAAACTAAAACAAAGGCCGAGGTCACAAAGCAGGAAATACAAAGAACCAAAATCTCACTATCAACCACAATATAGGAGAAAACAGGACGTGAAAACTGGTGCAGTATACAACAACAAAGAAGCTGAGGAACAAATGGAAAGCATGACGTTCAATTGTATTAATATGACCCAAAGAAATGAAGTTTTCGTACTCATTAACATTAAATTGCCAAATCGAAATGGCATCCACAATTTGCGTCTGAAGATCGACACACGGGCACAAGGGAACACCCAACCAGTTTCTACATTCCGTAGATTGTTCCCAGAAAAATTGGACGCTGATGGTTTCCCAAACACAAAAAAACAATTTAGCAACAAAAAACTGATAGCTTATAACGGCACACCAATAAAATGCTTTGGTAACATCAAAATACCCTGTCAATACAACAAATCAGACTGGCATGTCATCACCTTCCACATTGTGGACGTACAAAGGCCAGCAGTACTAGGTCTACGATCGCTGGAACAGCTCAAACTAATTACCCTTCACTGCACAGTCAAGAAAGAATATGCATTCATAACTCCTGCAGCAACACGGATAAATGCAACCAAAGACCTGATGCCGATGTATCCTAATCAGTTCGAGAAAATTGGCTCTATGCCAGGTGCAGTCAGACTATCGGTCAACGAAAACATACATCCACATATTGACACACCTAGAAAAACCCCTATTGAACTTAAAGACAATATATGAGGACCATTAAATAAGTTTCCAGACTTTTTTCGTATGGGCGCTTTTATTGATAGTACACACATGGAATTCTAGTCCCCTTCTAAGTAATCTCCTCCGGCTGCAATGCACTTGTTCCGTTCCAACAACTTCTGAAAGGCGCCATGGAAGTCCTCTTCTGTGAACGTGTTAATGACCTTCGTCACAGCCTCTTTCATCTCCTCAATTGTCTCATAACGACAGCCTCTAAGCTTAGGGAATAACCAAAAGTCACTGGGAGCAAGGTCTGGACGATAGGGAGGCTGAGGAACTGTCTTGATGTCTATCTTGTTCAAATAGTCTGTGACAAGGATGGAGTAGTGGACTGGTGCGTTGTCCAGGTGGAAATGCCACTGACCCGATTTGAAGAGTGCTGGCCTCTTCCCAAGGAATCTCTTCCTGAACTCCCTTAAAACCTCAACATAGTAACCCTAACTCTAACCCTAAACCTTTGGCCAATAAACTCTAGTGTTCTGACTTCCTTACTCCTCTCATACCTCTCATCATCCCTCACAGACTCCCTGCCTTCCTTGAATCTCTTATGTTACTCAAAACCTGACGCTCGATTCATGCAAGATGGTCTAAAAGCAGTCTGAAGTATTCCATACGTTTCTGTGGCATTTTTTCCAAGTTTAAAATAGAATTTTATTGCATATCGTTCTTCTAAAGTGTCCTGACGTCTAGATTGGATTTTTGAAATTCACCAGCTGTGACAATCAGGCTTTAGTAGGGTGTATTCCAATTCCTGCTGTAGCCGTTCATTTGAACCTGAAATCATAAAAATTGGTCAGTGATCTCATAAGATCATAGCAATAACATACTGAATTTTCACGAGTCTACGACAATATTAAATACCTGTACAAAAAAGTCTGGAAACTTACTGAATGCACCACGTATATATATATGCATACATATATACACGCCCATACATGCATACGTACATAGATGAAAAATGAGTCGACCGCTTTAACTAAACAGTGAAAAAAAATGTCATGAGGAGAGAGAAGGCAGACACAGACCTTGAATTATCTTTCTCGTTTTCTTTTGCAATTATCACACATGTTCGGTTTTCACAGCTTCGCAGAGCTCACCCACCATGGGCGCCGTAGTTTTCAGCCATCTTTTCATTGTCGTCACTAATGTTCAACTGTCGTCTTTACATCGTCGCTTATTTTCCTCTCTTCTATCCCGTTTGAGGATCTTCCAGCCCATCATAACCTGTCGCCGATTCCCTGCTGATACGTTTCGATTTTTAACCCGGGTATCCGCTGCTAACCTGACCTAGATTTGGGGATCCCCCGTTCACTTTTCCTTTGGTTTCTCCTTTGTAGCCTTTCTCTCTCTTTGTCTCTGTGACTGCCTTGAACCTTTTTCTCTTATATGTCCTTCCTTTTCCACCATCACGTGATAGACCAGTAAAATCTAGCGAGGAAACAACTTATAACTAAAACAATCACCCAGAGTCCCTAATTATATTACACACACACACACACACACACACACACACACACACACACACACACACACACACACTTATATATATATATATATATATATATATATATATATATATATATATATATTGAAGAGTGTATATTTAGGCAGAAAATTATTATTCAAGCAAGTTTTGTTAAAGACGATGGAACACTTAGTTGTTTTTAATTTTATTTTTTCAAGACTCCTTGTTATTTTTCTAGTGTCGGGATCTAGATGGAAAAAGAATTGTTAAATGCTATTTTACTTATGTTTGGTTTTTTATTTTTATGCATATTGTGTGTAAGATTTGTAATCGTTTTTGATTATATTTTTTTTTTATATATAATTATTGTATTATCTGTGAGAATCTTTCTTACATCCTTATATATATATATATATATATATACATATATATAGGGAACGCAATAACATTATTGAAAAGAATGAGTTTTCCAATACAAAACACATACTCTCCACTATTATCTCTGCATTTTCACAAATGATGAACAAAATCATGCATGCTACACTGGTAAAATATTAACAAATAAACCTACTTTTTCACACCTCCACTGTTGTCAGGAAAAATGATGCCAATGTCGTTCATTTTTTATCAAGGCACTTTTCTAGGTTGACACTTGAACATGGATTGTCATTCACCTTATTTACCTATTACGTAACACATCTGGGGAAACGTTCAATCTCTCTTGTATAATCTGATGTTGTAAGAAAGCATAACAAAATAGAAAGCATTATTTTTGGAGAAACCCTATTATGAGTGCAGGATATAAAGTCTTGTTTATTATTAATGAAAATGCTTAGTCGATGTTGGCGACTATTTGAAAAAAATGTCATCTATTGTGGAAAACTTACTTTATGCAATGTTCCCCTTTTTTCTAGTTATAAGGTCTTCATGGAAGGAAGCTTTCCTTTTCAGAGCATCCCTCATAAATATCATTTGTTATTTTTGGTCCATAAAAATGCATTTTTATTATATAAATTCTCGTTGAGACAAAAATTCAAGGGAAAAATTCTTTATAAAAATATCCTCACTAAAATTATTTACATAATTTAAACATGGTGGTGAAGCAGACATATTGATTATTTTTCATATATCATATTTAGTTCTGAGAAAAACATTTAGATCTAACTTTAAAACAGAATTTTAACTTTTATTACGTTTTAAAAAGATAGTAAAAAGGATCAGAAAAACAAGAAAAACATGCTTAATGCTTTTAAGAGGCTCCCAATCAAATTGGATTTTTTTATGCAAATGTGAAAAATATTCTGATTGTTATTCTTATTCTTTGTTATTTGTACGCCTGGAAAGAACTGAAAATTCAGTGTAAGTATAAAGAGTAGAACATGAGTTATTGGTCAGTTATTTATCACGACCAATTGAAAGTTGAGGAATCGGTGTTGTAACTTTCTATTTCAATGAATGTATCCAGTTCAGGAATTATTAAAAAATAATAACCCATAATAATTCTGAATAATAGATGAAAATACAGTAAGCACACATTAAAGTCTTATTATATAACTCAGTCTCATATAAAAAAAAAACACTTTGAAAACACTTATGTGCACACACACACACACACACATGTATATATGTATGTATGTATATATCTCTGTGTGTGTATGTGAATGTGTGTTCCTTCTGTTTACAACAGGCACAATTAGTTGAAAATCACTACCATCAACAACTGAGAATTATTAAAGAATACCCGTTGGTTTTTGTACAGTTGGGTTAGAAAAATAATTGAAAAGAAGAAATAGCAAAAGAGAAAATAGATATAGAGTTAATACATGGTTTTTAGTCCATGTTTTTCCATCTGAAAAGAGAGAGAGAGAGAGAGAGAGAGAGAGAGAGAGAGAGAGAGAGGGGGGATCACCAGGAAATAACAGAAAGAATTGAATTGCGAATAGATGAAAACAAAAATATGTAAACTTTATTTCCTTTCTCCATTTGATATAGAAAAAGGGATAATAATTCTTCCCTTTCATGCAAGAGGCAAAAACAGAAAAAAAAGAAAAGGAGAAAGAAAAACTGAACAGAGAGAAAAGAGGAAATAGAGGGAAGTAAAAATGACTTACTATATAGCTTACTTGGTTCAGTTATGTCTGTCTTTGTAACATCTTAAATAAAATTTTCCACGAATTTATATAACTTGATATAGATTTGTTTACTTCAGGTGCATACTCTATGTGAACTAAATTACTTACGCCCAGCCTAGGTCATTGTTTTGATTTTATTAAATATTCATATTGTTATAGAGTGAGTCTCTACAAAGTTGTTACTTGATTCCAGGCTATAAAAGAAGTGGAAAAACACACATTTATAATTTTTCCCACGTTTATTGATTTGTTTATAGTTCAGACTGGCCATATGGAGGTTCCAAAAAACGAGTCTGCTTTGTCATACTGCAGAAACTGCAACTGGCAAAAATCAAAGAAGAAAATTTCTCAAACTCGTTTTAGTAGAGATGTCACCTGTTCATCAGCAAATTCACACTTTTATAACGCTCCTCCCTTTTACTATTTTCAAAATTCATGTAAAGATATGGATTTCAATTAGTCCATTATACTTACAACAACAACAACTACTACTACTACTAGCATTATTATTATTATTATTATTATTATTATTACTAAGCAGTAGTAATAATTAATCTTTCCTTTTCCCTCTTCCATGATTTATTTATTACCCCTGTATATATTTCAACTCCTCAAATATACAAATCTTAAGAAAATATAAAAAGCAAAATTCATAGCATTGAAAATAATAGATCAAAGATTTTAAAGTCAAAATAAAAACAAGAAAAATTCAACCCCTCTTCATTCCTGGGAAAATCTGAACATTAAGGAAAAGAACATTTTTTCTTTCACAGAACATTTTTTCACAAACTGTGGACCTGTTGAGTTAGCCAGTCACTGGTCTGTGGTGAGTAGAGGAAATTTCTCTTCGTATAATTCTAGGGGTAGCAATGGAGAGTAGCTAAGTTCCTGAGTCCTAACGTATCTGGAATACATTTTCCTGTTTACCAAGGCCCGTCTTTCGATTTAGATCACATTAACTACTTTCTGTAGATTTGGGGCTTTAATTGCCGGACCTCTCAGTAATCTCTGCTTAGTGCAACATACAGGTGTTGTGAGCTGGGTTTTTCCGTGTCCAGTGTGGCCTCCTCACTTCCAATTACCTTTATTTCATGGTGACCAGATCTGTACAGTCTCTTGCTTGTTGGTTGGATAATTGGGAAATCGTTTTGAAATACCGGTTTGGGACTACAGTCACGTCTGCATCTGAACTTAAAATTTAAAGTTTTGATGGACAGCTTTGTGGTTACTTTGACTTTGATCTGTCAGTTGGTAGTATCATCTCAAACTGCATACACATTTTCCAGAGTCACTGAACCTAAAAATTGTTGCTCTTCTTTTTCCTCTTTTATTATTCTGACTCTTGACTTTTTGTTCTTGCAAACACTAGAATAATGCTGCATGCTTCTTTTGCTGGGGAGCCAATTCTTTTGTAGGCTGGGGATTATCAGCAACACATTCATTCCATGGGTATCGGTTTCAGTTTCATTCGAGGTTTATTGAAATTATTTTTGATATGAGAGTTAGCAGCATCAACACCAGAAGAAATAGTTCATGTCTGCTGTTTGCACGTCGCGTGGGCTCTATCAGTTAGAGTAAGTTGCTTATATGACGGTAATTTTTCCTGGACAGTATTTACTATCACTCCAACAGTGACTTATAACTGGTTTTGTTGCAGAGCAGCTATTTGGATTTATAGGATTCATAGGCTTCATGCATTTCACCAACGAAAAATTACACAATTTTTTTTATCGCGATTTCAAGTTTCATTTTATCTTCTTCATTGACTTTAACCTGTCATCTATGTCAGGTTAAAGTTTGGTAGAGAAGACCTCCTCCCTGAGAGTTTCTTTGGATACCGAAATTTTGTGTGCAGTGTCTGGTTCCTGTGACAGTATAAGAAAGTTTCATTTAAATTTCCGCCAATTGTGAGCAATATTTCAGACAAGTATCACTTTTTCGGTGGCTGAAATATTGGTAGAAAATTGTTTTGTGTCTGTAAGGACCATTTCGAAAGGAAAAATTCAACGACAACATTTGTCTACAATATAGAAAAATTAGGAAAAAAAAAAAAAAAAAGAATTATAGTACTCAAAGTTGTTATTTGTGTGTGTGTGTGTGTGTGTGTGTGTGTGTGTGTGTGTGTGTGTGTGTGTGTGTGTGTGTGTGTGTGTGTGTGAATTTATCTGTTTATCGTTTTTTTCTTTTCTGTCTTTTTTGTGAGGATTTTGTTTCCTTTTTTCTTCTTTTGTTCCCCTTTTTTTATGTGGGCTTGCTTTTGTTCCCCTTTTTTTATGTGGGCTTGCTTTGCTTTTAATATCCTTTGTAGGTTTGGTCCAATTGTAGCAATGGGAGGATTTTCCTGTTAAATTTTTTCATTGTAAAGTTATTTTGGTGATTGCTTTTTTTAATGCCTAGTCTCCACAATTTTCCCGTTATTCCCCATGTAGTGGTTTGTCGACTGGTTTTATCAAGACAACATGGAGAGACAAATATGGACACACGTTTTGCCTGCAGTATAGATAGAGTGTAACCGATCTCTTAGGGGAGAGGGGACATAACTCTACGCGTATTACTGTTACTTCAGTTTGAAATATTCCAATTGTGGGTTGTTTGTTTTGTGGGTAAATGTATGTCTAATTGTCTTTTTTCTTCGTTTTCTTCTTTTTTGTCTCTTCTGGCATCATCTGTTGCATTCTACTTTCTTTTTTTTTATGTTGGGTCTCGTTTAGAACCTGAGTTTTTATTTTATTTTTAAATGTAACCATATAGAGCACCCATGTTACGGCCACTAAATACAATTATGTTACTAAATGGGTCCTAAAAAGTTGTCGCTTGATCCCAAGTGATGATAAACGTGGACAAACATGCATTTATATTTTGGTTCCTACTTTTTTAATAGATCAGGCTGCCCATCTCAGGGGATCTAGAATTCGCCTTTTATAGAGAAGAGAAAAAGTTTACATATCCTCTAAAGTTTCCATTGAAGCACCTTTTAAAATGGGGCTTCTTGAATGTTAAAACAAAACAACAATAACAACAGCAAAGCATACTGCTACTCTATCACGAGAACTACTTTCCTACGCACACATCAGGTCATTATTGAAAAAAACTAAAAGAATACAAAAATGTCGCTCAAGAAGCTACAGATTGAATCAAACCTGATTTCCAAAAGCAGGCTGAAGCTACCATCAAGGTAACTAATTCAGTTTTTATAGAAAAAAACATTTTTTCAAGCACAACCTATCTTCTGTAACTCCACAGTTGTTGGACTTATAGATGATACTATTAGGAAAAAGTTTCTATGCTGTCGGCTTACTATTCGTTCAACCTTCTTATTCAGTCAACTTACCGTTTCGGTCCACTCTCTCACATACCCTGGAAACAACACCTGCTTTTCTCACCCGTTAACACAGATAACAGACATAGGTTATATCTATTCAATTACCAAATTTACCACCCCCTCCGTTCGGGCAGGATATGACACAAGGTCAATTTTTTTAAGCGGAGTTTAAAAGGTTTGAATTCAGAGTTTTCCTTCTCCTAGACTAGTTGCCTCACCAAGACTGAAGAACCTAGTCTGTCCTACTATTTACCCATAGCTGGAGGGAGAATAACTGGATTCATACCTTTCCCAAGGGTATTAGTGCTATGTGAAATGTAATCAGTCTCGTCCAGGATTTGAACTCGTGTCACCGTGTCCATTTCCTACGACGATAACCATTACACCACCAGCACCTCCACAATCTATTCAATTACTGTGTGTACGTGTGGACACAAATATTTACCATGACTGTTATGAACACGCCTTCAAAGCTGAGATGCAGTATACTCGGAAGGGAATCAATGCCGATACAGAGAACATGATCAATAAGTGTCCAATATGCCAGGAAAACCTTCGTGTTCAACCAAAGGAAATTCTACAAGTACGTGATATTCCTCGTTAAGCGTATTTATTCACCTCAAAGACAATGAATACTTAATAATTGCTGATAACTACATCAAATTCCCTTTCATACTGTTGTATAGCGGCGATGAATGAATGCAAGACCATGACATTTGTTCATCAAAATATGACTCTCTCTTTATTACTCAGCCCTGTTGGCTGGGGCTGTAGAATACGCCGACTGGATCTCTGCAGAGGAGTAAGACCCCCCACCAATGAGGCTACCTGTTGGCCGTAGGTGGCGACCCGTAAGGCGCTAGGACAGGATCCTGGTGGTTGAGCAGTCATTGATTCGGCGACAGAGTGGTCAATGGCTAGCAACACGCTGCTTTGGCCCTTACTTAGTCTGACGGGCGGTCGGATAGGTCTGATCCGATCAATCGGCTGGTCCCGTCATGCCCTAGCACACATAAAAAATATCTTTTTTGTCCTGATCGTATATTTCAATCAGCTTATGCCGAACATTTTCCCCTACCCTTTAACTTGTATGTGCTAGAAAGAGGGGGCTGAGGGTTAATTGTGTTAAGAGTAAGATTAAGAACCTCTACTAAATTCGGAGTCTTATGCATTTGTAATCCAACAGCAGTCTTAGGTCTTTTCTTCTTAACACGAGTATACTGGTAATGTATCCCCGTCTCAGTCAAGGTGAATGGGTCCCCCCCCCAGATTCATTCTGAACACAAGAGCATAGGACCAGTGAATAATAAATAACACTCATCGCTTTTTCTTCCTAAAAAAAACTCAAGCGAACCCTTACGGAAACTGATTCTGACTATTAAACAGAAGCACGTTTCCCTAGATTCATAATAATTGAATCTACAGAAACACCAATAACAAACCTGTCAACATTTGTAATAGAAAACATAATCTCGAGTAACATTAAGCCTATTACAGTAAAAAAAAACACCTAAGAACCAAACCCTGTGAGTGGAAGTGGAAAAAAGAAATCATGCGGATTTCTTATTGAAAATGACAAGATTTCATAACATCACTGTCAAGACTTACCCTCACAAATCTCTGAACATAAGTAAAGGGGTTGTAAGAAATAAGGAATTAACATTATGTACCATTGAAAAGATAAAAAGTGAGATGAGAAAACAAGTTGTAACAGAATTGAAGAGAGTGTCTATCAAAAAAGAGGGGAAAATAATAGAAACCAACACCTATATAATGACAAAATACCGGTTTGGTTTGGTTTGGTTTCTTTGTTTAATGGCATATCAACTCTTTTTACAAAATACCGGAGAAGATAGAAATAAGCTATACAATAGAGAGGGTCAAGCAATTCATACCCAATCCACTACGATGCTACAATTGTCAGAAATATAGCCATTACGAGGATAATTGTAGAGGTCGACAAGTATATGGAAAATGTAGCCAACAAGATCCAGATCATCATAGTGACAAGTGTGACTATTCGTATAAATGTGCCAACTGCGGAGGTGATCATCCTGTATATGCAAGATCTTGTGAGAGTTGGAGATTAGAAAGGGAAATATTGGGAATTAGACATAAGAATAACAACCCGTATAATGAAGCGCGGAAAATGGTAGTAGGATCTAAGACCACAAGCAGTCCAGCGCAACATAATATAATAATTATTTAAAAAATAATTCAGCTGGAGCCGGGCGACTGGGAAAGCTATATTAATCAAATAAGAATATCACTTGATACCATCAGAGCTACAGAGGCAGCAACTACATTGGGAGATCTTGCAGCAAACCAAGTGAAAACATCCACACAAACTCAAACCTCTACAGGAAAAATCGATCAAGAGAAGAAAATGGAGATAACACCTACCACGCGACCAGTTAAATATACGACGGAGAAATCTCCTTCCAAAACAAGATCAAAAGATAGATCTCCAACAAGACCACCCACTTCTACAGATACCTCCCCAAACAAGAAAGTTCTTAAAGACAAACAAAAGACTACATCAAAACAAAAAATACACGAAACTGAAAATGTCGAATTCAATAACAAATTCAGACTCTTAGAAAAGATGGAGATTGAGAATGGCCCTCAATTAACTGAACACAAAGGCCATACGAATAAAAGAACAAACAGTCCAGACCTATGAAACACAAAATAATTCAGTGGAACTGCCGCGGAATCAAAGCCTATAAGAGCGAACTGCTCTTACTGATGACTCGCCCACAACTTGCCATTGTCTACCTTCAAGAAATATTCCTTAAAACTGATAATGACATAATAAAAAAATCATCGAAGTTACAAACACATCAATAATACCAGTCATAGAGCTTCGAGTGGTGTCTCAATCCTAATTAGGAATGACATGCCTCAAAGCAAACTCAACCTCAACACTCAACTCCAAGCAATAGCTGTCAAAGTGACTTGACACCAAACAATCAATATCTGCTCAATATATATTCCACCTCACGATGCAATAAATGAAAATGAACTCAACATATCAAAGCAACTACCCACACCTTTTATCCTACTCGGCGATTTTAACAGCCATAACACAATGTGGGTCTGTAGAAGCACAAACCAGACAGGCAAAACTCTAGAAAATATCATAAATAATAATACGAATACCTTCCCTGATGGAGATTAAACAATCATCATCATCATCATGTTGTGCCACCAGCACGGATATCCCTGACCCTCTCTCGCCACTCCTCCCTATTGGTCATCGCTTCTGGCAGGTCCTCAGAGTTACATCCCGTATTTTCATAGAGCTGCTGTATGTAGGTTCAAGCTGGTCTCCCTGCTTTTGCTTGTCCATGTAAGGGGTCCATAGGAGAACATCACTTATGAGCTTGTCCCCGCTTCTCCAGCAGTGTTCTGCATGTCTGGTTCGTCTAACTTTGATGGTTTTCGTGATGGGAGGTAGGTGGCCGTACAGCTACTGCTTTGTGGGGTGTTGCCTCTTGGACTTGTTCAAAATTGCTCGCACCATTCTTGTGTAGTTGCTGTTAAGCTTTTTCTCCACCCGTTTTGTTAGCGTCCATGTAGTGCATCCATATAGCCGTATCGGCACGACCGCTGCTTGGAAGAAACTGTGTTTCATTTTATCAATCAGGTCTGACTTCCATATGACTGATAACCTATCGATAGCTGTCCATGCTTTTGCTAGTCACTTGTCGATGTCTTTTTCGGTTGATGACACACTGCTTCCTGGGTAGGTAAACTTATCAACTAGTTTCAGAGAGCTTGTGTGGGTGTTTGATTTAAGCACATGTATTCCGTTTAGTGTGCATTGACATGGAGGCCAATGCCTTCAGCGGCTCGTTCCAAACTATAGAGTAATGTTTCGGCTTGGGCGGGTGCATTTGCCAGAATCGCTATGTCATTGGCGTAGTCGGCGTCGGTTATTGTTTTTGCGGGGTACCTTCTGCTTCTTTTCTTTGTCAGCTCGAAACTGTTTTCTTTGATTTTATCAATCGATATTCTAAGCTCAAGGTCTAGACAGACGATAAAGAAGTATGGGGCAAGTGTATCTCCTTGCAGTACTCCAGCTACGATGTCGAAGTAGTCTGTGTCTCCATCCGGAGAACGCACTTTCACTTTGGTGTTTCTATAGAGAATCATTATAGCTGCGACGGTCTCTTTTGGTATGTCGTATGCTAGTAGAATTTGTTCCATCTTTCCTCTGTGAATGGAATCAAAGGCCTTGGTAAAGTCGACAAATAGTATTGTCGCCTGTAGGTTTTTTGCCCGTAAACCTTCAAGGATTCTACGGATAGTCAATATATAATATGTGAGGTCGTGGATCTATGCCAGAAACACCTCATAGAAAACAATACCAAAACCGCTTTCGAATTCTCAGTAAAACTTATCAATATAGCTAAAACGTGCATCCAACACAACCCTACAACTCATAAACGAGACAGACCATGGTTCAGCAAAAATGTAAACAGGCTATTCGCCTATGACAAGCAGCTTTACGAAAATTCAAAATTGAACCCACAACCTCCAATTTAATCTCCTTCAATGTCCACCGAACTAATGCCCGCAAAATCACCATGAAGCCAAGAAGAAATCCTGGCAAAATTACATGAGCGAGTTAAATACCTCCTCTAACATTAAAACAGTTTGGCTCATGATTCGTAAAATAGCCGGTAAAAAACAACCAACCCCACTAAAACACTTTTCCGTGTCAAACCAGAAAATAACAGAAAAAAAGGCTATTGCAGATCTAGCAAAGACGTTCTCCAAAAGCTCCTCCAGCTAGTTCGACACACAATTCAATAAAATCAAATACACCTTCGAAAAAGAAAAAAAAGAAAATTTACTTCAGCAAATTCCCAAATATATAACAAGCCATTTACCCGGACTGAATTAGTGGATTCCATAAAAAAAACGACAACTCAGCTGTCGGTCCTGATGATATACATAATGCGTTTCTCAAGCAGCTGCCAGATGAATCAGTCAAATGCTTGTAAAACATATATAATAATATTTGGACGAGCAGTGTGTTCCCAGAAACATGGAGACAATCAATAATTATCCCGATCCTCAAATCAGGCAAAGATACTTCCAATCTGCAAAATTATCGACCCATCGCATTGAATAGCTGACTTTGTAAGACAATGGAGAGGATGATAAACAGTAGACTGACGTGGTATCTCGAAACAAATGGTCGGATAATAAATATGCAAACGGGATTCCGGAAAAGGAAAGAAACCATCGACCATTTAATCCAATTGGAGACATTCATCAGGGAAGCCTTCATAAGAAAACATCCGATGGCAGTATTTTTTTTATTTAGAGAAGGCTTACAACACTACATGGAGGTATGGTATTATGCGGAACCTATATGATCTTGGCTTAAGAGGAAGACTGCCAATGTTCATTAAAAACTTTCTCTTCGAAAGAAGATTCAGGGTACGCGTGGGATCCACTCTTTCAGACTTACAAAATCAGGAGGAGGGTGTTCCGCAATTACAATTGATAAAAAAAATTACAATTGAACAAATAACCATCATACATTTTCATCGGTAATTGGGATGTAACAGTATCATTGCAACTACTTCCCTATACACACTGATGTGTGTAAACTCCTTAACATATTGCTACATTGAAACACTTCCATTTGAGTACTGGTGTGAGATCAGATAATTCACCTACTGTAAACTGATGTTCATAATGTATTATACGAAAAATTGCTTTCTACTTAATCAATATTGAACAACAACCAAAGAATACGCATATTCGCATATTGCAGAAACTGCTACAGACTAAAATCAAAATTTTGTCAGATTTGTTGTAAAAGTAAATTTGGATGACAGGATAGTCTGCATTGCATATTTGAACATTTTCATAAAATTTATGCTTTCATTGTTGGATCATTTTCTTATGCCGATAAACCAGTTGATTGGGAATCATATAAATGACTACCTGGTGTATTAATTTGAAAATTAACAATTGGATTATATAGTCTTTGAAGATGTTTCTATAAATCTATTGGGTATTGTATTGCAATCATAAAGGAGGTGCAAAAATCGGTATATTGTCAGTGACAATGAAAAAACCCACATGTGATAATAAAGTTATATATCATTACAACTCGTGTTTCTTACACAATTTATATATAAGTTGTAAGATGGTCATTATTAAAAATAAAGTGTGCTGCCATTTTTATTAAAGTTTAGAATAGTTATTTATATTTAAAGTATGTCTTATCTGTTTTATTATTTATTTAGAATGAGTTACTACCTTATACTAAATGTAGTGTACTAAACATGGCTTCAGGTTGTTTTGAAGATCTCAGATTCTCTGAGACCCCTCAAAGAATAATAAATAATTCAAATAAATATTTCATTTTATAATATTCCTAACTAGGAGGGGTATTATTAATCTAAATTTAAAAGAAATGTTTCTAATTAGGCTGGCTGACCATTGAGCCGATATCGATTCCTTCTTAGCATGAACTTGGCAGAGACAGTTAAGTTGCATATTGTAAGAAAAAAGCCATTTATCGTGAGGCTGTGTTACTAATGGTGTATGAGAGATCAACACTCTTTTAGAGCAAAGTAGACCATAAGACATTAAACCAGTCTGTGTCAGCTTTACTACTGTTTAAAATATATTCATGCATGACTACAAAAATTCTTGAAAGTTTGGTTGACATTTGATTAAAAATCTTAGAGCCTCAACTGTGCAGATAGATGGTTGATTATAGTAAGATACGTAGCAATTACAATACGTATTAAGTTATGATATTGGAAGAAAAATTTGTGAATAATAAATAACAAAATAAAGAAATGTGTAGCAAATATTTGTATTTTTTCAATAACTGTATACCTGCTTTTGCATCCTCTGTATATTTATCATACACCACTGAATTATTGGTTCATTTATATGAATTTGTTTTTTACTAATATTTTTCGAATCAAAGACAATCTACGAAAGAAATATATTAGTCGAAAATCACTATTCCTTTTAAACTTAACATGAATTGCACAAGTAAAATCTATATAAGGTGTAATTAGGATTTTTTATCAACCGGGACATTGGCCCAGCGGTTAGAGTGTTCGCCAATGGCCCGGGAGACCTGGGTTCAATCCCAGGTCGAGTCATACCAAAGACTTTAAAAGTGGTACTTGATACCACCTTGCTTAACATTCAGCATTATAAGGTATGGTTCAAGGGTAAAGTGGAGCAATCCTGGGAATGGAGTAGCGCCCTCCCTTACACCTTGGTGTAGTAGCTATCGAAAAGGGAGCCTTCGGGTTACCCTCGACTATGGTCGCTAACTTTACTTACTAGGATTTTTTATAATGTAGATTTCAAATGTTTGATCAGAAGCATAACTCTCTTATAATTTGTAGAAAGAAAGGAAAACTAAATCTTCCTAATTAAATTATATACAAAACTTAATGTAGCCAAAGCAAATTGATTTAATCCAGTCAATTTAATCTAATTTAAGAGCTCTTGATGAGTTTCACGCTTTAAGTTTTTGTATTATCACATACAAACTCACATGCGGGTGCATAAATCCTGAATACGTAGGATAAGGAGGCTATGTTTTCCTCACATAATTTATATATTGAATTTGGAAAATTATTGGCTGATTACAATTTACAAAAAATCAGTGACATATGAACCGAGATTAAAACTTCATGCCCTATAGAATTAATGGAAACATGATAATGATTCCAGCAAGAAATGATATTTTGACTAAGAATCAAGGACACTCCCCCCCCCAAACCAAACCAAACCAAACCAAACAACAACAATTAAAGAAATATAGGTTTTGATAATATGTCATGAAAGATTAACAACTTCACCGGGGAGGTGACCAAATGATAGCATTAGGTTGATATATGACATTGCAACAGAGAGGTAAATGAAAGTTTTATATTCTTTATGCACTAGACTTTTACTACAACAGTATTATACATGTTTTTCACCCATAAATCTACTACTTGTGCTGTGGTGAGTTGGTTTAGGCTTTGTCACATGTGAATGTGTGTGTGTGTGTCCCAGCTTTCTTTTTTCTTGGGATGAACACATGAGAATGGCTGGGCAGTTGGAAATAGCTCCCTTGCTATTCCCTGCTGTTGATGTCTGCCAAAAAGTTTGACATTGCATGTATGCATTACACAAGTCTTGCACTTGTTTAGCAATAACTCAATAACAAGGGTGAGATGTATTTGGTAGTAATGTCAGGGCAAGTTGTTACTGTATTTGCTTATGTTAGAATCCTTGCTCAACAAACTGATATGGACCGGCCAGATATCAACCACCTGCCAGTTCAGTGTAGCTTAATGACAGATATTGCTTGATGCTACTCAAGTTTAAGAAATAGCCATTCACAAGAAGAAAAGTTTATGGGACAAACTTGCTAATCACATGGTAATTTCACCAGTTCTGATTTGTTTTATTTCAACCTTTATTCATCTATTGATTTTTTGGGGAGAGATAGCCAATATAGTTTTATAAAGTTGGTCAGGTGTATTTCATTGGATACTGAAATAGGCAAGAAAGCATTAAGCTAGAAGATGAGGATCACATTAGTTTATATATATATATATATATATATATATATATATATATATATATATATATATATATACGTTGTAAATTAAATATGTATATATATGTAAGCGTATCTATATGTATATATATACAAATATGTATATACATATGTACATTTATGTATACAAATATATGCATACATACATGTATACACACATATATGGCACTTGTAGTGTAAGTGATATGGTCGGAGAAAGTGAATCCGAGTTCAAATCCAACTAATCTCCTTCAGGCTATGGATGAAATAGTAAAGAAGACTGGGCTCTTTAGCCTTGGTATGGAAATTGGTCAAGGAGAAAGGAAACTCTGAATTGAATCCTGTTAAACTCAGCTTAAAAATTGACCGTTTGTCGAATTCTGCTCGTGCTGAGGGGTTGGTACCCATAAATCTACGAGGTGCCTTCAATAAGTTTCCAGACTTTTTTTGTACAGGCGTTTAATAGTCGTAGACTCTTGAAAATTCAGTATGTTATTGTTATACAGCTTATGAGATGACTGAACAATTTGTATGATTTCAGGTTCAAATGAACAGCTACAGCAGAAATTGGAATACACTCTACTAAAGCCGGATTTTCACAGTTGGTGAATTTCAAAAATGCAATCTGGACGTCAGGACACTTTAGATGAATGATATGTAGAAACGTATGGAATAATTCAGGCTGCTTTTCGACCATGTTGTATGAATCGAGCGTCAGGTTTTGAGTGGCATAAGAGATTCAAGGAAGGCAGGGGGTCTGTGAAGGATGATGAGAGGTGTGGGAGAACACCAGTGTTGATTGGCCAAAGAGTTAGGGTTAGAGTTAGGGTTACTATGTTGAGGTTTTAAGGGAGTTCAGGAAGAGATTCCTTGGGAAGAGGCCAGCACTCTTCAAATCGGGTCAGTGGCATTTCCACCAGTCCACAACTCCATCCTTGTCACAGACTATTTGACCAAGATGGGCATCAAGACAGTTCCTCAGCCTCCCTATAGTCCAGATCTTGCTCCCTGTGACTTTTGGTTATTCCCTAAGTTCAGAGGCAGTCGTTATGAGACAATTGAGGAGATGAATGAGGCTGTGACGAAGGTCATTGACACGCTCACATAAGAGGACTTCCATGAGGACTTCCAGAAGTTGTTGGAACGGGACAAGTGCATTGCAACCGGAGGATATTACTTTGAAGGAGGCTAGAGTTTCATGCGTGTACTATCAATAAAAGTGCCCATACGTAAAAAGTCTGGAAACTTTTAATGATCCTCGTACCAAACTGACGACAATACGTTACTCCAAATAAAAGAAATATCTTCATAGATAAATCAAACCGACATTAAACGGAAGCCGACTCTATACACAGAGATGCACACAGAAATACAAACATGAATTCAGTCTGGAGGAAGATTAGTTGTCAGATTAACGATTAACTTTTTGGTATATCAACTATTATAGATTATTTAGGGAGAGAAGAGTTATAAAGGAAAAGAAAAACAAAAAACAAATACTCGAAGGTATATACACATACATGGACATGAACACTCAAGCAGATACACAAATACACAGAATACACTTTTGTAAAAGAGAGAGAAAGAGGAGGGGGGAAAGGTGAGTTGGCATCTGCAGAGGCCAAAGTTAGTCACGGACAATTAACTCGAAATGGACATTCACAAACACAAATCCTGTAATTTAAAAAAAACACAAAAAACAACAAAAAACACACCCCTATCAAAGGAGTCGCCGCTAAAAAACCCAAAGAGAACACTTAAATGAATTGTTTACTTCCTGGAGATAACCTAAAACGTCAGAAACATGTGTTGAAGAAAAATAAATAGCCTAACAGCAAATTCACTTGTGGACCTATTCGTTTAAAAGTATTTTCTTTTTTCCCTCATTGGATCAACGGAAAAATCTATATACCCACTACAAAGAGAGAATACCTCACGAGAAAAAATATACTTATCAACTTTAAAAATATAAAGGAAAACCAAAAACTTCCTGAAGAAGAAATAAGAAAATACAAAAATAGAACCTATTACAAACCACTCAGCACCCCAACAAAGGAAATCCAATCAAAAGGATATAAAATCCGTCATAGAATACTTTGAAAAAATAATGGATGCTTACGAAATATTGGGGAAACCTACACAAAAGAAGAAGCATGCAAAGGAAAAACTAAAAACTAAAAATGTGATGAATCTACAAAATCAAGCGAAGAAACGGTAAAGAATTCCATAAAAAAATTCTAAGAAAAATAACACAAGACACGGAGAAACAGAAAAAAATCAAAGCAAAACTAAACCGCAAAAATTAAAAGCACAAACGGAAATATTGGAGCCACACACTATAGGACAAATTATCGGGAGATTGACCAAAATTTATTTGCAGAAATCAGGGAACCCCGCACCACAGAAATACAGCGATTCCTATGGGCACTATAGGAGACAAATTGCGAAAAAGAGGAAGAAAAGTCAAGAAAAATCCTTGACAAAAGATGCTGCATTGCTAGGAAATCTATTCCCTAAAAAAAAGAAAGAAAAAGAAAAAGAAATAACTTCCGAAAAAAGGATGAAAAACTAAAGCAGAAAAAACATAGGACCGACAAATATACACAATAAACCAAAACCACTGAACAACTACCACATACACAATTGTCACACATAAACAATCCAAACAAAAGAAAAATCAATCCCCTTGAATACCACCAAACACACATAAATTGGCCCAAAAACCCTAGAATTGACAGCCACCCAATAAAAAATCCTTTTTGACAGAAATAAAAATAAAATGAATCCATTTAAATACTAATACACACAAAACAATTGACCTAACATCTACATACCCACAAATAAAAAAAGGAGTTAAATTAAACCCACTACAGAAAACAATATCACTGGAAAAAAATCACAAGAACAATTCTAGGGATTAATGAAAACATGTTTGGGGTAGGATGCAAAATAGAGGTGTTTAAAAGTCCTCTGAGATAAAATGTAGCAGCAAGGTGGTGAGGGTCGGATATGTTTAGGCCCTGAGGGTGTTTAAGTCCTGACGTAGCATTTGGTTAACCACAGAGACCATAATGCCCTTTACCCGTAAAGAGAAATGTAGAATGCAAGTTAGCAGTCCTTCTCGACCAATTGGTTGAGAGTGGTCCATAGCTCTCTTTGAGAGCGATTTCGGGGAGCGGGGGAGCATACCATCCCAGCACATTGCAGTTTTGTTGTAATTTTGTGGAGTAAACTCTATTGCGTGTGTTTTTGTGAAAGAAGCAAGGAGGGCTCCGTTTGAATCGTGAAAATTATGTCTGTATTGTACATTTATTTTGTTTTATATATGCATTGTAATTTATTGTGAATGAATGACAGGGGTAAGTGGGAAGTTATGTGACACTATGTAGGTGGTCCGCCAAGCAGATGATCCCTTTGTATGTTTTGACGCGAAACCAGACAAAGGGTTTGGACCCGAGATCTCGACGCGACCGGAAGTAGGAAGAGAACGCGAGTAGGGAGTTGGACAAAGGAACTCAGAGGAGGCTGTTGGCGACGGAAGACACAGAGTGGCAGGGGAGTCGACACCGGTCATCTGAGAGACCTGTCGCATGAGAGAGAGAGAGTCCAGCATCAGTGAGGGAAGACCAGTCATGATGAGTTGGCATTCCTAGTAGCTTTGTGGAAGTTTCGCCAATGATGCACGTCAGCATTAGTCTACATATGCAAAGGAATGCAACTTAACCTTCTTGCACTTGAGTTAACCCAAGCATATTGTTCGTTTGTTCTTTGTTCTTTCCTCCCACTCCCTTGATTGTATTTCTTGTAGCTATGAAGAAATGTGCGATACCCCATCGGAACCACTAGATGATCACCGGCCAAGAAGGGAAATGGTTAAGAAGTTGATGTATTCGGGGGGGGGGCAGGGGGATATTGTCACACAATAAGCAAAATAGGGGAAATGAAAACAGACTTAAAAAATTTTGAAAGAAAAATTAGACTAATAAAAAAAATTCAACAATGAAAAAATACTGATTCAAATCAACCTTTTATATACTGAAGATGACTTAAACATTAGAAACACGTGTTGAAGAAAAATAAATAGCCTAAAAGCAAATTCCTTTTTGAAACTGTTAATTTTAAAGTATGTATATATATATAGATGTAGACATATATGCACACACACACATATATATATATATATATATATATATATTAATCATCACGTTATTTTCTGGAATGTATTCACATGAAGTTAGGTGGATGAACCGTTATGATATAGCATTTCTGTGAAGCCTCATGGCTCAACGACTTACAAGTAAGAACTTTTACCATTTTATAAATCTTTTTATGCTCTGCTCGCGTATGGAACAAAATGTCCATTTAATCTATTTGTTCCATTGTCAAAATAGTCCTGTAATATTTGCTATATGTTTTTGTATATGTATGCATTAAATGTCATATGCGTTCATCTCGTTTTTCCTTTCCGTGGTCGAGCATCAATGGATATATTAATGCTATTATTGCAACTTGGTGAGTAGAAATACGACTAAATATCCTCCTTTGCTCTAAAGACAGGCAACATCTCCAAAAACCAGTAAGGTAATGATTCCAATAACACCATTCCCAATGGGGAATGATAATAATTGAGAATTACTAAAATCATAAACATATTTAAAAGATACTATTGGCTTTAGTTATTTTTGTATATATATATATATATATATATGTGTGTATATATATATATATATATATATATATATATATATTCGTTAGATATATTTAGCATGATACATACTTGCTAACCACCATTCTGTTACAAGTGCCTCTCAAAAATATTTTCATGATACCGAGGAAAACATTAAACTATTATAGCAGCAGTTGTTGTGAATTGAATTACCATGAACAGAAAATCAGCCGAAGACTTCCACACGACTGGTAATGGTAATTCAATTCACAAAATAAGTCCTCTACTTCAAAAAGAAAAATCTACATCTATATCCTTGCCTTTGAGGTTTTAATAATTACGCGGATGCGTATTTCCAATCCTCTAGGGAAGACGTAGCCCGGGAGGGAACCGAGTTCTCTGTAAAGAGTACGGATGTAACTTGCAAGACACATTCAAGTTAACTGGCCGCGCAATTAGTTTGACTTGTTAAGTTGGCGTTATTGGGTGCGATGTGGGTTGTTGGCTCAGTGGTAGAATTTCGGCTCTGCGTTTTGTGGTAGTTAGTTCCATCTCCAGTGTACACTGCTGATGAGACCTAATAAGGTCGAAACGGCTGTCCAGTGTTTCCGTATGTTGTGCGCAAGTGTTCTCCGGATTTTCTGGTCATGGTTATTCAATTCACAATATAATTTCTCTACTTAAAAAAGAAAAATGTACAGCAGCAGTTGTTGCCAGGAGTAAAGTATGTTTTTACGCAACTTCTCCGCCACAATTTCTATTTTCAAGAGGAATACAGCAGGCTTTGAATTCAGAATTTAGAATGGTTGCTTTATCCATTCTTTTTTACTATTCAGCCCTACCTGGGGGAAGAAAGGATGGATACATGCCTTTCTTAAGGGTAGAAGGAAGCGAAACGTAAACAACCTCATAAAAAATTTGAACTTGAATCGCAAATTCTTAGTCAATCCAATATCAATTTAATGTATCGATAAGTTTATAGATATCAACCTCTAATTCTAACTTTCAAAAATAAATTTCAACAAATTCTAAAAAAAAGTTTATACCACTGAAACCTTATAATTTCTCCTGGCATTATTAAATATATTAGGCAAACGTCATCTTTTAAGAATTGCGATTGTAAGCAATGAATTCAAGTGAAACAAAATGCACCATAAAATAAAATATTTAGTGAATCCTAAATAAAGCTTAACAGCATGCTTCACCAGATGCTTGCCGGTGTGACCTCATAGATTAACAGTCATGATCAGATAATTATGTTAGGAAAAAAAAAAAAAATTACAACCAACGAAAGTTCACCATGATTATATATATATATATATATAGCATCCGGTGGGCAAATTGTTGAGTAAATTACGCGCAGATAAAGATTACATAGACATCTCACTTTCTCAGATATATTTACCAAAATTACATGAAAATTTATGAAGATACTATAGATTAAATCTATTCAAGCACGGCCAACAGACTACTTCGGAATCTCTTGCAAACTTTTCCGAGTGTCTGCATGTTAAAATTGCTTGCCTTCAGTTCATAATGATCAAGGGGATTGCAATCTAAGTGTCGGTGGCCAGATCTTTTGACAACTAAAACTGGGTTTTCATGCTCGAGTGGCATACACATGTTCTTCCAGCAGCCATCCTTTCGGTCCAGGATTATACTAACCCTTCAGGCACTTGATGTAGGGCTCCGTATTGAGTCTGAGGCTATGTGGGAAGATGAATGGAGGTATAACGTTACCAACGTTAATGAACCCACCAAACACCATGTTGTGGACTGGGTGTGTTGTGGACTGGGTGTGTTGTGGACTGGGTGTGTTGTGGACTGGGTGTGTTGTTTTCATCACAATGAATATGAACCTGTCGTCAGATTGAACCTAAACACTCTGAAATCTTCGTATTGGAACATCCAGCGTGAATGCCACATAGTATATTGTGCAGTTTCCAAATTTCTGGAAGACTGAATAGCGTCATGGTACTGCTTTCCTTACTGACAGTATCCAAAAGACTCAAGTTAGCTACACAGAGGACAAAACGTGAAACAAATAAAGCGCATGCGTGAAATAAATAATTTAGAATGGCAACATCGCACCTTGAATGGATTTATATGGCAGAACAATTTAATTTATACAAAAAAATAGAATACTCCACTTTTCAAACATTTCAAAAGGAACTGCAATATCAGAAATTTATATGTGGCTTATTTGAATGACCAAAAGGAAATTAAAAAGGGAACAAAATTTTCACCATTTTTTTAAAAAAGCAAACAAAAACAAAAACAAAAAAAAAGACGAAAACAAATTTCTGCTATGATTGTTCACTCCTAAGCATGCAGTAGATACAGTTTAAGCCAATAAGAAAATATATATTTTTTTTTTTACCGGAGACAGGACTTTCACGTCAGATGTTGAAATGTTTTCACCTTTCGTTGTAGTTATGCGTCGTTTTTTGACGCATAATATTTTCTTTTACAAAGCACTCTTCCACTTAATCTCAAAACAGTTTGAAATACATTTTATTTCTATTATTTATACTCAATTAATTTATCTTTAACTTGTTTATCCTATTATCTTGTATATTCTTAGATTTCTCTTCACATAACATAATTTTTTTTCTTCAAGTAACTTCAACTAACTGAATGAATTAAGTATATAAATCCTTACATTTTTGTTATGAAAGGAATGACATATTAATTTTATCATTTTTTTTCAGACGTCTTTCATAATACATTGTATATATTATTTAATTCCTACAAAGTCTGACCAAAATGTTTTAACCACGGGTGAATATTTGACAATAATGAGATGGCGGGGATTGAAATAATGATATAAATGTAATTTATTTACAGCGTATTTTTGTGTGATTTATTATCAACAATTTCCTTTTGATTTCTTTGAGTCAGTAGGGTGGGAAACAGCCTCTGAAAAAGAAATAACATTACCATGTTAAGTACTCAACAACTCCAAAACCAACTTGTGGTTTTAGGGTGGATAATCCCCCTGTGTGTTGGACTCGGGATTGAACCAGCGACCTTTAGATTTCAGTCTAAAGCGCTTATTACACCACTTCCCTCTTTGCGTTCCTCCTCCACTTTCCTCCTCTCTCTCTCCTCTCTCCCTCTCTCTTTTTTCCACTCTCTCTGTGCTTCTTCCTTCGTTTCTCTTCCACCTGCTTCTGCTTCTCGCCGAGAAAAAAGACTTTATTTCATTGTAAATGTACAATGAAGGCACGAGGCCTTGAGTTTTTGGGGGAAGGGGAAGGGAGCGGTCTTTCATTAACTATGTTATCTATGGGAACCTAGCTAGCCACATTCGTCGACCCATTCAACAGTACAAAATATAATCATTCATTCGTCACCATGTGCGCAGCAAACACCAAAATACCACAATTTCTCTATGAAAGTGCCCTACTTAAAATCCCGAGTGCAGTGTATGATTTTATTTACAATATGATTTTACAGTGAAAGTATATGTTGGGGATGGGAGAAAAACCCCGAAAACGAAAGAAAAAGACGAAACCAAGGAAAAAAGGATTCTCCCCGTTTGGTTGCCCTCCCATCCCCCCGTCTATAAAATTGGAGGCCGACTGTTTTCCGGGGCGAAAGAACCGAAAACAAGCCGGACCTACCCTAGGTGGGGCGGGGATCCTAATCTACATGGGTAAAAGAAATAAAGGGTCGGGCGCGGTATGGGTCGATATAAGCAGGTAATGTGGTTATTTTATACATATGAATTTTCAAGATCTTCAACAAAAAGCGGACTGGGATAGAGGTTGAAGTGTAAAAAAAAAATAATGGGGATGGGGAAGATCTTGAGAGCTAACGACTAGATGACAGGGACGATGACTCACAGCATACTGCTAACTAGGTTTCAAGGGGGACAAAAAAGAAATTACTACTTACTCGGGCTGGGGTCCCTAAGGACCCGTACCGTAGACGCCATGGGCAGGCAGAGGAGGAAAGGATGACTCCAACGTTGCCCCCTTTCGCACGACCAGGCTCGCTGCATTCACCCACCTTCTGTTGAATGTTATGCGATCCAAACGTTTTCTATCGCATCTAATTTTGACCCTCAGCTGATGCCGAAAATACAAAACCAGATCACGATGAAAAAAGTTTGCATCCTCATACAATCCCTTCTTTCGCGTGATCCAAATCACCATTCGAGCTACAGCCAGGATCGCGAGAAACACCACACGCTTCTCACCCTGAAACGGAGGAAGAACGTTGTCCACGACGTAACCAACGTCGAGCAGCACGAGCTGCTTGGGTTCGATTCGAGCCGTCCACTCCCCGACGTGATCCCAGAACGGGCGAACTCGCTCGCAATAATAGAAGGCGTGCTCAGCCGTTTCTTCTAATGCACTGCCGCAGCGAGGACAATCAGGCATGTCTGCTATGCCCGCTCTGTAGTTCAAGCCGAGAAGGGGTAACGCATTCCGTACAAGTCGCCAGGTGAGCGAGAACTCGGAGTTGTTCAAGAAGCTCGATCCTGGCGCCCAATTCCAGTGAGAGCGGATCTCCTCCGCCGTCCAGCCTCGCCGCTCGCTAAGAGGATCAGAAGCGGAACCCACCACTAGTTCCCGATATAGATCTTTCCGAGGCCGTGAAAGGTCACTGGACCCAAGAGGGTTACGAAGGGCCTTTCGGCATTCGCTAAAAAACAGTGCTTCGCCCAAAGGCCTACGTCGACCTTCAGCCTTTGGGTCTGACTTGAGGCGAGGAAAAGTCCGACTCGCCTTTCGTCTCCACACTGAGTCCCCTGTCAAGGACCGGCCGAGGTATGCAAGTCTTTCAGCAAGCCAGTGGCTCTCCAGATCAGGCATACCCAGACCCCCGTTGCGTGCACGTTGGATACAGACCTGCCTACGGACCATCGGCCTTGCACCTCCCCAGAGTAATCTGGAGAGGGATTGTTGCAGTGCCAACCGACGTGCCTTAGGCAGAGGAAGTACAGCCAATCGGTAAAGGATCAGAGGGAAGACGTACGTGGCGCACGCCTCCGCCCTGCCCTTTAAGGACAACCTCCTTGAAAGCCAGATTCCCACCTGAGCATTCACCTTGGTTTGTACTTCCAACCAATTTCGCTCCAGTTGGAGGTCGGGCCCGAACCACACCCCGAGGATGCGGATGGGTCCGTCACTCCAGCGGAAGGGCCCTGGAAGAGTATTGCTACCCCTCCAAGCACCAAGCCGCAAACCTTCGCTTTTGTCAAAATTGACCTTGGCTCCTGCGATCCGCTCGTACTCGACAACCGCCTCTTTCACAGCCTTTATATCCAGACGGCGGGATACAAAGACTGTGATGTCATCAGCGAACGCGGAAACCCTTGCCGCAAGGCTGCTAACAAAAGGTATACCGCGCAGGGCCGGACTTGTCCCCTCATCCCTAAGCCTGCGCAGGAGGGGCTCCAACGCGAGGACATAGAGAAGAGGAGACAAAGGGCAGCCCTGCCGCACCGAACGCTCGATCGCGAATACCCTCGAACGCCTTCCGTTCACCTGCACCACTGCCTGAGGGTTGTGGTACATCATGCTAATCCATCTGCGGAACTCCGGTTTGAATCCGGCAGTCTCCAAAACAGACGCCAAGAACCGATGGTCAACCCTATCGAAGGCCTTGGACTGATCTAAACTGATCAGCGCGGCTTCTGTGTCGTCTTCTATCCCCTCTAGGACCTCGCGAATCAAGTGCAGATTGTCCTGGATCGATCTTCCCTTCACAGCAAAGGTCTGTTCAGGGCCGATCAGATCACTGATGACACGCTGTAAACAATTCGCCAAGACCCGGGCCAAAATCTTTAACTCTGTGTTAAGCAGAGTTATGGGTCTGTAGTCATCTAAACCCTCCCAAACATGCCTGCCACCTTTCTTCAGCAATGTGATCACGCCCTTGGTAACGCTACCAGGGATGGCTCCCTGGGCGAACCAATGGTTGAACATATCCGTCAGAATAGGCACAAACATGTGCGACATCCTCAAGTACACTTCGTAGGGCAAACCATCCAGTCCCGGCGACTTGTTCAGGCCGACCTGCTTCAACGCGTCACGGACTTCGCATTCAGTAACCACACCCTCGCAGCCAGCCGCTTCCGCCGCCCCAAGGCGGGGGAAGTCGGCAAGATAGCTACGAAACTCCCGGATTGGGAGATCAGTGCAGCGGGCAAAGCGACCCCGAAAGTGCGCCCGAAAGGCATCACGTATCTCACGACTCGAACGCAGCAGTCGCCCGTCCGGGGCCTTGACAGAAGCGATGTACCGATCGGGGAACCTTCGCACTTCTTCTTCACGCGCAGTCGCGTTCGTCTTCACAGCTTCGTTGAGAACTCTCTTTAACCTAGATCTAACTACGTAGCCCTTGTAGCGCTCGCTACTCTCGCGCTCAAGGTCCCCCCTAGCTAGCTCTACGTTTATGGAGTCCCCTCCAGCCACCGCCCGGGAAAGTCTATCTTCTATAGATTTCGCTTCCTTGGCCCTATCTAAATTGAGCTGTTGACCGTACTTGGTAGCGAAATCTCTAATCCTATGCTTAAGAGATCCCCACCACCTATTCCCGGTAACCGCCCCCACTAACGCCCGCTGAATTAGGGATTCCAGCCGGTCCCGGAAGTCCCGTATCTCCAGTAAGGAGGTATTGAACTTCCAGTAGCCGGCCAGACTAGGCCTATCAGCTAACCTTAGACTGACGCTAACAAGTTTATGATCAGTCCACGCTATCAAGTGGAACGTGGGACAACTAACAAAATCGATGTCAGCTCGTCTCACTAACACTCTGTCCAAGTAGGAACCTACTTTGGCAGAGGGCGAACTATCTAGCCACGTCCACATCTCCCGCCCTGGGTGATCGAGACGAAACCTGTCGACGAGTCCGTGACGAGTCACGAAGCCGACAAGGCTGCTCTCACACCTTCCCGCACTACTAGCTCCCCGACCGACCTTATCTATCTTGGGATCAAGGATCGCATTCCAATCACCCATTAAGACTAGCCGCTTCGTATCGTCCAGGAACGGCGCCAACCGACGAAAAAAGGAAACCCTCTCCACAGCGATATTGGGCGCATAAACCGCAACCAGACGAAACTTGAAACTTTTCACGGCAACATCGGCCACAACCAACCGGCCCCCGTCACCTGCAAAAACAACGTCAACATCAGCATCAAGGCTGCGTCCAACTAGCAAGGAGACCCCAGCGCTGGCGCGGCTGCCGTATGCTGAGAAAACGTTAAAGTCGTTTTCCAGCACCCGACAGTCAGCGTCGCAAGTGAAGTGGGTCTCCTGCACTGCAGCAACATCTACCCCGAGGTTCTTGAGTTCACCAAGCAAGCGCGCACACTTGCTTGGATCCCTCAGTCCCCTCACATTCAAACTGGCAACGTTTAAAGCCATCAATCCGACTTACCTTACTCATCGTCGACTACGGGCCGGAAATCCTTGGGCGTGAGGATGCCGACAGCCTGACGCAGAGAACCGGTACCAAGTTCAGTCGTCACTCGGTTGTCCCTGGTGATTCCGCCGACATCTATCGGGAACTTCAGCTTTAGGGCCCTGTAAAGAGATGGGTGAACCAAAATTGGGACCCTCCCTGAGCAATATGTTAAACATTTTTTGAGGGAGGAGTGCTCCAACTCCGCCAGCTTTATGCCCGTATCAGTCTGACAGACCGTACTCAGGTACTTCCATACGCCCTTAGTACGGTCGCCAGCTGACCGGACAAAAGTGGTCACCATGGCTGCACTCCTAAAGTTCGCGGGATTTGAGACTTTTAGATTATTGATTGTTTCCAGCCTGGCCAACGGCTTTAGTGCCTTCCGGAGCTGGAAGTCCCCAACTGCCTCCAGCTCCGCAGAGCACAAAGCCGCTGCCCGCTGCATTTGTCCAATCGTAAGATCATGCGTCTTTGTTCCGGGTTGTTTTCTCTTTGGGGAGATCATGGCTGGGAATAATTCCTGTGAGGAAAAGTCAGTAGGGCTAAGTGAGGGAAGGGATGGAGTTCGGGCTAGGCCCGAGGGTTGTGCCCTTTCGGCAGATTGAGATCTGGGGAGGGGGATTTAATAGGGGCGGTGATGCTTTTTAAAGAAAAGTTCTTGCTGGGGTGAAAGGGGGGCCATTTGTTGGGGAGGAGATGGCAATGTGATCTTTGGGGGTGGAAATGTTGGTGAGGGTAATGGAGGTAGTGGTGAAGGTACTGGTGGTGATGGTTGAGAGGAGGGGCCTGCCTCAGGAGGAGTTTTTTCTGGGCATAATTTCTTGGCCGCCCCCTCCCCACTGTCCCTTCTCCTCTTGAGATTTGTGGTTGTTTCCATGTCTTCGTATGTTTTTGTTGTTTTTTTCCCCTTTTTTGGTGATGGAGCTATTGGTGTCTTGGGGGTTGCTGGTTTCTTGGGGGTTGCTGCTTTTCTGGGTTTTTTTGCTGCTGCTGCTGTCTGTTGTTCTGTTGTTGTTGTTGTTGCTGCTGTTTCTGTTGTTTTTGTTACTGTTGCGTCTGCTGGTGTTCTTGTTGTTGTTTTTGTTGCTGCTGCAACTGCTGCTGCCGCTATCGGTGGTTCTGCTGCTGCTACTGCTGCTGCTTGGGCCCTGGTCTGCTTTTGAGGAGGGGATGTATTTGGGCTTTTTTCTACCCCTTGTTTAGGGGATCCCCTCCTCTTTTTGGTTACTTCAGTCCAGCCCTCCTGGTTGTTTTGGGGCTGGACCTGACCCGGGCCCTTGGCCTCCGCTTCTTTGGTGATGGTGGGGGCCGCCGCGTCCTTTGTTGTTGTTGTTGTTGTAGACGTCGACGCCTTTTCCTTATTTTCAGGTCGCTGGGGGCAAAACTTGGCGATGTGTCCAATCTGCTTACACCCCCAGCACCTGGGGCGTCTTCCCTCCACCATCACCATCATCTGCCGGTCCCCGCAGATCAGCGTTTCAGGGATGGCTTTGAAGCCATCCCTGGTCAGGCACAGCCGGAAGGCATAGTCCCCGTAGGCTGTCCCGGCCGGGGATCTGAGGAGGTTGAATTCCTCGACGTGTCCGTAGGCGCTTAGATACGCCGCGAGGACCTCCCCAGTGATAATGGCCGGGACGTTACACACCGTGACGCGGAGCCTACGGGTGCCTTTATACTCCGGCTGCAGCCTGAAGTTCTTGGTAATGACGTCCGATTCAGCCACCTTGGCTGCCTGCTTTTCCGTAGGAAGGAGGACATCCCATGTCGCAAAACTTTTGCGGCAAAAGTATTGGCATGGGATGCCTGCCTTCCTTATCAGGTCCTCAAAGACCTCCTTGGTGAGCCCCACCAGTCTTTTGGTCTTCAGGTCGGAAACGACCAGAGAGAGGACTCTTGGGGCGATCTTGTCGGCTATCTCCGGGATGGGCAGTATTTCATTCCCCTTGAAATATTTTGCAAATCTGCCCACCCGGTCCGCCTCGTGTTCTTCCGGTCCCCTCTGCTGGCCTTTCCAGGCTGTGGGGCTCTTTTGGGCCGGCTGAATCGGGCTACCTTGTGATGTCTCTGGTTCCGTTGTGTCTCCGGGGATCGGCAGCGAAGACCAGTTTGATCCGATTGGAGTGGTCGGTGTGGGAGTGGTCTGTGTAGGGGTTGTCATTTCACCCTCCATGGCTGATGTAGAATTATCAGCCAGGAGGGTAGAAGAATTAACCTCCACCTACAGTAAGTATGGAGGGGGGTTCTACTGTTAAAATAAGAGACGGACACACAAAAACACTGAAAAAAGGCCAATAAAAACACGTAGAACCCCTGAAAAATGAAAATAAAAATTAACACAGTCTTGACGAAAAAATACAAGTCGGATAACAAGTATACAGGTGACAAAACACAATAGACAGACCAACGTCAAAAATAACGTGTTCTCGGTAAGACTTTTTTTCCTTTTTTTAAAAATAAAAAAAGTTCAAACAAAAAAACAAAGTCTTACCGAGATAACCAAAATACACGTAATCCAAATGGGTTTTGCACACAGAAAAAAGTCAAGTAAACGCGAAGTAGCGTGGTCAAAAGCAAAGTCAAGACTCGGCGAGGAAAAAGCCGCCGAAAAGAAAAACGAGTCGGTTTTTATTTACGTCACCTTACCCATAGTCCATTTCCTTAGCCTATGAAAATTCCGGTCGGGCGCCTCCTCTCTTTTTTCCTTTAATGGGCCTTCTCGACAAGTCATTCTTTTGGATATTGCACATTTGGACCTCTTACCAAAGGATTTTTTTCTTTTACCATATCATTGCGTCGACTTCTCCCGGCTGGGCTGAATTATACTGACCTGGTTAGGAAAATCAAGTTAAGTTTTTTTTTCCTTTTCCCTTTTTTTTACACATTTACACCTCCCTTTTTGTCACACATAGCCTATCATTTATGGCCGGCCGGCCAGACGGCTCGGCCATAAAAGCGTTATTTTCCCCTGTTAAGGGCGACCCTCCCCCCCAGGTAAAAAAGGGGAAAAAAGAGTCACCTTGTGACAAAAATGCCCCTCCTCCTCCTGACCAAAAACAACAAAAAAAAAGAAAAATCACCACCCAAAAAACAACCCTCCCCTGACAAAAATGAAAAAGAAAAAGTAGTAGAAGAAAAAAAGGAAAATAGCTGGACAGCACCCCGAAAATACAGGTCGATGTCGACGACCTGCTCCAGCGAGCAAAGGCCATCTCCAGTGAAATACAGGAGCATGGCCTTATGTTCAATTTGGAGGAGGTAAGACAAGACCAGAAAAAAAGAACGGTGTCTGTCTTTGTTGTGGATAAACGATCCAGAAAAATCGTTAAACCCGCCAAAGACATGGTTCTCCGTCAGATTTCCAGCCTGGGCGTAAAAGCACAAGCCATAATTGCTGGTGCTTCTTACGCTTTCTGGGATATATTGTTACCGACTACAGAAGAAGCCGTCGCCCTAACCAAAAAGTCTTTGGAAAATAAAGAATATTTCTTTAGAACTGAATATATGGGGCGACGGCGGACCACGGTATCAATATACGAGGTCCCGAGCTACCTTCGAGACGCAAATTTAGCCGCGTACATGCTACAATTTGGTGACATCGTCTCTGCGACACACGATGGAATGCGTGGGGAATGGAGGTTTGACATAATGTTAGATATGAAAACCTTCTACTCCGTTCCCAACTGGTTGGAGGTGGAAGGGCGCAGGCTTCCCGTAATAGTATCGGGAAGGAAACCCGCCTGCTGGCACTGTGGCGAGATTGGTCACCTCTCCACAGTTTGCCCGGGGAAGAAGGCCCCGAAGAAGCCCGACCACAAACCCGGTACCCTCTCACCTGTTGTTAAAAGCAACCCAGAAAAGGAGGCTCCCGTAGTCTCGCCCACACCAGCAGGTAAAAAAACCCCACTCCCCCTTCGTCCCCTACGGTTAACTCCGATGAGGCGAAGGCTGAGTGGCTGACTGTGGGAAAAGGTGGGAGGAAGCTCCAGCCTGAGGATCCTCGCTCCCAAAAGTCGTCCCAGGTGGGCACCGACAGTTCAACCCCCCCTCAAAATCGTCCAATACCAGCAACTTACCCACATATGCCCAAAAATCATCCCCCCCAAAAAACAAAGGCCCACCCAAGACCCCACCCAAACAACACACTCCTCCCAAGGTCAGATGCTTCAGCCCAGGCCGGGAGAAGTTTGAAAAACTGCTCGAATTCAAAAAGCGGCTGGACCAGGAGAGAAAATCGGCTCCGCGACCAGGGCCCTCTCACTCCACCCCGTCGTCACCAAGGCAACCCCGAACCATCAGACCACCACCAACTACACCACCTCACAGAACCATGCCTCCACCTCTCATGTCCGTCTTAGTACAGAAGAAAAAGGGACCCCCCCCTCCGCTGCCGTTGGAGTCTCCTCCAGCTAAACCATCACCACCAGTAACAGCAGCAGCATCTTCACCTTCCACCACACCAAAGAAACGGCAGCGGAGCTCATCAATTGACAGTTCGGGGGATGAGGTCCCAAAACACAAAAATAAAAAAAAAAACCGCGACATCATTCCGGGACAAACATCTGCCGGGTGGATGAGGGGGCTCTGGATCGTCTTCACAAGGTCCAGCCGCAGCTGTTGAGGGATTTAAGGGTCCTCCACAACTTCAAGGAAGTCAACGGACGTAATGTGGAGGACCCTAAAAATTTTCCAGACTGTTGGATCACCACTGTCATCCGAAAGGGCCGAGGGTCGGAAGGTGTTATGAAAATGCTTGGGGAAGCGAACGAGGCCCTCGGCCCGATCTCATTTTTTAAAGACGATCTTTCATCATGCAAGGGGCTCGTTGGGAGGGTCCCTGTTGTATTGCACCCCTCCCTTTATAGGGCTTTGAAACTAACTTTTCCGCGGGACGTCGGGGGTCTCGCTCATGACGGAGCCATCGATAATGAGATGGCCACGGGATCCATGAGCCAGACCGTCGGAGTCCTGACCCCAGCCATGTTCAGTCCGGGCACTCAACCCCTGTAATGTTCATGATGGATTTAAGGTTGGCTAGTTTAAATGGCCGCGGCCTGAGGTCGGATTCTAAGCGATCCCAACTATTGTTATACCTCCAGCGTCGCGGCATTGATATTTGTTGTTTACAGGAGACTCACTTCGACTCCAACTTCTATGAAGGTATTCTGGCGAGAGACTATTTGTCCTTCTCAGCATGCTTTGATAGTCGTTCTAGAGGTGTCACCTGGCTGGTAAGTAGACGTTTGGACGCTTCGTGTGCTCTTGTTCTTTCAGATCCGGCGGGCAGACTTTGTGTTCTGGACGTTACCATAAAGGGTAAGGTGTTTCGATTGATTGGGGTTTATGGACCCAATGCTACCAGTGAGCTTCCTGCCTTTTTCCGGCGCATCGAGCCGTACGTCGTGCCATCAAAGCGGGTGATTGGAACGCCGTCCTTGATCCCAACTTAGATAGAGGGGCTACTAGTGCGGGTACTAACCCCTTGGATGCCAGATATTTTTGTGAGTTTGTCCAGCGGTTAGATCTGGTGGACAAATTTCGCGAAAGGCATCCAAATAAGATAGTTTGGACTTGGACCGGTAGGGGCGCCTCGGCCCAGCTGTATAGCTATTTGGACCGAATGTTAGTTAAGCGAGTCGACTTAGACTATTTAGGTGGTCCAAGTTTTGAGCCGTTTAAAAATTCCGACCACAAATTTTTATGTGTGTCGATTAAGTTAGATAAGGCTAGACGTAGGATGTCTGGTTACTGGAAGTTCAACCTTTCCCTTTTGGCGGAGGCTGACTTCCGGAACCAGCTATAACTAACGATAAAGCGGGAATTGACGGGGGCTATTATGGGTAATAGGTGGTGGGCTAACCTTAAGGATAGCATTAGTTCCTTTGCTGCCGACTATAGTAGGAGACTCAAGTCAGCTAGGGCAACGGAGCAAAGGTCGATTAAGGATAAGCTAGATAGGGCGGTGTTGGCGGGAGATAGTGGGCAAGTTAACGTAGCTAAGGCCGAGCTGGCCTCCTTGCAAATTAAGGAGTACCAAGCTCTGGTAGTTAGGGCTAGGTTAAAAAGAATGTCCTGCGAGGCGACGAATATGGCCCAGGAACTACGGGCCGAGGAACTGAGGCATGCTACTGATCGGCACATCGCCGGAGGGGCACCGTCGAACTACAAACGAAGCCATCTGTGGTGAGTTCCGGCAGTACTTCTTGAAGCTTTTCACTAGGGAGCCCGGACTGAGTTCTGCTCAGTTCGACACCTATCTTGCCGACTTCCCTCGCCTTTCGGCGACTGAAGCGGCTGGGTGTGAGGGGCGCATAAAGGAGGAGGAGATTCGGGATGCACTGAAGTCGGTCGGGCTGGATAAGTCCCCCGGAATTGATGGTCTGCCCTATGAAGTGTACTTGAGGTTGTCGCACATGTTTGTCCCCTTGCTGGCAACTACCTATAACAACTGGATGAGGCAGGGTACTATACCCAGACGCTTCACCAGGGGTATAGTGAAATTGCTTCGTAAGAACAAACATGGGGGGGATGGGATTAGTAACTTTCGCCCTTTAACGATGTTAAACACGGACTTAAAGATTTTGGCGAAGATCTTGGCAAACCGCTTGCAGACTGTCCTGCCTAGTCTGATTTGCCCCGAGCAGACTTGTGCTGTGAAGGGTAGGACTATCCAGGACAGTCTTCATCTGGTCCGCACGATCGTAGAAAAAGTCGACGGAAATGCCGCGCTGATCAATTTAGATCAGTCCAAGGCCTTTGATAGGATTGACCATGCTTTTCTGGAGGCTGTCTTGTCTTCGGCTGGCTTCGAGGTTGATTTTCGCACCTGGATACGTCTCCTTTATGCGTCCCCCGGAGTCATGGTGGAGGTGAATGGGGTAAGGTCGGAGCCCTTCACTCTGACTCGATCGATTCGTCAGGGTTGCCCTTTATCGCCCATGTTGTATATCCTGGCGTTAGAGCCTTTTCTACGCAGGATAAAGGCGAACCCGGTCCTACGCGGCCTCACGTTACCTGGCGCCAGTGAGGTGGCCAGGTACACTGCATACGCTGACGACGTCAGCGTGCTTGTAACGAGCAGTGCCGAGGTGGAGGAGGTGAGCAAAGAAATCGGAAGGTACGAAGCTGTAACAGGGGCCAAGATTAACCGCGAAAAGTCTGTCGGCTTGCGGTTGGGCTCGTGGAAAGGCTGTGCTCTTCCCGGCCCCTTCATTTGGAAAGACGGTCCGTGCAAGATACTCGGCGTCTGGTTTGGGCCTGATCTTCAATTGGAGAAAAATTGGTCGGAAGTACTGGATAAGGTCGTAGCCGCGACTGAGTTGTGGCTGCGTAGAAGGCTTTCCCTTAAGGGTCGGGCAGAGGTGTGCAGTTCGCACATCTACTCCCTAGCCGTATACCGACTTTCAGTGCTTCCTATCCCGGCCACCATCCTATTCAAGCTGGAAAGGATTCTCTTCCAGTTTCTCTGGGCTAAGAGACATCCTTTGGTACGACGGGAGATCTGTTACCTTCACCCTTCTGAAGGCGGTCTAGGAGTACCTAACGTACCTCGGTACGGCGCCATACTTTGCGTCTTACTTTCCTAGACCGGATGTGTTCACGGGACACAGCGACGGGAAGCGTCTGGAAAGAAGACGCTAGACAATCTTTCCCGTCGCTAAGAAGTGTGCATTTTGCAGATGGGGAGGCCCATCGGTTGCCCAGATGCGAATGCCCCTTCTATCGCGAGTGCCGGCATTCTTTGAAAGTTCTCTCTCGGCTGCAGACAGGTCTCTCTGACAGCCGGCCGTTGTCGAGTAGGGCATTATATCGATGTTTAGTGAGGGGGGCCGCTAGCGATGGTCTGATTGGCGAGCTCGGTGTGACGGAGGCGGAGGGTCGCTTACTGTGGCCTTGGACCCCCAGGATGAGGTGCCTCAATAATGACGAGGCTTCCCTCACCTGGCTGGTCATTCGGAATGCCCTCTGGGTCGGCAAGAAATTGTTTGCAGCGCAACAGGTCATTTCGCCTGAGTGCGGCCGGTGCGGTGATTTGGAGGAGACTATTAGTCACACCTTCTTTCATTGCCCGGTCGTACGGCCGCTGTGCAAGCTTCTTGAAGGCTACATGGTCCGCATCCTCAATGGAAAGTTTTTTGTCCTGGAAGCCAGTTCTGTGTGCAGCAATGTGGTGCCGAGGTTGAACAGACAGGAACATTATGCGTTTCTCTGCTTACTCGGCGTTATGCGTGTCGTGATTTGGACGACGAGAAAGAAGGAACTCTGTGAGGATGAGTCTTTTTCTTCTCAGACCCTGGTGGCATTTTTTAAACACCAAATCAAAGTCAAAATCCGGTCTGAGAGAAAGAGACTCTCTTCACTGGAGTTTGGCGAAAGGTGGGTGACTGTTGCGCGCTTGTGTCGCGTGGTAGGAGCCAACCTTATTTTCACCTTGGACATCCCAGGGACCTAAGAATTTTGCGTTACCGGAAGGACGTGACCACCCAGCCCAGGTAAGTTAGACTTTTTTTTAGACCTTTTAGATTTAGTTTGTTCCTAATTTAGTTAACTTAGCTAGAGTATGCAAGGTCATTGGGCCCCCATTTTTTTGTCCCCTTCTTTTGCTTTGCTCTCCCTTCCCTTCCCCTCTGTTAGGTGACAGGAATTGGAGTTCTCCAGGAGTGCGATGGAGGGCTTATGTTTATTCATATTTATTGTTTACTTATATTTTTTTACCATTTATTTATCCTATTTGTTTATTTTCCTCCTTCGACACTATTTTCGACTGGTTAACTCCTCTTTCTGCCATGTTTTAGTACGTGGGGGGGGGACCCCATTTTAACCATCATAATGTATATATGTTTTGTTCACTTTCGTTTTTAGGGGAATTGTTTTGTAAATAGTTTTGTAAATAAAGATGTATATAGCGTTCGTTAGTTTTTTTAAAATTTTCCTCTCCCCCTCACTCTGTAAATATGGGATTAAGTTTAGATCTTCATGGAGTATTAATGTTGTTTTGGTGATTGTTGTTTTTGGTGAATGCAGTTTGACAGTGATATGTTTAATTGAGGTATTTTGGTGTTTTTTAATTTGGAAATATGTATTGGTCAGTGAATGAGTCTAGTTAAGTTAGAGATTAGGATAGCCTTCCCCCTCCATTTTTAGGCCTCGTGCCAAATTTGTATTTTTTAACAATAAATATCTTTTCCTTTAATGGGCTGAAGGTGGATTATTGAAACAGCGGTGAGTATTTTTCTTTTCTTTTCTTTTCATTGTATCAAATCACTGACCTGCACGCCAGACACAAACGAACCCTCTTTTGTCGAGAGCTGCCGTTAGTCCCACTTTCATGTCCACATGATCGGCACATGACTGTATAGCTGAAAAATATTTATTGACTGTATGGATGAAACTAATACAATCTTTTGGTTGTAGAGGTTACAGCCATGGATAATTTGTTTCAGTTGCGCTATGATTTTTAAGAAAAATGACAAACTAGATGCAATTTGAAATAAGATAAAATATAAATATCATTTGATATATGAATAGTATATCAATAACATTCGTATAATGTTACGGCCTCATTCTGAATAAAGGTGACTTTTGAAACACGGTGGTTAGTTTAACTCGTTAATACGTGGCAGCGGTAGGAATATAAATGAGTATACCTGACGCCAACAGGTGGTTTAAAAAACAAACAATACAAGTCTTTTAACTTTATTAGACACATCTACGAAGTGCGATTACTTAAGTAATTACTGAAAAGGTGTTCAGTAGTTCATATAAATAGATGTTATAAATACCTTATTCACGTTTATAAAAAAAGAAGAAAAGAGAACATTTATTTCTTTCGATCAATAATTTAAAATAATTTGATCTACTTCTTTTAAATCTGTTTGAAGAGTGTCCGGAACCTTTTATTTTAGCAGAACGGGCTTTGTAATTACAATCTAACCTCTTCCCTTACACGCATTTCCATGCATGAACGCTCAGATATAGACAAAACAATGCGTATGTTAAACCTTTCTTTTTTCTCACATTCAACATTTCAGATGGTATCAGAGAAAGAAGGATGCTAATATTTTTTTAAAAAATTACTGAAATTAAGATTTCTTTTTCTAAAGTAACTTAATTTGCAGTAGTTTGCCAACACTTTTCCAATTTTTTCATGGTCATCTACCAAATAACAGCTCATTTCTTTTGTCCCTTGAAGGAAATGTAGTTGAAAACTAGAAGACTTTGAAAACAGAGCATTAATGCATCCAACTTATGAGTGAAGTTGAATGATGAAACAGACAAAGATATTGCATTGGCCACATTTTGCACAGTAATGGGAATGGAATGCAAGAAAGCGATGAAGTCACTTCGAACCCTAGCTTCAAAAGAGAAAATGACCCAAAGATAACTGAGGAACTTCGAAAACATTTCATTGCACAATGCAAAGTTCTAAATAAATGTTTTAAGTGTTCACCTTTGGATGGCTAGATATCTCTCTGAAGTAGTAAATGTTTAAGGAGTATACTAAAACACAACAATGCTCCTATTAGTAAGCCGACACATGTTTTCAAGTGTTGGATCATTAAAACAGTTGAAGAGCACATTGAGTTAGTTTTCGCGTTTATGCCAGCACCCAAGCGACTACTAAAGGAAATTAAGACAACTCAAGATAATAATGTTTTTTTCTGTTTGAACCATTTATCAGATTTTATTTGGAGAAAAATTAGTATTCCTACTGTTCAACAACTGGATAGTGGTATCTTCATCCTTACAGTGAGAGATGTTAGGTGCCATTTATGAAGACGTTGGCAACGTCAAATATCAAGCTGCTTGGTGTAGTAGCTATTCATAGTCAAACAAAATGAAACTATGCTTCCAAAATACCACATCTGTGCTAAATCACGACTGACACAAAGGCAACCAATAATGGGACTTTCATCCCTCATGATAGATTTTGATCGTAGGTTGATAACAACTTGTTTCATATGAAGCAAAAATTTACTTCATTGTTGTTGACTACATAGGTCAGTGTTTTGAGATTAGACAGCTCCAAGTAACCAAACCAGGATCAGTTATATTCATTATTTCTGAGATTTTTGCAAAAATACAGTTGTCTCAGAAAATAGACTCCAATATGCTAGCTGCAATCAGACGAATTTGCCAAGAACTGAGGTTTTACACTTGTCATCTCTACATCTCTGAAGGGCCGATGGAAAGTTTGAAAGAGCAGTGTAATTGATGACGAAAAAATGCACACGCTTATTTAGGTCAGCTACTCTGCGAAATGAGACAGAATCCTTGAGCTAGATAAAACTACCAAAGGTCCTTGAAAACCTTTTGACTACAGAGATCAGTAAGGAGAAAATGATATTTACTGAGCGAAGTATGCTAGCAATATTCGATACAAAATCCAAATTCTACCATCTCTGAAGGAGGGAGACAGAATCTTCATTTGAGACGAAGAAAAGTGTGGAGAAGTTTGGAGAAAGACTAGTTAACCCAAGATCATACTGGCTTGTGACCGAAACAAGTTTTTATATAAAGAAAAACAGATGCTGCCATATAATGATCTGGATAATGCTAACTTTAATCGAAATATAAGGGATTGCATGAACTTCATAGATGATAACATCACCGCCTCTTTCTTTAAGATGAGTTTTTACTTGGTGGTTAGTTTGTGTCATTAATTCAACAGATTTGCATTAAACTTCTTTATTTATAACTTTGAAGTAAATTCATCGATTCATCTATTTTAAAAACTTTTTGCAGCCAATTTGTATTTTCATTTTTTCATAAAAGAAATTAATCATAATTACATATGCCTTTATCAAACCCCTCCTCATGAGCAGGATGTAACACAACAACAGGATGTAACACAACTTTTTAGCGGTATTTAACTGGTTTGAATTCAGAGTTTTCTATCTCCGAGATAGGGTGCCATATCTAGGTGAAAGAACCCAGTTTGCCATACTATTTACTCATATCAGCAGATAGAATAGTTGGATTCATGCCTTTCCAAAGGGTATTAGTGCTATGAGAAATGCTGTCCCGTCCAGGATTTTATGCGCCTCCAATAATCATTATATAATATATAGATATGTAAGATTATACTTGTTATGTGTAAATTTTATGTGTAAAAAAAAAAAAAAAAAAAAAGAAAAAAAAAAAACCCAACAAAAACGAATTCTCCCCTCCACCCCAGTAGACCGCCACCCCCAAAGCTACCTAAAATATCAGTAGTAAATAAAAGTCCAAACGAAGAAGAGCTTTTGAACTCAGGAGCCGAGTGGAAGAAATGTCAATATTGGTCAGTATGTCTTTAATTCCAATTTAAAATGCTGAATTTTACAAAATGTTATGCTGTATTTTGTTTGTGAAATAATGCTTAAACTATGCGTTTTAAATGTAAAGGCACGCTTACTCTACTATAAAGCCAATTTGATATTAAGCCTATCCACATGTCAGCGAACAAGGCAGAATGTTTTTGAATATCTTCTATCGAATAATTTAAAAATTCGTAAAGAAAGCCCTAACAGTAGTTTAGAAGAAAAGCCTAGAATGCTACCACAGCCCCCCCCCTCAGAAAGGGAAAAAGGAAAAAAAAAGAAAAAAAAAACCCCAACAAAAACGAATTCTCCCCTCCACCCCAGTAGACCGCCACCCCCAAAGCTACCTAAAATATCAGTAGTAAATAAAAGTCCAAACGAAGAAGAGCTTTTGAACTCAGGAGCCAAGTGGCACTGACTCTTCGTTATTCACGCCGTTACTTTGATTCGTGCAAGAATAAGCCTACTCGTTATTCACGCCGTTACTTTGATTATTACGATTTGGATTACTAAAAGTTAAAAATTGTTATTATCTCGGTAAGACTTGTTTTTTTTTTTTTTCCGTTGGACTTGATTTTTTCTTTTTTCAAGCTTACCTGAGAAGTTGTTACTTGTGACAATTTTGGTTTAATTTGGATTTGTCACTTGCTTTCGTTATCCGACGTTTGTTTCTCTTGTGGTCGGACTTGTTTTCCTTTCTTAAGTGTTTTGTCTTGAGTGTTTTTTAATTTTTCAGGGGGTATCTACGTGTTCTAATCTTTTTGTATTTATTCCGGCGTGTTGTACTATTGTCTAATTTTATAATTTTTACTTTTTTGAACAGTAGAACCCCCCCCACACACACTTGCAACAGGTGTGGGCCTTAGTTTACCCTCCTGGCTGCAAGCCCTACTGCAGTCATGGAGGGTTCCACTTCCAAAAAAAATGAAGACAACATTGAACCCTCAAAGGAACCCTCACAAGAGAGTTTAATTGGAGAGAATTGGCCATCACTACCGATCCCTGCTGATTCTCCAAGAACAATAGTGGACACATCACAGGACAGTCCAATACAGCCGGCCCAAAAGAGCCCCACACCTTGGAAGGGCCAGCAGAGGGGACCTGCCGACTATGAAAGGGATAGGGTAGAGAAGTACGCAAAGTACTTCAAAGGCAATGAAATTCTGCCCATCCCTGAATTAGTTGAAAAATTCACACCTAGGATCCTCTCGCTGGTCGTTTCGGATCTCAAAACCAAAAGGCTAGTGGGGCTCAAGAAAGAGACGTTTGAGGAGCTGTTGAGGAAGGCGGGCATCCCATGCCAGTACTTCTGTCGCAAGAGTTTTGCGACATGGGATGTCCTCCTTCCTACGGAAGAACAAGCCGCCAAGTTGGCGGCTAATAATATAACGACGAAGTATTTCAGGTTACAGCCGGAATATAGGGGCACCCGTAGGCTCCGAGTAACCATCTGTAACGTCCCGCCCCTCATTTCTGGGGAGGTTTTGGCCGCTTATTTAAGCTCGTACGGCCAAGTGGAGGAGTATAACCTCCTCAGATCCCCAGCCGGGACAGCCTACGGGGATTATGCCTTCCGGCTGTGCCTGACGAGGGATGGCTTCAAAGCCATCCCCGAGATTCTAATCAGCGGAGACCGGGAGATGATCGTGATGGTGGAGGGGCGGAGACCGAGGTGTTGGTCCTGCAAAAAGATTGGCCACATCTCGAAGTTCTGCCCCGAGAAGCCAGAGAATGCAGCAACAGCAGCAACAGCAGCAGCAGCAGCAGCAACAACAACAGCAACAACAACAGCAGCAACAGCTTCAACAGCCACCATCAGCAAAACAGCGGAGACCCAGGATCCGAGTCAGGACCAGCCCAAAACAAATGACAAAGAGGGCTGGTCCGAGGTGACCCGGAGGAGGAGGGGTTCCCCCAAACAAGGGGAAAAAGGCTTAATTTCACCCTCACCTCAAAAGCAGACCAAGCCACCGGAACCAGTAGCAGCAGCAGCAACAGCGGAACAAGCAACAACGCCAACAACTAAGAAAGGGCCACAGACCCCAACAACAACAACAACAAAGACAACAGCAACATCAACAACACCAGTATCACCAACATTGGCTAAAAAGAAAAAGAAAAAAAAAACCAAGGAAGACCATGAAAACATGGAAACAACAACAAACTTGAAAAGAAGAAGAGACAGCGGGGAGGGGGCTGCCAAAAAAGTGCGTGCAGGACCTTCCGACACAGAAGACCCTTTAGAAGGCCCTTCAAATGCACATCACCAAAAGCAGCCCCTCCCCCAACAAGTTCCAATGCAGATACCACTGCTGGCTCCTTTTCCGCCACTCTCCTTACCACCACCTCCCCTACCACTTCCGCCAATGTTCCCTCCTCAATATTGCATTCCTCAGAATGCTCCCTCTGACTCGCTACAACCCCCACAATTTTTACAACCCCCATTACCACCACCACAACTACCACAACCTCCTCTACCAACAGAAACACCCCCACTTCATCCCCGCCGACATCAAATTGTGCATATAAGGCGAGCACAATCCCTGGAAAGGCCGTCCCCCCCAAAATTACCCAGGTCACTATCGTTACCATCCCTGAGTCCAATGTCTTCTCCAGAACTCTTCCCAAAATGGACTCCCATCCAAACAAACCCCCAGACTACATCATCCCAAAATCCAAAAGAGGCGGCAAACGATGCCGAGAAAGACAAACAACAAAAGGCAAAACATTTTTGCACCGTTGGTGCAGAAGCAGTAACGGACCATCTATTAAAAAAGATGTTAAAGCCGTTACTGCAACTGGAAAAAGTGGAAAAGAAAAAAGTTAACAACCCTTTTAATTTTAAGAGTGCAGCCATGGTGACCACTTTCATCCGTTCGGCTGGTGACCGTACCAAGGGCGTATGGAAGTTCTTGGATACGGTCCGCCAGACCGACACGGGTGTAAAGCTGGCGGAATTGGAGCACTCTTCCTTGAAAAGATGCTTGCCGTTTTGCTCAGGGAGGGTCCCTATCTTAGTTCACCCCTCCTTTTATAGAGCCCTAAAAGTACGGTTCCCGCTGGATGTTGGCGGAGTGTCTAGGGATGGCCGAGTGAACACTGAGCTCGGCACCGGCTCTCTAAGACAGGCCGTTGGCATCCTCACCCCTGGGGATTTCCGGCCCATAGTCGACACTGAATAAGGTAAGTCGGATTGATGACTTTAAACGTTGCCAGTTTGAATGTGAGGGGACTGAGGGATTCAAGCAAGTGTGCGCGCTTGCTTGGTGAACTCAAGAACCTCTGCGTAGATGTTGCTGCAGTGCAGGAGACTCACTTCACTTGCGAGGCTGACTGTCGGGTGCTGGAAAGCGACTTTAACGTTTTCTCAGCATACGGCAGCAACTTCAGCGCTGGGGTCTCCTTGCTAGTTGGACGCAGCCTTGATGCTGATGTTGACGTTGTTTTTGCAGGTGACGGGGGCCGGTTGGTTGTGGCCGATGTTGCCGTGAAAAGTTTCAAGTTTCGTCTGGTTGCGGTTTATGCGCCCAATATCGTTGCGGAGAGGGTTTCCTTTTTTCGTCGGTTGGCGCCGTTCCTGGACGATACGAAGCGGCTAGTCTTAATGGGTGATTGGAATGCGATCCTTGATCCCAAGATAGATAAGGTCGGGCGGGGAGCTAGGCGTGCGGGAAGGTGTGATAGCAGCCTTGTCGGCTTCGTGACTCGTCACGGTCTCGTCGACAGGTTTCGTCTTGATCACCCAGGGCGGGAGATGTGGACGTGGCTAGATAGCTCGCCCTCTGCCAAAGTAGGTTCCTACTTGGACAGAGTGTTAGTGAGAAGAGCTGACATTGATTTTGTTAGTTGTCCCACGTTCCACTTGATAGCGTGGACTGACCATAAACTCATTAGAGTCAGTCTGCGGTTAGCAAATAGGCCTAGTCTAGCCGGCTACTGGAAGTTCAATACCTCCTTACTGGAGATACGGGACTTCCGGGATCGGCTGGAATCCCTAATTCAGCGGGCGTTAGTGGGGGCGGTTACCGGGAATAGGTGGTGGGTTTCTCTTAAGCACAGGATTAGAGATTTCGCCACCAAATACGGTCGACGGCTCAACTTAGATAGGACCGCGGAGGCGAAATCTATAGATGATAGACTCTCCCGGGCGGTGGCTGGGGGGGACTCCCTAGGTGTAGAGCTAGCTAGGAGGGACCTTGAGCGTGAGAGTAGCGAGCGCTACAAGGGATCAGTAGTTAGATCTAGGCTAAAAAGAGTTCTCAACGAAGCTGTGAAATCGAACGCGACTGCGCGTGAAGAAGAAGTGCGAAGGTTCCCCGATCGGTACATCGCATCTGTGAAGACCCCGGACGGGCGTCTGCTGCGATCGGGTCGTGAGATACGTGACGCCTTTCGGGCGCACTTTCGGGATCGCTTTGCCCGCTGCACTGATCTCCCGCTCCGGGAGTTTCGTAGCTATCTGGCCGACTTCCCCCGCCTTGGGGCGGCTGAAGCGGCTAGCTGCGAGGGTGTGGTTACTGAATGCGAAGTCCGTGACGCGTTGAAGCAGGTCGGCCTGAACAAGTCGCCGGGACTAGATGGTTTGCCCTACGAAGTGTACTTGAGGATGTCGCACATGTTTGTGCCTATTCTGACGGATATGTTCAACCATTGGTTCGCCCAGGGAGCCATCCCTGGTAGCGTTACCAAGGGCGTGATCACATTGCTGAAGAAAGGTGGCAGGCATGTTTGGGAGGGTTTAGACGATTACAGGCCCATAACTCTGCTTAACACAGAGTTAAAGATTTTGGCCCGGGTCTTAGCGAATCGTTTACAGCTTGTCATTAGCGATCTGATCGGCCCCGAGCAGACCTTTGCTGTGAAGGGAAGATCGATCCAGGACAACCTGCACTTGATTCGCGAGGTCCTAGAGGGGATAAAAGACGACACCGAATCCGCGCTGATCAGTTTAGATCAGTCCAAGGCCTTCGACAGGGTTGACCATCGGTTCTTGGCGTCTGTTTTGGAGACTGCCGGATTCGAACCGGAGTTCCGCAGATGGATTAGCATGATGTACCACAACCCTCAGGCAGTGGTGCAGGTGAACGGAAGGCGTTCGGGGGTGATCGCGATCGAGCGTTCGGTCCGGCAAGGCTGCCCTCTGTCTCCTCTTCTCTATGTCCTCGCGTTGGAGCCCCTCCTGCGCAGGCTTAGGGATGAGGGGACAAGTCCGGCACTGCGCGGTATCCCATTCGTTGGCCGCATTGCGGCTAGGGTTTCCGCGTTCGCTGATGACGTCACAGTGTTTGTATCCCGCCGCAAGGATATAGAGGCTGTGAAAGAGGCGGTTGTCGAGTATGAGCGGATTGCAGGGGCCAAGGTCAATTTTGACAAAAGCGAAGGTTTGCGGCTTGGTGCTTGGAGGGGTAGCAATACTCTTCCAGGGCCCTTCCGCTGGAGTGACGGACCCATCCGCATCCTTGGGGTGTGGTTTGGGCCCGACCTCCAACTGGAGCGAAATTGGTCGGAAGTACAAGCTAAGGTGAATGCTCAGGTGGGAATCTGGCTTTCAAGGAGGTTGTCCTTAAAGGGCAGGGCTGAGGCGTGCGCCACGTACGTCTTTCCCCTGATCCTTTACCGATTGGCTGTACTTCCTCTGCCTAAGGCACGTCGGTTGGCACTGCAACAATCCCTCTCCAGATTGCTCTGGGGAGGTGCAAGGCCGATGGTCCGTAGGCAGGTCTGTATCCAACGTACTCGCAACGGGGGTCTGGGTATGCCTGATCTGGAGAGCCACTGGCTTGCTGAAAGACTTGCATATCTGGGCCGTGTCTTGACGGGGGACTCAGTGTGGAGACGAAAGGCGAGTCGGACTTTTCCTCGCCTCAAGTCAGACCCAAAGGCTGAAGGTCGACGTAAGCCTTTGGGCGAAGCACTGTTTGTCCGCGAGTGCCGAAAGGCCCTTCGTAACCTTCTTGGGTCCAGTGACCTTTCATGGCCTCGGAAGGAGCTGTATCGGGAATTAGTGGTGGGTTCCGCTTCTGATCCTCTCAGCGAGCGGCACGGCTGGACGGCGGAGGAGATCCGCTCTCACTGGAATTGGGCGCCAGGATCGAGCTTCTTGAACAACTCCGAGTTCTCGCTCACCTGGCGACTTGTTCGGAATGCGTTATCCCTTCGCGGCTTGAACTTCAAGGCGGGCCTGGCAGACATGCCTGATTGCACTCGCTGCGGCAGTGGCTTGGAAGAAACGGCTGAGCACGCCTTCTACTACTGCGAGCGAGTCCGTCCGTTTTGGGATCACGTCGGGGAGTGGACGGCTCGCATCGAACCCAAACAGCTCGTGCTGCTCGACGTTGGTTACGTCGTAGACAACGTTCTTCCTCCGTTTCACGGTGAGAAGCGTGTGGTGTTTCTCGCGATCCTAGCTGTAGCCCGAATGGTGATTTGGACGACGCGAAACAAGGGATTGTATGACGATGCAAACTTTTCTCATCGTGATCTGGTTTTGTATTTTCGGCATCAGCTGAGGGTCAAAATCAGATGCGATAGAAAACGCTTGGATCGCATAACATTCAGCAAAAGGTGGGTGACTGCAGCGAGCCTGGTCGTACGAAAGGGGGCAACGTTGGAGTCATCCTTCCCTCCTCTGCCGGCCCATGGCGTCTATGGTACGGGTCCTTAGGGACCCCATCCCTGGTAAGTAGAATTGTTTTTTCCCCCTTGTAACCTAGTTAGCAGTATGTTGTGTGTCATTGTCCCCGTCATCTAGTCGGTAGTTTCTCAAGATCTTCCCCCTCCCTATTATTTTTGTACCTCAACCCGAAGCCCAGCCCGCTTTTATTGAAGATCTTGAAAATTCATATGTAAAAAATCATATAATCTGCTTGTATCGACCCATACCGCGCCCGACCCTTTATTTCTTTTATCTCTGTAGATTAGGATTCCCGCCCTACCTAGGGTAGGTCCGGCTTGTTTCCGGTTTCTTTCGACCCGGAAAACAGTCGGCCTCCAATTTTCTAGACGGGGGGATGGGAGGGAAACCAAATTGGGGATTTTTTCCTTGTTTTCGTGTATATATGTTTTTCGGGGTTTTTTCTCCCATTCCCATCATATCCATTGTAAAAAATCATACATTGTAAATAAAAATCATGCATCACTTTCGGGTTTTAAGTAGGACTTTTTCATAGAGCAAATGCGGTATTTTGGTGGTTGCTGCGTGCAAGGAGAAGGACGAGTGATTATATATTGTATTGTTGAATGGGTCGGCGAATGTGGCTAGCTAGGTTCCCCATAGAAAATATAGTTAAAGCATGACCGCTCCCTTCCCCTCCCCCAAAACCAAAAGGCCTCGTGCCTTCTTGTATTTTTTTACAAGGAATAAAGAACTCAGGAGCCGAGTGGAAGAAATGTCAATATTGGTCAGTATGTCTTTAATTCCAATTTAAAATGCTGAATTTTACAAAATGTTATGCTGTATTTTGTTTGTGAAATAATGCTTAAACTATGCGTTTTAAATGTAAAGGCACGCTTACTCTACTATAAAGCCAATTTGATATTAAGCCTATCCACATGTCAGCGAACAAGGCAGAATGTTTTTGAATATCTTCTATCGAATAATTTAAAAATTCGTAAAGAAAGCCCTAACAGTAGTTTAGAAGAAAAGCCTAGAATGCTACCACAGCCCCCCCCCCCTCAGAAAGGGAAAAAGGAAAAAAAAGAAAAAAAAAACCCAACAAAAACGAATTCTCCCCTCCACCCCAGTAGACCGCCACCCCCAAAGCTACCTAAAATATCAGTAGTAAATAAAAGTCCAAACGAAGAAGAGCTTTTGAACTCAGGAGCCGAGTGGAAGAAATGTCAATATTGGTCAGTATGTCTTTAATTCCAATTTAAAATGCTGAATTTTACAAAATGTTATGCTGTATTTTGTTTGTGAAATAATGCTTAAACTATGCGTTTTAAATGTAAAGGCACGCTTACTCTACTATAAAGCCAATTTGATATTAAGCCTATCCACATGTCAGCGAACAAGGCAGAATGTTTTTGAATATCTTCTATCGAATAATTTAAAAATTCGTAAAAGTATAAGTCAGTACTAGTGAAAGTCTTAAGAAAGTACCTTAATGTTGGACTTTAACTAAGTTAAAACTTAAAACAAATTCCCCCACCCTTTTCTTTTTTTTTTTTTTTTTTTTTTTATTTATTTTTCTTTTTAAATTTTTTTTTTTTTTTTTTTCTTTTATTTTTTTTTTTTTTTTTTTTTTTTTTTTAAATGTACACATGGGAAGCAGCATGATGTACGTAAAGGTATTTGAATAAAACAATGGACGACCAAACTCAATACCCAAATGGGTCCTGGACGTGAGTCTGAAGACTTTTCGCTCAGGATCGACAGTTCGATCGGGGAACTACTGCTGCTCCTCTATAAGAGTGGCTTCTATAGAAGAAAATAAAACAGCCATCGAAAGATAACCATGACCCACACTCAAACCACTTACACAAACCGCATCGCTCTTCGCGCGGGTAAAAAAGGGGCGCGTCCTGCTGAGGTTGGAGCCCTGGCCTCGGTGTTCGAAAAATCAGCTACAGAGCTCAAACAATCAAAACTACTAAAATGCAAGCAAACACTACAAATAGCCACATTTAACGTAAGAACCTTAAATAGAATAGGACAACTCCCAGAGCTAATCGCATCGGCCGAAGAACATAAAATAGACATAATATGCATACAAGAACACAGATACACACACACAGAAGATATCAAATATCACGAAACTAGCAATGGATGGTCGCTCGCCACTGTATCCGCATGGAAAAACTCTGTCAACGCCGCAGTGGGAGGGGTAGGATTGCTTATAGGACCTAGAGCACTAAAAACGCTTAATAGCATAGAGAAAATACAACCTAGAATGATGGTAGCTACATTTAACGGAAACCCCAGAGCAACAATCGTCTCATGCTACAGCCCCACCAATGTTAGTGAAGAAAATGAAATAGTCACCTTCTACGATGAGTTATCCTCATTAGTGCGTAGCATCCCGAAACACAACATGTTAGTCATTGGCGGAGACATGAATGCACAAATCGGGAAAAACGGAAACAACAAAAACAGCCTCCACAACACGTCAAATAGAAATGGGCAACATCTAACAGATTTCATGATAGAAAATAGATTAGCATGCCTCAATACAAACTACCAAAAAAGAGAGGGCAAACTATGGACATACACGTACGCAAACAATACTAAAGCTCAGATAGACTACGTCCTTATAAACAAGAAATGGAAGAATAGTGCATTGAATTGCGAGGCATACTCCTCTTTTGAGGGTGTGTCCACCGATCACCGAATAGTCACGGCGAAAATACGGTTAAGCCTACGAAAAAACGACAAACGAACAGCGACCACCAAACACTATGACTGGGCCCTATTAAACAACAAAGATGTAAGAGATAAATACGTATTAGAATTAAGAAACAGATTCGAAACACTACAAGAAAAGACGGAAAAAAGTACACCAAACGACGAATACGAAAATTTCGTCAATGCACACCTCGAGGCAGCAGCAAAATACATTCCAACAAAAATTAAAACTAAATATAGAGTCCCATGGGAAACTTTAGCGGTGAGAGAAAAACGTGCACTAGTGAAAACAGCCTCCAAAAACTATCGAAAAAACCCAACAAACACAAATGCCTTAAAACTAAAAACGGCACAATATCAATTAACAGGCATATATATAAAGGAACAGACAGAATACATTCAAAATCAGATAGATAAGATTAGAGACTCGGTGGAAGATAGACAATCTAGAATTGCCTGGCAAACAATAAACGAAGTGAGCAGAAGAAAGAACACGGCCAAAGCAAAACTTAAAGCAGCAAACCAACAAGAAAGAATAAAACTGTGGAAACAGCACTTCGAAAACTTACTTGGAAACCCACCAAAAATAACGCCTGAACCAATCACCAGAATAATTAGCAAACAATTAGACATTAAACTTGGACCGTTCACACAAGAAGAACTCGACTCGGTTCTCAGAAAAATTAAAAATAGAAAAGCTGCAGGACTGGACGAAATTCCCCCGGAAGTATGGAAGACCAGACAATTCGACGACATACTGCTCCGACACTGCAACGCAGTATACAATCAAAATCCGATAGATAGATGGACGAAGGGATGCATACTCCCCTTCCCTAAAAAGGGGGACCTCGGATTAGCCAAAAACTACCGAGGCATAACACTTACATCCATAGCTGCCAAAATCTACAATGCCCTACTACGAAACAGAATAGAACCCAAAATCGACAACATACTTAGAAAAAACCAAAATGGCTTCCGAAGAAATAGATCTACGACCTCACAAATATTAACCATCCGCAGAATCCTTGAAGGTGTACGGGCAAAGAACCTACAAGCGACATTAATATTTGTCGACTTTACCAAGGCTTTCGACTCCATTCACAGAGGAAAGATGGAACAAATCCTACTAGCGTACGGCATACCTAAAGAAACCGTAGCGGCAATAACGATTCTCTATAGAAACACTAAAGTAAAAGTACGATCACCAGATGGAGACACAGAATACTTCGACATAGTAGCAGGAGTACTACAAGGAGACACGCTGGCTCCGTATCTCTTTATCATTTGTCTAGACTACGTACTTAGAACATCGATTGACAAAATCAAAGAGAATGGCTTCGAACTGACGAAGAAAAGAAGCAGAAGATACCCCGCAACAACAATTACCGACGCCGACTACGCCGATGACATAGCGATACTGGCAAATACACCTGACCAAGCCGAAACACTTCTGCATAGTTTGGAACGAACAGCAGCAAGCATAGGCCTCCATGTTAATGCACATAAAACGGAATATATGTGCTATAACCAAACGGGGGACATCTCCACTCTAGAAGGAACCCCTCTTAAACTAGTAGACAAATTCACGTACCTAGGAAGCAGCGTCGAATCAACCGAAAAGGACATCGAAACGAGGTTAACGAAAGCATGGACAGCTATCAATAGGCTATCGACTATATGGAAATCAGACCTAACCGATAAAATGAAACGCAGTTTCTTCCAGGCAGCGGTCACATCGATACTGCTATATGGATGCACTACATGGACGCTAACAAAACGGCTGGAGAAGAAACTAGATGGCAATTACACAAGAATGCTGCGTGCAATCCTCAACAAGTCCTGGCGGCAACACCCAACAAGACACCAACTGTACGGCCACCTGCCCCCTATCACGAAAACTATTCAAGTTAGGCGAACCAGACATGCAGGACATTGCTGGAGAAGCAGAGATGAACTCATAAGAGATGTACTCTTATGGATCCCCACACACGGCCGCGCAAAAGCAGGACGACCAGCACGAACGTACATTCAGCAGCTATGTGAGGATACAGGTTGTTGTCCTGAAGACCTACCTAGGGCGATGAACGATAGGGAGGAGTGGCGAAAGAGGGTCAGGGATATCCGTGCTGCCAGCACGATATGATGATGATGATGATGATGTGTAAATTTAAAAAAAAATTTTGATACATAATTTTCTTTATTTTTCATTAAGGGAAAAGAGAACAGAATATTATTTCTGAAATCAAATTGCATAAAAAAGTTTTAAGTCATTAAGTGGTTACATTTAGGTTCAATGTTATGTTCTTGGCCCAGCGGTTAGAGTGTTCGCCAATGGCCCGGGAGACCTGGGTTCAATCCCAGGTCGAGTCATACCAAAGACTTTAAAAATGGTACTTGATACCCCCTTGCTTAACACTCAGCATTATAAGGTACGGTTCAAGGGTAAAGTGGAACAATCCTGGGAATGGAGTAGCGCCCTCCCCTACACCTTGGTGTAGTAGCTATCGAAAAGGGAGCCTTCGGGTCACCCTCGACTATGGTCGCTAACTTTACTTTTACTTTATGTTCTTAACTCAGACAGTAAGAGGGAGTTGCAGGAGCGATTATCAACGTCTCCAAGGTATTTCAAGTGTTGGGGAGTCATCAATTAAGTCTTGGGAGCAACGAAAACTAATAGTCTATGCTGTAAGTATTAGCACATAAATTGATTCACAGGGAAAGGAAGCTATTTTCCTGGTGGGAGACATTAAAGTTTAAATAAACTTTCCAGGTAGAAGGTGGATTAAAGTTTAAATGTATTAACCGGATTATTTCTGCACAGACTGTACATACAAAAAAAATATTGAATAACATTGGGGTCACTTAAAAAATGGCCACACAGAAAACATTGCTTCTAAGGAGGTCTTTGTTTTTTATTTACCAAGAATAGTCCGTGAGAGTGGAAGGTTGGTTGAATTTAACGGCATGTCAACCCTTTGGGGTTTATCATGCCGAAGACATTTTTGGGTATGGTTATCATATGCGTGGTTATTTGTATATTGTTACAGGTGATACTTCTGTTGGTGATTGAATATTCATTAGAGTTTTATAGATTCGATTGTTTCTATCTAGTGAAATCAGCATTTCTGTTGAGAGTTTGCACATCGAAGTGTGTGTGTGTCTCTATTTGAGGGTTAGGGTTAGTCTATGGCCATATCTTTGGTTGGAGGATTTTTTTAGGAAGATGCTTTATTGGTTACTGGGTTGTACGGTATGTCAACATTTCTAAGGTTTTCTTATGCCGAATCAGGATTTATTTTAAATTTTGTATATATTTTTATGATTAATTGTATTGTTTTCTTTGGTTGGTTGGGTTGTTGGTGTTTTCTGGCACATCTACCTTTGTGGGTTATTTCATCCTAAATCCCGTTTATATATATATATATATATTAGAGAAAGCAGGGCTACCAAGCATCCAGTCGATAGTAATTAAAAGTTGTCTCCGATGGGTTGGTCACATTGTGCGTATGGATGACGGCCGTCTGCCGAGGCAATTATTCGATGTTGAAATGTGGGAAGGAAAGAGAAGTGCATTAAAACCGAAGAAGAGATTTAAGGACACAATAAAACATTACCTGAAACAATCTGGATTACCTGTGGACTAATGGGAAAAATGGCTTCAGATAGAAGTAAGTAGCGGAAACTGATTCCTTATGCAGTACAGCGTTTACAAACATCTGATTCGCAAAGGCGAACAGGGTCCTGCACCAGATCCACAAAGTCACCTCGCTAATTGTGACATATGTGGAAAATTGTGTCTATCTCTTGCTGGTCTCAAAAACCATCTGCATAAATGTGCAAAACTATCTTGCACCCAAATAATGTTACTGCAAGCAAAACTGAACGGTTGTGCCAATTCTGTGGTAAAATCTGTCGCAGCTTGGCTGGCTGGAAGAGTCACCTACGAACACATAGAATTTAAGGTGGGAGTAGGGGAGGGGGAGAGGACATGAGACAAAGGAGGTGGTCACGCTCGAAACAGAGAGGACAGCCATCATATGTATATATATATATATATATATATATATATATATAATTTGTAATGAAATGAGGCAGCTCATTCGTTGGCACTCAGTTAAATTGTTTCGAATATTGTTAACATCAAAAATTCTATAAAATAGTCTTCATTTGTTTGTACACAGTCAAATGGTTTCAAGAAGTGCTATTTAACATTAGTAATTTCATTCATCAAGTACTCTTACTTAATACGAACACTTTGCTCACAGCTTGTTTCAAATGATTAATAATCATAATCCTTTGGAAATCATTGAAAAGTTCTAATTGACCTTTAGATAGAAACCCTAACAGGTGTAGTACAGATCAGACTGGACCTGTCAGGTACTCGACATCCCCCAAACTCCAGAACTGGTGCCTCATCCAAAGATAACGTTTAGTGTCATACAGGACATTCAAGGTTTTGAGTTTTTAACGTGATTGACCCTAAGTCACTGCCTTTTAGTATCTTTGAGATAAAAAGCATTGAATGAATATTTTCCACAAGAGCAACTTGAAGAAAACGTTCGGGACGATCATATGGGTGCTTGAATTGGAAATGACCAGCCGATTGCTCGGATAGAGAACCAAAGTGGAGTCACATTACCACTTTGTTTGCTGGGTCAGAGACTGATCAGCCACCAGAATCCTGTAGCCAAGCTTTACGAGTCTCCACTCACTACCAACAGGTAGCCTCGTTGTACTGGATGTGTCTTACAACACTGCTGAGGAGCATTTGGTATATTCTACAGCCCCAGCCGAGAGAGTAGTGTAGTAGTAGGAATTCACTTTCTGTTGTCGTGTGTTTTACAAACTCACATGCCATCTAATATGCTTGCGGTGTTTCTAGTAATGTTACAAAGGTAAAATCATTTTTTCTAATACTTTAAACCTCAGATGTCTGTTTGCATGTTACGCTCTTATACCATCTGTCAAATTTGCACCAAAATTGCAGTACTTTGCTGGTTAGCAACAAAGCTGTCGATTCTTTTTCAACTTGACTCATTTCTCCGCAAAAGAATCATTTGTCTGTGCTCGAAAATGGTTATCGAATACAGTCACAATTTTTGATATTTGGTATTTTGAGGCCCCGACCAAAATAAATGTTTCAAATTTTTTCCATAAGACTTGTCCTTGAAAATGTAGAAAAACAACATTTTACATTAAAAAACGCTGTCTCCTACTGTATCATAACAGTACAAACGAGACAGTATGTACTATAACAGCACCGTCTTGACCGTAGTACCTATAGGACCCCGTTGTGACCCTGCCTTGGTAAAAGTTGACGAACGCAAGAAACTCTATTTAGCTACCCAACCGTTATTTACTACAACAACTTGCCGGGGGAAAGAAAGAGAGTTTGGAAACCATGAAGGCCGCTTTACCTGTGCAAAGAGAAGCAACATATCATAGTGAGAAAGAACCGACACAGATATTTTCTTCCTGGTTTTCAGTTGTATCTCTAATATATTTGTCCGCTGGATCTTGTCTAGTCTAAGGCAATCTTTGAAGGTCAAGGGGAAGACGTACACGGCACACGCGTCCACCCTGCGCTTTAAGAACAATCTCCAGGTTCCCACCCTCACATTCAAAGTGGCAAGCCATCAGACCCACTTACCTAACTCATAGTCGACTACGGGCCGGAAATCCTCGGAGTGAGGATTCCGATGGCTTGACGCAGTTCAGTACATCCAAGGGAAACTTCAGCTTTAGATGATGGGGGAACATGAATTGGGGTTCTGCCCGCACAAAAAGTTGTCATTTTATTAAGTGAGGGGTACTCCAACTCCGCCAACCTTATATCCGCATGACTGGCTTCCTCAAGGAAGTGCCACAGCCCCTTTGAGCGGTTACCAGTCCTGCGAATAAAGGGGGTCAGCATGGGTTAACCCCTAAACAAATGTGGATTGCAAATGTTTTTTGTTATCGATGGTCTTTAGTGATAATAATGGTTTTAAAAGTGTTTTAATTTGGTGATCCGTGATTGATGATTCTGCGGTTTCTGAACATCGGGTGATTCCGATGAATGCTTGTCGCAGCTTGTTTGAGGCTGATCCACTTCTTAGGTGAACTGGTGATGATGATGGTGATGATTCAATCCTGTTGACTGAGCGAGACCGAGAGAACAGCCTGGGAGTAGAAATTTTTTGAGAGAGAGGGCAGTGTTGGTGAGAGGGGTGTGTCATTTTTCTGTGAAAGGAGGGTTTAATTTTTTTTATGTTGGGATGGGGAATGTTTTGAAAGTTGAGGTGGCATGAGTTGTGCCAGGCGCTGGGGTTTTGGTTTTTCATGTTGTGGCTGTGGTTGTTATTTTTCAGGTTTGGATGATTATGGTTGCCCTTCTTTGCATTGTTTCTTTTCCCCTTCTGTGTTTGAATCATCACTGTCCCTCTTCCTTTTTAAGTTTACTGTGGTTTCCATATCTTCAGGCTGTTCTACCGGTGGATGTGTTTTTTTTTTTTTTTTTTTTTTTTTTTTTTTGAGGTGTTATTTCTTTCTGGCATTGCTGTTGTTGATGATGGTGATTGCTTTTCTGTAGTAATCGTTGTTTAAGTAGGGGATTTTTCCCTCTTCTGATGTTGTTGCTATTACAGGTAGCGCCTTTAATGGGGACTTCTTTTTACCCCAACGAGTTACCTGGGTCCTCCTCTCTTCTTCTTTGTTGGGGTGGTCCCCAGTTTCTGGTTTGGGGCTTTGATTAGTTGACAGGATGATTAATGTGGTTGCTGCTGCTGTTATCATTGTTATTGTTGGTGGAGGTGACGATGTTAGTTTGGTGGTTTTTGTGGGTTGGAGTTGGAAAAGTTGCCCAGTTATTTTCAGTTCCAGCATTGGCGTCTCCTACCCTCAACGACCACCATCATGACTTGGTCCTCGTTTTCAATAGGGTTTGGAATAGCCTGAAACTCCACCCAACAATAAATAAATAATAGTTTTGGGGAGGAGCACTCAGAAATAACAATAAGAATAACAGATAGATCAAATAATAACAAAATTTCAACAAAGATTTCAACAAAAACTTACTTTTGCAATAAATACACGCAATACAAAAAATGGTTGGTGAACTCCGTTTATTTGCTTATTAGGATACAATAAGGAAGGCATAAAGCTTTAAAGTTTTATGGGGGAGGGGAAAGGGAGCGGTCATGCTTTTACAATTTTCTAAGGGGACCTAGCTAGCCACATTCACCGACCCATTCAACAGTACAATATATATCAGCCATTCTTCACCAATCACGCTGCAATCACCAAAATACCACATTTGCTCGGTGAGAAGACTTACTTGCAAACCCCGAATGGAATGGATGAATTTATTTAAAGAACATGAGTTATTTTACAAAAATGTTTTATGATGGGGGTGGGAAAAAAAAAACGAAATAAAAAGCGAAAACGAATAAAAACTAGGAAAAAATCCCCCATTTGGTTACCCCTTCTACGAAATGAAGGCCAACTGTTTTCCGATGTCCGAGAACACCGAAAACAAACCGGACCTACCCTAAGTGGGAGAGGGATCCTAATCTAATGGGGCAAAAGAAAAAAGACTGGGTTGGGCAAGGTGAGGGCAGGTAATACGAATTTATAAAAGTGAAATTGCAAGATCTTCCGCAAAGGAGGGTTGAAATAATGGTTGAGGTGCAAAAGTTATATGAATGGGGGAGATCTTAGAGACTAACAACTATGTGACAGGGAGGATGTCTCACGACACACTGCTAAGTTTCAGGGAAAAACAATGCCTACTTACCCGGGAGGAAGAGGAGGGAAGGATGACTCCAACGTTGACCAATTCCAGTGGGAGCGGATCTCCTCTGCCGTCAAGCCGTGCCGCTCACTAAGAAGGTCCGAAGCGGACAAACGGTGTTTGACCCATCGGCTTACGTCGACCTTCAGCCTTTGGGTCTGACTGGAGGAAAAGAAAAGTCCGCCACACCTTTCGTCTCCATACCACGTTCCCTTTCAAGGATTGGCCCAAGTATGCAAGTATTTCAGCGAGCCTGTGGCTCTCCAGATCAGGCATAACCAGACCCCCGTTGTGTGTACGTTGGATGCAGACCTGTCTACGGACCATCGGCCTTCGGCCTCCCCAGAGCTATCTGGAGAGGGATTGTTGAAGCGCCAGCTGACGTGCTAATCGATAAAGGATCAAGGGGAAGACGTACACGGCACACACGTCCACCCTGCGCTTTAATAACAACCTCATTGGAGGCCATTTTCCCACCTGAGCATCCACCTTAGCTTGTATTTCTGACCAATTTCGCTTCAGTTGGAGGTCGGGCCCGAAACACATCCCGAGGATGTTGACGGGTCCGTCACTCCTGTGGAAGGGTCCTGGAAGGGTATCGTTACCCCTCCAAGCATCGAGCCTCAAACCTTCGCTTTTGTCAAAATTGCCTTTGGCTCCTGCTATCCACTCGTATTCGCCAACCACCTTCTCCAAAGCCTTTATACCCAGGCGGCGGGATACAAAGACTGTGATATCATCGGCGAACGCGGAAACCCTAGCTGTAAGAGGGCCAGCTTTACCCGCTCATCCCTAAGCCTACGGAGCAGGGGCTCCAAAGCGAAGACATAGAAGAGAGGAGACAGGGACAGCCCTGCCAGACCGAACACTCGATCGCGAACGTCCTCGAACGCCTTCCGCTCACCTGCACCACTGCGGAACTCCGGTTGAAATCCGGCAGTCTCCAAAACAGACGCTAAAATACGATGGTCAACCCTATTGAAGGCCTTGGACTGATCTAAACTGATCAGCACGGCTTTCGTGTCGTCTTCTATCCCCTATAGGACCTCGCGAATCAAGTGCAGATTGTCTTGGATCGATCTTCCCTTCACAGCGGGGCCTATCAGATCGCTACTGACAACCTGTAAACGATTCACTAAGACCCGGGCCAAAATATTTAACTCTGTGTTAAGCAGAGTTATGAGCCTGTAATCGTCGAATCCCTCCCAAACATGCTTATCACCTTACTTCAGCAATGTGATCACGCCCTTGGTAACGCTACCAGGGATGGCTCCCTGGGCGAACTAATGGTTGAAACTATCCGTCAAATAGGCACAAACATGTGTGGCAGCCTCAAGTACACTTCGTAGGGTAAACCATCAGGTCTTGGCGACTTGTTGAGGCCGACCTGCTTCAACGCATCACTGACTTTGCATTCAGTAACCACACCCTAGCAGCCAGCTGCTTCGGCCACCCCAAGGCGGGGGAAGTCGGCAAGATAGCTGCTAAACCCCTGAAGAGGGAGATCAGGACAGCGGGCAAAGCGATCACGAAAGAGCGCCCGAAGGGCATCACGCATCTCACGATTCGATCGCAGCACGCGCATATCTGGGGACTTGACGGAATCAATATACCGACTGGGAAACCTTTAAATTTCTTCCTCACGCGCAGTCACGTTCGATTTCACAGCTTCGTTGAGAACTTTTTTAAACCTACATCTAACTACGAATTCCTTGTAGCGCTCGCTAGTCTCACGCTCAAGGTCCCACCAAGATAGTTCTACAATTAGGGAGTTACCCCCGCGCCAGCCACGGCCCGAGAAAGTCTATCTTCTATAGATTTCGCCTTCCTGGTCCTATCTAAATTGAGCTTTCGACCGTATTTGGTGGCGAAATCTCTAATCCTATGTTCAAGAGAAACCAACCACTTATTTCTGGTAACCGCCCTCACAAACACCCGCTTAATTAGGGATTCCAGCCGGTCCCGGAAGTCCCGTATCTCCAGTAAGGAGATACTGAATTTCCAGTATCCGGCTAGACTAGGCCTATTAGCTAACCTCAGATTGATCCTAACAAGTTTATGGTCAGTCAGCGCTTTCAAGTGGAGCGTGGGACAACTAACGAAATCGCAGTCAGCTCTTCTAACTAACACTCTGTCCAAGTAGTAACCCTCTTTGGCAGACGGCAATAGTTGGTGAACTCCGTCTGATGCTCTCGTTGACATGCATTTATGGAGGAAGCCGAGTCCATGATGTATGGAGTACAAGGACATTAAAAAATGGTCTCCGTAAGATTGATCGCAGTCTTTTACAAGGTAAATTCAAGGTTTGGTGCCTGCAGCATATATTTATTCCAATGTTATGACGACTGCTACTTGTATAAGAAATTGCTTCAAGTACAGTCGAGTCAATGGAGGCTAAGATGAATAAATATACCCGAAAATGCTTGGGTTTACATCCTGGTTTGTCTAATGTTGCTTTGTACTGCAGACAAGCAAAAGTAAAATTACCATTTAAATCAATTGTAGAGCAATTCAAATCCGGAAAAATTAAACTCCCGGTGACGCTGAATGATTCAAAGGATAAAGTGATAAAATCACTAAAGCCTATATTGAAAACAGGAACGAAAAAAATGTCAGGGACACCATAAGAAGTGCTAAGGCCAACTTAACTTTCTGTTGTGGGAGCCTTACCCATCTCACCATAATGGATTCTTCTCACCGTTATTAGTACTGAGAGATTTCACTGCCAAAGAGGCAGATCAATATCGGTGTTATCCGAACAGTACGAGACTTCTTACCTTTTCTATGAATCTCTTTCTTGTGTAATATAGTCAGTTATCGAATATCCGTGTTTGCGTTTTCATAAGTGACCCTTTCCGGGGCCACAACATACTGGTGACGAGGAACTCGAACGAATAAAGGGAAGCGAAAGGGGTTAATCGCACAACATACTCGCGAAGATACAGCGTAACAACAAAGAGATACCCAACTACAAGTTGTTAAAGAATCTACAACAAAGTTCCAGCATACAACGAACCAAACAAGATTTTTGTTAAACGACTACAAGATATCAAATTGTATAAACGACGGAGTGTGTCGGATAGCGGATATTTTTTTTTAATCTGTAAGATTGTCACGTAATCAAAAGTGATTTTTATATTTTTCTTTCTTTCCCCCACTTCAGAGAGGAAAATTTAATTCGGCGCTCACAGTTTTGTGTTGTACATAACACACACACACACACACACACACACACACACACACACACACAGAGTAATTATTCTTGATTTCTGGGGATATTTACTGAAAAAAACTTCCCCCTCCTCCAGAGAAAAAAAAAGATGTTTTTGAATAGATATTTTTTTTTAAGTCTAAAAAAAATGGAAGAACGTAAAGAAATGTTTGCACAAATGATGAAGTTCCAAATGAAGTCTCAACAAAAAAATGAGGAAAAACTCCTTCAACTTCAGAGAGAAAACGAAGAAAGAATATTAAAAAACGAAGAAAAACAACAACGCTTCTTCTTTGAATTGAAAAAACAAGAAGCACTTTTTAAAAATCTAAATAATAACCAGCCTATAGACAGTACTACTATTTTCTCTCAAAATGCAGTGTGGAACGCACTCAAAACATTTTCCTACGCACCAGATGAGGATAAGACCTTTGAGGCATATTTCAGAAGATATAAAGATATCTACATTACCGACTGTGCCGAGTGGACTGAAGCAACAAAAAAAAGTCCGGCTACTTCTACGAAAGCTAGGAACTGTGGAACAGAACAAGTTCATAGATTATGTCTTACCAAAAAAACTTGCCAACTTGGCTTTTCAGAAACAGTAAAATTACTGTCAGAATTATTCAGCTCCAAAACGTCTCTACCCCACAATAGATGGAAATGTCTCAACTTAAAGAAAAGGGACAGTGATGATTATTTAGGGTTTGCCTCGATCGTCAATTAAAACAGCGACGATTTTAAACTTGGAGAATTGTCAGCGGATAACTTCAAATGTCTGATATTCGCACAAAGCCTAGTGTCGGCAAAAGACGCTGAAATCGGAGGCAGAGTTTTGTCGAAATTAGAGAACGAACCTGATCACACACTTCAAAAACTGGCTGGAGACTGTCAGAGGATAGTGAGTGTCAGAAACGACTCAAAAATATCGATGAGTCTGGTGTTGCTTACGTAAGGAAAGTCAAGCATATATCCCAATCATACTCTCCGGTAAAAGAGAAAAAAAGATATGATTTCCCCAAAATTTCAATACAGGCAGACTAGTGACAACCAAAAAAAAAAAAAACAAAAAAAACACCCAGCACTTGCTACCGCTGTGGAAAAGTACATTGAGCCAAGGACTGTCCTTATCGTACAAAAAATGTCAAAACTGCGATAAATTTGGACATAACGTAGAAACAGAAAAATAATTAAAAACAGAGTCAGACATACAAAAAGCGAGGACGAGTCAGACGAAGTCGTTCATGAATACATAACAGTCAGAGTACTAAATAAGTCGGTAAGATTTCAGTTAGACTCTGGCTCTGATTTATCAGTAATAAACTTACAAACTTGGAGAAAATTAAATAGGTCAATAATAAAGATGACAAGCAACGGCAACAGAAGACAAAATAAAATATGAAGGCGAAAAAATTATCCGAATATCACTAAATGGTATAACCAAAAAATTAAAAGTCTTCCTATTGAAGAACACAGAAAATTTGTTTGGTCCGACTGGTTTCAGAAATTTAATCTCTGGGATCAACCAATTAATACGTTTCGCCTAAAGTAGAATGCATTACGGCCGAAGCTGAAAAAATTAAGATGGAACTAAAAGGTAGTTTCCCCGAAGTATTTTCAGCTGGTCTTGGCAAATGTACTAAAATTTTGGCAAAATTTGAACTGAAGGAAAATACACGCCCCATTTTTAGAAAGAAGCGAAACGTACTGTTCGTCGCGACCGAATAAATGAATAAAGCGCTAGACCGATTAGTGAATATGAGCATATTATCGAAAGTGGAATTCAGCGAATGGGCTGCTCCAACGGTATATATAAGAAACAAATCTAAGGAAATCTGGGTATGCGCAGATTTTTCTACAGGACTGAACGCTGCACGATTAGCACTATCCACTCATCAGCCCAGAAGTGGTTTTTAATAAATTAAACGCAGGAAAAGTCTTTTCAAATATTGACTTAAGCGAGGCGTACCTCCAGATTCCAGTAGAAGAAAATAGCTATAAACTACTCTGTATTAACACACACAGAGGGCTGTACAAGTTTGACAGACTAGTTTTTAGAATAAAAGTCGTACCGGCTATCTTCCAACAGGTGATGGACACCATGCTGGGCGGCTTTGACTTGACTTTCGCTTATCTTGATGATATTGTAATTAGTAGTAAAACGAAGGAGCTACATAGAGAACATCTTAACAAGGTTTCCGCACAAATACGGAAATTTGGGTTCAAGGTAAAGGAAGCAAAATGCGATTTCTGTATGAACAAAATCAAATATCTGGGACATATCAATGACAAAGACGGGAGACGTCCCGACCCCGAAAGGGCTACAGCTATCAAGGATATACCCACCCCTGATAATGTTACATTTACAGAGCTTCCTTGGACTTGCAAACTACTACCAATGTTTCATAAAAAATTTGCAGGATCTCCGCGCCCAGCTAAACGAACTACTAAAAAAGATGAAAAGTGGAAATGGATGCCCGAAAGTCAAACAGCATTTGACCAAATTCAAAAGGCATTAACATCTGATCTTTTTCTCACGCACTATGACCCAAAACTGGATATTATTGTCGCAAGCGATGCCAGCTCATATGGGGTTAGTTCCTGTATCCTACATAAAATGCCCGATGGGACAAAAAAGCCAATAGCCCACGCATCTAGAATCCTTCTTCCGACCGAAAAGCATTATTCCCAGATTGAAAAGGAGGCCTTGGGAATAATATTTCAGTGACAAAATTTCACCGATACTTGCATGGCAGATTCTTTACTCTACAAACAGACCACAAACCCCTAATAACCATTTTCAGATCAAAAAAGGGTCTACCAATTTATACTGCCAATAGGCTACTAAGATCGGGAACAATTTTACTGAACTACAGTTTTAAAAGCGAATACCTCCCGTCAGAACAGATTAGTCACGCAGATGAACTATCAAGGTTGATACCGAAGTATAGTGAACCCTTCGAGGACACAATAATATCAGCTTTACGAACAAACTGTGAAATTAAAAACATGATAGCCAACACCATCAAAGAACTGCCTGTGACGCAACTCGAGATAAAAAGCGAAGCAATGAACGACGACTTCATTACCAATATCAAAAGGAAAATCACTGTAAAAAACGAAAAAGTGCCAGAAATATTTTCACTATGTGACAACGTCCTCCTATATAGTGAAAGGGTCGTAATACAAAAGAAATTGCAAAACAGAATTTAAGAGCTTTCCACACGGGACACCCGGGAATAAATAGAATGAAAAGTCTCATGAGAAGCTATGTTTATTAGCCAACGATGGATAACGACATTACGGGTATGATCGAAAAATGTAAAGGCTGTGCCTTGGCAGCAAAAGCCCCCCCCCCACTACTTTCAAACCTTGGCCAAAAACAGAAAAACCTTGGTCGAGGATGCATGTTGATTTTGCGGGTCCACTGGAAGATTTTTATTATCTAATTGTTGTGGATAGTTACTCTGAATGGCCTGAGGTTCTCAGATGCAGAAGACCTACTACGGGGACAACTGTTGGGTTCCTACATGAACTGTTTGCGCGGTATGGTGTTGAAGATTGTGTGGTCAGCGACAACGGAAGCCAATTCACATCAGTCGAATTCAAGGAGTTCTGCGAAATCTTCCAAATAAAGCACATAACCACACCGCAATATCACCCAAGATCAAACGGTCAGGCTGAACTTATTGTAGACACGTTAAAGCGAGCACTCAAAAAAGCATCAGGTACCTCGATGGACAAGGCAGTACAGCAATTTCTGCGAGTATACAGAATCACACCTAATCCCAATACACCACTGGCAGTCTCACCAGCCGAGACGATGTTTACCAGAAAGATAAGATCTGTCTTCGATAAGCTACTCCCGAAACAAAATAAGCAACTAAAGACCACATTAGCGCCTAAAAAAAGGTTCAACCCGGGAGAAAAATTTACTTGAAAAAATATCAAAATAACACGTTCAGTTGGGAAAGTGGAATAATTAAAAAAAGAATTGGTGATATGGTTTACATTGTAGAAGGACCCAAATACACACATGAGACACCAGAACCAGTTACAGAAACGCCGTTTGAACGACTCCAACGACGTACCACAAACAGAAGAAGAGCCAATAGACACCATTTTCGACATGTTCGATTTAGATCCTCCCCAATCAACACCTGAAATACGTTGGTCCGGGAGAAAAAGGAAATTCACCAACCCGTTGATGATCGACCCCAAAAAAAATATTAACAGCACTTTTACGAAGTAAAAGGCTTGGGGGAGGAGTGTTGTGGGAGCCTTACTCATCTCATCATAATGGATTCTTCTCGCCGTTATTAGTACTGAAAGATTTCACTGCCAGAGAAGTTGATCAATATCGGTCTGAACCTCTCCAATTCTCGGGTAGCACTTCGGCCGGCCATGTTATCTACGGCACGGATCTGGCCGAGTGTGTCTCGGTACCTGGAGATTTCCTTCGGCCTCAGGGGGCCTTCTCCCCAGGCATTTATCCCCTTCGGGGGGTTGGGTTCATCACCCGGGCCGTAGGCATTTTTGGGAATGCTGGGCGCGTGTAAAAATAAAAAAAATAGCCGAGATATGGTCATTTAGGATGTAATGAGCCAGGTGAACAATAAAAGATTCCTAAAAAGAATCTAGCAATCCCAAAATGGCCAAAGGATAAACTGGAGGGACACTTTGCAAAAGTCTATAACTTGAACGACATATGGCAGATGGCTCCTCTCAGGTTGAGTTTTCTAATACGCTCTACGTACAACCAGCCTTCTTCTAAAAACAATCTTTTTTAATGGAAGAAAAAAAGCAATACTACCTGTCATCTATGTAATAATAAATCACAAACATTGGGAGCATATCCTCAGCTCCTGTAAGACAGTTCTTGGAAATGGGAAATATACCTGGAGGCACAACAGAGAATTGGATGAGTTGGTCAGATTTATAAAGAATTACAATATAAAAGTCTGAACCAACTACTTCAACCCAGAAATGTGTTTCAGAGAGGGACAGAGTATACGCCAGCTCTAAACAATCAATCAAGCATCGAGCTATACCCGGTAAAAATCTTCTTGGATCAAATTGAAATTAGGAGGTATCTGCCGACCAAACAGGATGGCATAACGATCACCCAAAAACAATATCTAGCAAAGGTCTGCGATAAGATATTGTTCTGTCAAAAGCAAATCTTAAATCATCGCGGTAGAATTATCAATACCATATGAAAGCCAAATGGATCAAATCCATGAATATACAACCAGCAAATATGAAGATCTTAAAAAAGAGCTGGAAAAGGAAGGGTAGAGCATGGTCGTGAAAATTATGGAATTAGGAGTAAGAGGTTTCATAGCAAGCACCCTGTACCAGTTTCTGGGTCAAATATTCTCATAACGCACGCAGATATTTTTCAAATTTCGCCGTTACACTTCATGATAGAACCTATGTCAGCGTTTTCCCAAGCATCCTCTGCGGTCTCGCAACACTTCTATCAATCCATCCCTCGTTCAGTTCTTTCTTCCGGTGTCTCGGGCAGAGCCCTAGCACGTCGCACGTAATCTTGTTCTCCCAGCCACATTTGATGGGCCAGTCTGGTGCTCCCTGCCAATACCTGCAGCCGAAGGTGAGTATCGCGAAGGTTGTTTTTTGATTTCTTGGCGTCTATGGGCACCTGGGATTTTTTGTAGCCTTTGGACGCTTAAATTTTGCTCTGCAATTGTCCTGCAGGGTACGGAAGACTAGGTCTTTTTTGTTTTTACTGTTTCAGCCGTATCTGAAGTCATACCACAGGCTAGCGGGGACAGGCTTTGTTACTTTCAAGTTTAGTTTATTTCCATTTCTAATGAATAAGACCATGTGCTTGTGTTTATAAATCAGTCCTTTGGTAGGGTTTGTTCTTCGGTATGTTTGTAGCTTGGTTTGACCTGCCAGAGCGTACTCCCAACTACCATAGCTAACGAACAGCCATTGCCACTGCAACGCCATGATGAGGCTCTGAAGTTCTTGTATATCGTCACATTGTATTCCATGCATAAGGAGTTTGTTATAATCTCCAAAAATAATCAATCTAGAGGTAACTTCAAATTCTCCTTTAAACGATTGGGAGCAATTAGTGATTCTAAGTACTTTTGTGTCATATTTTATTCATAAATGACCGATGACTATCAACTCTGTTTTTTAATTGTGTCATAATTCTACGATAAACATTCATAATTTCTTTTAAATACACATATTTTACTGAAACTACATTTATCAAGATATATGAATAAAACTTAATTACCTTCAAAATAGTCTCTTCGGCAATAAATCCAACGAGTTTCCCATTGTTAGAAGCACCTCAGAAACTTCTCTTTTAATGGGATCTAATGATGCATGATCGTATTTTTAGTAGCCACCAAATCCTCAAATCTTACAATTGAGATAAATTTACAGTTTAGAAAACAAGAATAAATTGCATAAAACTAGGTTTAGAAAGTAGGAAAATACTACACTTGCATAGATCTGTGTTATTCCAAATATTGCTGATCAAAAAGTCTCTTAGCTATGCATACAGCTTCATTAAATAATTTAAATCTAAAGCTTCGGTTCCGATATTTTTTATCATAGCTCGTGTATGTATCTACGTGTGTGCGTACGTCGGTGTGTCTGTGTGAGAGGAAACATTTTTAAAATGCTTTCTTTTTAAGTATAAATTTTACTTTACATTTATTAAATACATTTGAATTTTCGATATAAATGTATAAAGTGGGTAGGATAATAGCAACAAAGGTTATGCAGAAAACGTTCCTAAAGTCGCACAATTATCACAACCCACGCCAACCTGTTGTAGTCTGTCTCGTACTCACAAACTTAACTGATTTCTTTCATTTAGATCTAGTTTGCAAAGCTTGGCCAAATAAACTTGTCCACAAAAGTCTGATTAGCTGGAAATTATATAATTACTCGTGCTTTTTATTCAATATGCCAGACTGAAAGTGATTACATCATAATAAAATATTAGTAGTAAACGCACTGAAAGAAACACCCACCAAACTATTAGTACGAATAATTGTTGTGTTAGTTAATGCTTAAGAATGATGTAATATTATTACAAAGTGGGAGTCGGACGGAGAGAAATATACGTATTGATAAAAGATTGCTTTGATTTAATATATTCTTAAAAACAGTTAATGAATGTGTTGTCAAGATTTATTGTTTTAGTAGTGATGGATTTTTCCATGCAGATGAATTTTCTGCATGCTAGTGTAGAAAAATCTATTTGCATATCTCTATATATAGAATAGTTACCTGAAGACAGTTGGACCAAAAATGCTCAGCACTTTTTAACTTAAAATTGATCAGAAAACAAATTAGCATCCGGAGAGTGCTTTCTCCCTCTCTCTCTCTCTCTCTCTCTCTCTCTCTCTCTCTCTCTCTCTCTCTCTCTCTGATGTCACGGGGAACTTTTGGGAGAAAAATTAATCTGAAGTGACACATTCTACCGACTGATTCATTAGCTAATAGATCTGACGAAACTCCTTTGAACAGTGATTATTGGAAAGATATATATATGAAAGGGGAACCGCAATGCCAAAGCCCCTACTATTTTGGGGTGTCCAGTACATTTTAGCTTAAGATTGAGCTGTACGTTCTTATTCGTCCAGAAAACAAACAAAATTGTCATCTGTAAGAACGCCACTCACCATTAATTTTGAAAGAAAATCACCAAGATGATTTTTTTAATTTTACTTTATTAGTATATTATTTTTATGCTGAGAAAATTCTTCTGATATTTATGTAGTGAAATTTTTAAAATGAGGATAGATTTAAATCATTCATTCTTTTTCATATTGACTGTATTGGGACTTAATAGCATGGGTAGGTGTGAGTTTATTGATTTTTTTTAAAAATATTACTTAGATCCAATAAGAGAACAAATGCATTACAAATACAGTATTATTAACTTAAATTTTTATCTGATGTAAGATTAAGAAACTTTAAACTATAATTCACTATCTTTACCTTCTATATAAATATATTTTCTTATCATACATCTGTCAATCAGTCGGCGAATTCAACGGATGACTGGGCCCTTTCAAAGATACTAAGTTATCGGGAAAATATTAAGGTGATAGACATCGTATGCACTTGTATAGAGGATGTAATCGTAATGACTTCTTTATTAGATGTTAAGCTTAGTATACTGGAAGTATGTTTTGTCAGAAAATGATAGAATTGTCTAGTCGAATATGATTCACCATACTTTGCTGAGGGCAGAGTAAGGTGAAGCTTAGAAACCAGCTGGGTTGCTTCACAGTCTTTGGCGGGAGCGATATTAAAGGGTTGTGTTCCATGCATATGGGCCAAGTGAGTTCACGCTTTCTCTCATTTTGCACCAGTCGAGATCACCTTTTCTTCATCTTTTTTCCTGGGCTTTGTACTGTCCTTCTCTTTCTCTTCTTCCTTCACCTCTTTTGGGTACCCACACTTTTTCATAAGTCCCCGTATGGGCATCACGTTTTTTACCCCTTTGGGTCTGAATTTTTTATCTCTTCCTTTTCTTTTCTTTGTTTGTTTTGGTTTGTTGGATCATATTAAAATCGTGGGAGAAATGACCAGCTTCCCACTCGGAAGGCTCAATTGAATGTCATCCAAGAGAAAAAAAAAAGACCATCCCAGCGGCCCAAGCGAAAGCATCTCTTAACAGACAGTCCAGTCCGAGAAGGAGCCAAGCCTGTGGTATGGTGATAGGCGGCATCCAGCCGCAGGAGGAAACAAGGGACCAATCCTAAGGTCCCTTTGAAGTTTTCCCATGGTAATGAAGGAGAATCGGTGAACAGGACTTCTGCACTGGTCCAGGAAGCAGTCCCAACCCGTAGAGACAAGCCAGGAACAAAGACTACCAGCACCCCCACTAGAACAAGAAACCAGGGTAGCAAAGGTTATTAACCAGGCAGGAAACACCAGGATAGCAGCAACTACAAGCTACGAAAGCCTTGATGGAAAGCGTACCTGCTTCAAAAACTGGTTTGTCAGATAAGAGCTGACTGGCCCTACGACCCTCATCATCACGTTGGCAGTTACTCAGGACTGGTCTCCAATTTCTGGTAATCAAAGGAAAGTAGCTGATTGAAGACCAACCAGCACATAGAAAATCCCCGAGGAGTATGGACTGGTGAGACTCAATGACTAAACTCAGTGACTAAACATGTTATATAGTCATCTACAGCATCACAACGACACAATAAATAGATAGACGCACGATGATAAAGACGCAGTAATAAACGACGCACACAGAAAGACGCAGGAAGACTTCTTTATAAAATATCTTACCTCTCACTTTATTTGTAAGGTTTCGAAAAGGGTTACTCAAAGTTTGCGTGTGAGAGGGAGCTAGAGACCGAACATAACTGAAATATTTTGACCCCAAAGTTATGGCCGTCAGCGTTGTGTTTTTCTCGTTCTCCATGGCTGCTCAACTGGAGCCCTGGCTTTCCTTAGTACATCTCGTCTATCTCCTTCTCCAACTATACTGCTTGCCCTCCTCTCGCCTGTCTTCTTTCTGTTCAATTCGTCGGCCTTATATTACCTTCAAACTGCCACGCGGTGATATGGACACGCCTCCACGCCCCCGCAACTTCTTCCGATATCTAGCGACCGGGATGTGTCACTTTCGCTACCTTTGGAATGGCCTGTGTGATCGTCATCGAACGGAAATAACTGTCATGCAGTTCAGAGGTCACTCTCTTCCGGTGCGTCAGTCTATGAGAGTATAATGGGATTTTTTTTTACCTCGTCCCATTTCATCAGCCAATTTCCGCCCACGCGATTTCCTCTCATAACTGCCATTAGAATGTGTCACTTCCTTCCGGTGCATCACCTTGAATGGCATTTTTGGCCGGGTCAACAGTGTACTTAACTTTAAACTGAATTGTTTAAAATAGAACTGTTTTGACATTTAAACTGCGTACTTATGTGGAACTGAATTGTTTAAAATATAACTCTTTTTACATTTAACAGTGTGTAAACAAAAACTGAGCTTATGCTAAACTGTATTGTTTAAAATAGAACTGTTTTGGGCCCAGTCGGCTTGGGCTGCAGAATACATCAACTGCATCTCTGCAGAGAGGTAAGACTCCCCCAACGAGTGACACGAAACAATCAGATGGTGATATTTTAGGATGCTGGAGCTTTGGGGAATCAAGAGTAGCTCTTTATTGCCATTGCTCTCAGGTCCACTCTAGCCTGGAGTTGTAGCACTTATCCTATCTATGGTCCTATCTATGGGTTAAATAGAACTAAACTGTACTTATGTTAAACTGAATTGTTTGAATCATCATCATCATGTCGTGCCGCTAGCACGGATATCCCTGACCCTCTCTCGCCACTTCTCCCTATAATTCATCGCTTCTGGCAGGTCTTCAGGGCTACATCCCGTATCCTCACATAGCTGCTGTATGTATGTTCGAGCTGGTCATCCTGCTTTTGCTTGGCCATATGCGGAAGTCCATAGGAGTACATCACTGATGAGTTCGTCCTTGCTTCTCCAGCAGTGTCCTGCGTGTCTGGATCGTCTAACTTGTATAGTTTTCATAATGGGAGGCAGGTGGCCGTATAGTTGGTGCCTTGTGGGGTGTTGCCGCCAGAACTTGTCCAATATTGCTCGCAACATTCTTGTGTAATTGCCGTCTAGCTTCTTCTTCAGCCGTTTAGTTAGTGTGTTTATAATTGTAAAAATGGATTTGGTATTGAATAACCTACAACGGTTGATATACCATGAATCCAAACCATCCTTCTTCTAAAGAAGTACTGTGTTTGTCTCACATAGTCAAGATACAGTCAGCAAATGCTACACTGAGAGTTCGAAAAGCAAGAAAAACGATTATCACCATTCGTAATCCCCTATAATTATGCCTGAAGATAATGTCCACCACAGATCTGCCGTCTGCCTCAGTGACTATGGGAGGTGGAAGCGATAAAGACACGGATTCAGTATGGTGATTATTCTTTTAGAATGTGCTTGCAAAGAGAAGGATTCACTGCAATCCCAGCACTCCATCCTTCCGAAACCTCCAGCAGATGGTTGTGGTGAAAGAAAAGATACCTTATTAATGGGCATTGCTGCCAGCTAGGACACTTGGCTAAAGCCTGTTTTTGGACTTCGTTGGCAAGTTGACGACTCGCATTGATGCTGTTCGACATTGGTTACGTCATAAGACAAGGATAGACCTCCATGAACAGGTGACACACGTGTAATAATTCTCGTGATCCTATCCGTAAGCGAATGATACTTTGGATGGCCTGACTGAAAGAATTGTATTGCAGTCTGAAATTGTAGCATAACAGTTTTAAGTGTTAATTTAAGTACCAGCTAAGGATAAAAAGAGATGTAATAAAAGCCAAGATCGAATAACATTCAATGGGTGGGGGAAAACAGCAAGCCTGGTCGTACAGAAGAAAGCATCGTCGAAGTCATCATTCTCTGTTCTTCCTTTTCATGGCCACGATGGCCCAGGTTCACTCGCAGGGCCCCAACCCGAGAAAGTTAGTTTTCTTTTTTCTAGTCAAGTTAGCAGTATAAATGTTTCATGACCCATCTTTTAGATGAGGTTCTTTCCAGGATTCAAACAGCCACAGTTTGTTCCACCTCCAATCTATAATCCCATTTAACATCTTTGCCCACTTTTATCACCGAGAATAAGAATTATACGGGTATTCACAATTAACTTTACCCTACCAGGGCATCGTTTTCCCAATTTTTTTGGCCTCTGAGAGTAGACTTGCTCCCCGATGGAGACTGTCCGGCTTGTTTTCTTGTTCTTCTGAGCAACTCTATTCTTACGTTTTCAATCATTTCTGTTTGTTTGAAGGTAGCCGCTTCTAAGTACCTGTAATTTCCTTTTCTCCGGGTGTCCTGACACTTTTCTGATTAGGCAATTCTATTTCAACTGTTTCTCTTTTCCTACTTCTCATAATTGACATGGCACATTTTTTGATGCCAAGTTCTATTCCTACATCCTGGCTGAAAATATATATATATCGTCTGTTCCCCTTGTTCTCTTGTGGCATATTTTCTGTTCTTCTGGAAAGAATCTGCAGTATTCATGAAGTAAAAAAAATTTCTCTTATCTGAGCCGTTAAAATTTTCCACATCATAGATAAACAAGTTATCAGTCAGTAGTTGCAGGGGATGGTTTCTTTTTTGTAGGTCGTTCTGAATCATGGTAGTTTTCCTCCTTGTCGTCAATTTGGGTATTTTTTTTATTCTTGTAGGCATTTGTTCAGTTGCTAAAATAAACGATGGACGGGTGTGAATTTCTAAAAGTAGAAGCCATGTATCTTATCATGGCTTTGTGTTTTCCAATTCGGAACTTTCTTGCGGGTTACTCTTATTGAGTCGAAATATATGTCCACCACTGTCCGGTGATTCCTTTTTCGTTTATTTAACATTTCTGTCACGTTCTTTTATCTTCTCCCGCCCTGTCGGATGAGGCTGTAGAATACACGAACTGTTGGCCGTGGGCAGCGACCCTTAAGACGCTAGAACGGAGCCCTGGTGGTTGAGCAGTCATTGATCCGGAGACAGAGTGGTCAATGACTTGCAACGCACCACTTTGGCCCTTACTTGATCTGACGGGCGGTCTGATATGTCCGATCCGAAAATCAGCTGGGCCCATCATGACCTAGCACACATAAAAAAAATTGTCCCGATCGTATATTTCAATCTGCTATGCGGAACATTTATCCCTACCCTTTAACTTGTATGTGCTAGAAGTGTACAGAGTAAGATTAAGAGCCTCCTGCTAAATTCATAATTGAATCTACGGAAACACCAATAACAAACCAGTCAACATTTGTAATAGAAAACGTAATCTCGAGTAACATAAAAAAATACAGTAAAAAAAATTTAAGAACCAAACTCTGTTAGTGGAAGTGGAAAAAAGAAATTATGCAGATTTCTTATTGAAAATGAAAAGATTTCATAACATCACTGTCAAGACTTACCCTCACAAATCTCTGAACATAAGTAAAGGGGTTGTAAGAAGTAAGAAATTGTCATTATGTACCATTGAAGAGATAAAAAGTGGGATGAGAAAACAAGGTGTAACAGAAGTGAAGAGAGGGGAAAATAACGAAACGAAACGAACACCTACATAATGACAAAATACCGAAGAAGATAAAAGTAGGCTATACACTAGAAAGAGTCGAGCAATTCATACCCAATCCACTGTGATGCTACAATTGTCAGAAGCACGGCTATCACGAGGATAATTGTAGAGGTCGACAAGTATGTGGGAAATATGGCCAACAGGATCCTGACAACCATAGTGACAAGTGTGATTATCTGAATAAATGTATCAACTGCGGAGTGGATCATCCCGTCTATGCAAGATCTTGCGAGAGTTGGAGATGAGAAAGGGAAATATTGGGAATTAAGCATAATAACATCCCGTATAATGAAGCACGGAAAGTAGGATCTTAGACCGCAACCAACTCTCAAGCAGTGCAGTGCAATAAAACCCAATATAATAATTATGAGAAATGGTGAAAAAATTAATTCAGCTGGGGCCAGGCGACTGGGAAAGCTATATTAATGAAATAAAAACCTTACTTGATACCACCAGAGCCACAGAGGCACCAACTACATCGGGTGATCTTGCAGCAGACAAAGTGAAAACATCCACACAAACTCAAACCTATGCAGGAAAAATCGATCAAGAGAAGAAAATGGAGATAACACCTATCATACGACCATTTAGATGTGCAACGGAGAAATCTCCTTTCGAAACAAGGTCAAAAGATAGAAGATCCCCAATAAGACCACCCACTTCTACAGATACCTCCATGATATGGACCCAAGGTTGGGACCAGGGAAGGAAAAGACGGAACACCGATTAGAGGTAAGAAAGATATATTAACAAAAGGTTACAAAGGATAGTGTAAAGGTAAGCGGAGCTTACTATGCGGTGGTGACCAATATTAGTAGTCTTCCTGAGAGACTTGGGGCGTGTCGAAATCGAAGTGATCGAATATTACGTCAATCGGCTTTTCGAAGGTATTTTGTGGTGATTCCTCAGATTCATTCAAACGTCATATCCTGAGCTGGTTCATATGGCGTTTGTGGGTGTTTTTCGGTCCCTGGACTATTTATACCGATTCGCCAATTCTTTTTTCGATGGTGCCTACTTCCCAGAATGTAATGTTGTTTTTGTAGGCCTTGAAAAGGACTTTATCACCAGGATAGAAACATTTCTTATGGGGCAAGAGAGTTTTCTTGAACTTCGCTTGCCGTTGAATGGGTCTATCGAAGACGGACTTGACTTTTCATATAAAGAGGCGAGCGTCCCATAGGCGTGTTCGGATTAGGGGTTATCCAATACACCTGCAGAAACTGTTGTAATGCTCTATCCGTCGGTGTACCTAGTGCCTTTTTTAAAGCCCTTTTTAGGGTGTCCACGAACCTCCCGGCCTGACCATTCGACCTTGGCGTTTTAATGTGGTCCACTTGATACGTCTTGCAAAAGTCTCTGAATTCACTTGACGTGAATTGTGTGCCGTTGTCTGTCACCACACAATCTACCATGCCAAAACGCGCGAATAGATCGTGTAAAAATCCGATCGTGCAGTTGGTGGTTGGTCTTTTACATTGTAGGACCTCACGCCATTTTGAGTGGCTATCCAAAATAATGAGGTAGTTCATGTTATCTACGGGACCAGCAATACCCGCATGAATTCTCTGCCATGGATGGTCTGTGTTTGGCCATGGTTTGCACGTCGTACTTGGAGATTTTGCTGCAAGCGTGCATCCCTTGCAAGATTCTATCATGTCTGCTAAGTCCCTGTCTATGTTTGGCCAATATACATAGCAGCGCTTGAGGCTTTTCGCGCGGTTCTTCCCCGGATGTCCCATATGAAAATCCCTAAGGATTTTTCTTTGTAGGCTGTTTGCAATCACTACACGGTCATGATACAGTTTGATATCATCACAGACGGAGAAAGCTTCAGGCATATTGGGGTCTTTATTGTGAATTTTGTTTTTGATGGATTGTATGAATTCATCCTCTCGAGACTCCCTTTTTATGTCGGCCAAAGTCACTGGGAGCTCTTTGACTGTATTTGCGATCATGTTTTTAATTTCGCAGTTCGTCCTTAGAGTAGCAATAGGGGAGTCTTCAAAAACTTCTGTATTTTTGGGAATGAGTCACGATAAGCTGTCCGTGTGGGAAATATCTTAGATGTTAGGAACTCTTGAAGTTGTAGTTTTAAGAAAATCGTTCCCCAATGAAGTAATCTATTTGCAGTATAGACTGATAGACCTTTCTCAGACCCAAAGATTGTTATTAGGGGTTTATTGTCTGTTTGTAGTATGAACTGTCTTCCATGTAGGTGTCTGTAGAACTTTGTGACAGCAAATATTATCCCTAGAGCCTCTTTCTCTATTTGGGAATATTGCTTCTCAGCTGATAGCCGGGATCTAGATGCGTGTGCCACAGCTTTTCGCGAACCACCCGGCAGTTTATGGAGAATGCAAGCACCGATGCCGTATGAGCTTGCATCACTTGCGACAATGGTGGGTAAGAAAGAGATTTGAAGTAAGGGTTTTCTTGATTTTTTCGAATGACTCTTGGCATTCAGGGGTCCATAACCATGGGTTGTCCTTTTTTAAGAGTTCATTGAGAGGCCCTCTAAATTCTGCATGTTCTTAATGAACCCTTGGTAAAAGTTAGCTTGGCCGAGGAAGCTTTGTAAGGCTTGAACGTTATCTGGGACCGGCATGTTTCTGATCGTGTTGGCTCTTTCTGCATCCGGACGACGACCGTCTTTATTTATGATGTGACCTAAGTATTTGATCTTTGGTAAGAAAAAGTCACACTTTACCTCCTTAACTTTAAACCCGTAGACTTGTAACTTCTCGAATACGTTTATTATATGGTTCTGGTGCTCTGTAGTAGTTTTACTGGTCACCAATATATCATCCAAATAGGCTGTAGTATAGTCAAGATCGCCTAGCTTGGCGTCCATGACCTGCTAGAAAATTGCAGGTACAATCTTGACCCCAAAAGCCAGTCTGTTGTATTTGTACAATCCTCTATGGGTGTTGATACAGAGCAATTTGGAACTTTTTTCATCCACCTGCGTCTGTGAGGTCAAGTTTGGAGAAGATTTTTCCAGTATTTAGTTTGTTGAAAATTTCTTCAGGGCTTGAGAGAGGATAATGGTGATCCTGCTAGGCATCGTTTAACCTTGTGGAAAAATCTACGCATATTCGTATTTGGTTGGACTTCTTTTTTACGTGGACCGTAGGTGCTGCCTGTTCGCTAAAATCTGTTTTTCACAGAATATTTGCTTGTTCAAGTCTAATTCTTTGTTGATCTGCTCTAGAGTAGCGAAAGGGACATTCCGTTTCTTCTTGAATACCAGTTGTGCACCGTCCTTCACCTTGAGCTTTGCTTTTAATTTAGAAAGAAAAAAAACCTGGGGAAATCGTTGTTTGAGTTCCTTTTTGAGATTTACCGAATTGGGCGTTGTACTTTCTATTTTGCGACAAAAGGTACTCATTGGGCAATCCCATAAATTGAAATTTTCTATCCAATCAGTTCCGAACAAGTTCTCCGAATCTCCGTAGGCTTTCAGCTTTTTGGTAACTCCATTTAGTGTTACTGTTAGGGTTACCTCGCCTGAGATGTTAATATTCTCGCCAGCTACGGAGTTTGCTGTTTTATCCGTCTTTAGTAGGGTCGGCTTTTTTTAATTATACGCCAATTGATAATTGAGATATCAAACCCCGAGTTAAGCTGGAATTTTATGGAGTTATTGAAAATATTTCACATATTTCCTTAAATTCCTATTGACTATGTTGTCTGATTGAGCTTGCCTAATTTTACTTTTGGGTTTTCTCGTTATGTTGGCGTTCCAGGACTGAGTTAAGTTATGATCATTTTTTGCAATATGTTTTCTTCTTGACTGGACAGAATGTCATCCAATACCATTTACCTCAATGGTAACATTGTCCGGGCGGTTTCTTCATCCTACTGGTATTTTGTTTATTGCGGGATTTAGAATATGAGATTTGCCTTTTGCCTTTTTTAGGCGGTTGAATTGGTTCTGATTTTTCTAATCTGAGCCATACCTGATTCCTCGATCGTTTTTGAGTCACACTTGACAGAAATTACTCTTTGAGAGTCCTCTGCCAATTTTTGGAAAGCCAATCCTTGTTCGTTTTCAAGCTTGGTCAGTACCCGTCGTCTGACTTCGGCGTCTTCTGCTGATACTAGACCCTATGCGAACATTAAGCACTTGAGATCATCGGCAGTGAACTCGGCTAGTTTGAAATCACTACGGAGTATGTTCACCGATGCTGCAAACGTTAGGAAATCTTGCTGGTTGTCCTTGACTGTGTTCAGGCATTTCCAACGGTTGTAGAACAAGGTTGTGTTAGGCCCGAATAGTTCCGATAGGAGCTTAATAGTCTCTGAAAAATCCAAGTCTGTGGTATTCTTGGGTAATATGAAGTCTACGAACCTATTATGCTCGGTTGTTCCCAGTTTTCTTAATAGTAGACGAACCTTTTTTTCACAGGGCCATTGTTCACAGTCTACGTTGAAAATATCTTCATAGCGCCTGTAAAAGGCCACGAATGTTTTGTCGTTCTCTGGTATGTATCCAAATGTTTCAATCGAGTTATAGATTGTACATATCGTGTTTTTTCAGAATTTTTTAGCCATTTAATAAATTTACAAGTAATTCTTCAAGTTGTTTTTGCTGTAGTTCAGTTTTCTGCAGTGTAAATTGTTGGAATTCTATTTGTTGTTTATGTAACTCCATAAACAATTGTTGCTGTCTTTCTTCCAATTTTTGTTAGTGGGATTTCTGTCTTTCTTCCAATTTTTGTTGCTGATCCATGTTGGCCTTTAGCATCTGGACGATAATTTTTTTGGAATTCTTCCGTATTTAGATAAAGAAATGACAGCAATTACTGTTGCTTTGAAACCCGTGTACCAAGGGGAGGAACACAAGAAATCTAGACAGACTTTTTTGTTTGCAAAAAGAAAAAAAAAAAAAGGAATGGACAGACAATTAGTTAAATTGAACTACTTACTGGTTTAGCTCTTTTCGAGATACCGTTGTTCCGTTAAATTTAATTTAGTCATTTAAATTTTATCTCCACACTTATTTTTTTTTTTTGTTAGCCACACAAAAAAAAGAATTTCAGCAAGGAATAAAAAAAAGAAAAATATTTCTTGCTCGGCGCCCAACAGGTTCATTTGCATAAGTATTTGCAAGTAAGCAGGGTTCTTTGTTGGGGGATTTTTGTAATTGAAGACAATTTTTTTAGAAGTATGGGGAGGGGAGAAAAAATTATCCTTCAGACCGAAGCAAAAAAATGCTTGGGATTTTTTTCTTTTGTGTAAGAATTTGCTTTCTTTAAAGAAAAAAAAAGAGCTCGCCTCGGTGACTTTGAGGGGAGAAAAATTTTATGCAAGAGATTTGTTGAAATTCAACTCAGTTCCATAAATTTTTTTAAAAATCACTTTGCTGCCTTCGCAGTTTTTGGTGAATAGTTTTTCCGAAAGCTTGAGTCGTACCTAGTACTTCGGCTCTTGAGTTTGTCAGTTTGTTTTGTGAACAAACTGGATTTTTTTTGTGTAAGCAATCGTTCTCGATACTTGGTTGACTGTTATATTGTTTGGACAGACTTTGAAAATCTTAGATATTCCGTAGGTGTCGAATCATGAGTTCGTCTCTGATGTTGGTAAGCGGAATATTATTTTGTATGTAGTCACTGGGTTTTGCGTTTAGATCGTTGATGGAGTAATGTCAGATTGATTTCTCGTTCAATACTGCAGTGTGATTAAGCGGGTTCTCTGTCGATACTGACGTGGTGAGGACGAAATTCTCGAATTTTTCTGTCGCTATTGATGTAGGACTGGTTAGGCATTGGGGTTTTCGGCATGAGAGCGTTTCTCGAATCCTTCTGTCGCCACTGATGTGGACCCAAGGTTGGGACCATGGAAGGAAAAGACGGAAAACGGATTAGAGGTAAGAAAGATATATTAACAAAAGGTTACAAAGGATAGCGTAAAGGTAAGCGGAGCTTACTATCCGATGGTGTTCAATATTGGTAGTTGTACACGGCTGCGTACTACTAGTACTCCTGCTAATACTACGGTATTACGATACTACTCCCTGAGAGTGTTATCTCACATAGTGATATAGTGCTGGAAGAGTCCAGGTAAGTTTTGGTCTCACAACGCTCCACAAACAAGAAAGTTCTTATAGACAAACAAAAGACTTCATCAAAACAAAAAATACATAAAACTGAAAACGTTGAATCCAGTAACAAATTCAGACCCTTAGAAAAGACGGAGATAGAGAATCGCCCTCAATTAACTAAACACAAATTCCATGAGAATAAAAGAGCGAACAATCCAGACCTAAGGCTTAACAATGAACCACAAAATAATTCAGTGGAAATGCGACGGGATCAAAGCCAAGAGGAGCTAACTACTCTTATTGATGACACGATTACAACCTGCCATTGTCTACCTTCAAGAAATATTCCTCAAAACTGATGATGACATAACAATAAAAAATCATCAAAGTTACAACTACATCAATAATACCGGTCATAGAGCTTCGGGTGGTGTCTAAATCCTAATTAGGAATGACACACCGCAAAGCAAACTCAACCTCAACACTCAACTCCAAGCAATAGCTGTCAAAGTGACTTGACACCAAAAAATCAATATCTGCTCAATATATATTCCGCTTCACGATACAATAAATGAAAATGAACTCAACAACATATTACAGCAACTACCCACACCTTTTATTTTACTTGGCGATTTTAACAGCCATAATACAATGTGGGGCTGTAGAAGCACAAACTAGAAAGGCAAAACTCTGGAAAATATCCTAAATAATAATAATCTCAGCCTCTTCAACAAAAAATCACAAACACACATTGATTCATCTTCTGCTACCTACTCAGCCATTGATTTAACCCTCTGTGACACCTCAATTTTCCTCGATTTCACCTGGAAGGCGTATGACGACACATGCGGGAGCGATCATTTCCCAATTGTACTCGAGTGTCTACACCCTCAAGACGACGACCTTGCTGATGAAGATTAGATAAAGCTAACTGAAAAGAGTTTCAATCTCTATGCCATAAACACCTCATAGAAAACAATACAAAAACTGCTCTCGAATTCTTAGAAAAACTTATCAATATAGCTAAAACGGGCATACCACACAACCCAACTTCTCATAATCGAGACAGCCCATGGTTCAGCAAAGAATGTAAATAGGTTATTCACCTAAGACAAGCAGCTTTGCGAAAATTCAACACCGAACCCACAACCTCGAATTTAATTTCCTTCAAATTCCACCGAGCTAATGCCCGCAAAATCATCAAAGAAGCTTAGAAGAAATCCTGGCAAAATTACATGAGCAAGTTAAAGACCTCCTCTAACATTAAAACAGTTTGGCTCATGATTCGGAAAATAGCCGGTAGTTTTTTACCGGCTATTTTCCGAATCATGAGCCAACCCCATAAAAAACACCTCTCTGTGTCAAACCAGAAAATGAGAGAAAAAAGGCTATTGCAGATCTTCTACAAGAAACGTTCGCCAAAACTCCCCCAGCCAGTTCAACACACATTTCAATAAAATCAAATACACCCTCGAAAAGAAAAAAAAAATTTTACTTCAGCTAATTCCCAAATATACAACAAGCCATTCACTCTGACTGAAATAGTAGATTCCATAAAAAAATACAACTCAGCTGTCGGTCCTGATGATATACATAATGAGTTTCTCAAGCAGTTGCTAGATTAATCAGTCAAATGCCTGCTAAACATATATAATAATATTTGGATGAGCGGTATCTTCCCAGAAACATAGCGACAATCAATAATTGTCCCGATCCCCAAATCAGGCAAAGATACTTCCAATCCTCAAAATTAACGCCCAATCGCATTGACTAGCTGACTTTGTAAGACGATGGAGCGGATGATAAGCCGTAGACTGACGTGATATCTCGAGACAAATGGTCTAATAACAAATATTTAAATGGAGTTCCGGAAAATAGAAGAACTATAGACCATTTGATCCGACTGGAAACTTTCATCATAAAAAAACCTCTGACGGCAGTATTTTTTGATTTAGAGAAGACTTACGACACTACATTGAAGTATGGTATTATGCGGGACCAATATGATCTAGGCTTAAGAGGAAGACTGCCAATGTTCATTAAACACTTTCTCTTCGAAAGAAGACTCAGGGTACGCGTGGGGTCCACTCTTTCAGACTTACAAATTCAAGAGGATGTACCATATTCACAATTAACGCTATGTGCGAAATGGACATATAATGTTCATTACTATAGAATATATAAAGAACATCGGAATCTCGGAATTCGAAAACACGTAACGACTTCTTGTTCAGGTACGAAACCTTTTTATTAAATTTGAGTTAAAGGCTTCGACGTAAGGAAGAGACACAATCTTCTATGCTGTCTTATTCATTTGGCCCCCAACTCGAGTGGCCCCCATAGGGCACACGTTCGCCTCGCGCCTGCGAGCTCCAAAAGTCGATCCTTCTCGTTTGGCGTCTCGTACCAAACTCTTTCTCTCTTCAAATTCTCACACAAACCTCCGCGCGCTTCCGGTGCGTGACGTCACCTGCACCCTGTCACATCGGTTCGTTTCGGACTATCATGACATCTGAGTGACACCTCCATCTGCCCGCGCGCACCCGCGTTAACACCTGCTTCAATGTTACACCTAATAACCCATGTGCTGAGCCGAAAGGTTCTCAGCCTAACTAAACTCAAAGACATGAACCAAAATACCTCGGCTATTTTATAACATACCTATCCAACTACAATAAAATCATTTGTGATCGATGATGACAAATTATTTTCTTAAACTATTGTGCCGCTCCTCCTCATGTCGAACTGAGCAACAAAATTTTCAGCAATACAATTTCAACAAAATAATACAACAAAAAACATGCGTTAGTCCCATGCTCAAAAGTCACTGAAATGAAAATAAAAAGTGTTCGTATTGTCCTTCGTTTTTTTTTTTTTTCATTTTTTTTTTTCTTTTTTCGACCACATTTTCTGGTTCTTTTTTCTCTTTTTTCTTCATTTTTTCAACAGTCACTCGTTCGGCATGTATATTTTTTCAGTCTTTAATTTGTTCTCTTATTTTCATTTTTTTTTTTTTTTTTTTAATCTCAGGTCAGTTGCTCATTATGACTTTTGCACTTCCTTCTACGTCCGTACTCACTACTGCTAACTTTATGTCTCCTTCTCACGTAATCGCTGTCATTAATTAATGTACACATTTTAACCTTCCACAACCAAGCATAGCTCATAATCAAACCAAGATACATGTTTCCCCGTTTTTTCCAACTTTTGACCACCGTCAAACGGTCTATCTCACATCTTTTCAACAACTTACGAGTACCCTTCTTTCTTACCTTCTTTCTTTCTTTCGCCCTTAAAATACCGGGTGTTCTTTTCTAAACCACTCAAACCTTTTATTAGCTCATTCAATAAAATTTCTCCCTCGACACAACTCAAAATCGAGTCCGCGAATTTTCCAAACACATCCAATGAGATCACCAGAACTCTGCGCATATCTTAAATAACTAATCTCCAAACCCATGTTTTTCCGAACATCTTCCTCAACAAAACCTCACAGTCTCACTCCAGGGGGGAACTCACAAAATAACTGTCTGCCCAGTCAGACATAATAAACATCCGTCTGTTCGTTGCTCTGCCTCTCTGGCGAGATATCCGCGACAATTTTCCAGTCAATACGGACAACGAAACGTCCGAAGTATTCCAAACGTGCCTCCGACTTTTTCAGACTCGACAACTTAAACAAAAACCTGGCATGATTTCTTCAGCGCCCAAAATATCGATTCTCCAACATCGAAACCTGTCCCAAAGGTCCTAACTACAGATATGCGAAATTCTTCCGATGAGCGAAATCTCCAAGGTCTCGAATCAAAATTCTAATCTCCGAATATTATTAGCCCGGACCACCAACAAGTTACTACAAGTTTTCATTCATAAAAAAACGTTATTTACTGCAAACTTCACCCACAATGACCCCGTCTATCGTAAAATTCATTCATAAAAATATTGTTTATTAAGGCTGTCCATCATGTGCGCGACACAATCCTCTGTCCGCATAGCGACCACCTTTCTTTCTTCTTCTCTGTCACTGCGAGCTTATTTCTCTGTTACTCTTTCTTTCTCACCTCCCACCACGGTACAAAGTCACATACAGTAGTAATCATAATTTTCTATGCTACCAACGATTTTTCTTTCTTTTTTTTTTTAAATTTTAGAATTATTTCCAAATCTATCCTCCACGACCATTCAAACTCTATTCGTAAATTAAACTATGGCAGACGTAAATGAGCAAATACCTTCTTATTCTTTTTCTTTTCTTCATGCTTTTTTTTTTTTTGGAGTTGAGTTGCGTTACTTCTTTTTTTTTTTCTTTTCTTTTCACGCCTTTTTTTTTTCTTTTTCTTTTGGAGTTGCACAGTTTTTCTTCTTCTCTTTTCGGTGTTGGACTTTTCTCCTTTTTCATTCTGAGGGGTGCCGAATTTGTTCTTCTTGTTTTTGGTCTCTTTTCCTTGTTTCTTATTTTCTTCTTCTTCTCTTTTCGTTGTTGGACTTTTCTCTTTTTTCTTTCTGGGCGGGGGGGGGGCGAATTTGTTCTTTTTGTTTTTGATCTCATTTCCTTGTTTCTTATTTTCTGGGGCCTTGTGTTTCCTCTCTCTCTCTCTCACTCCTTCGATCGCCTGAACAAGCCGCTCCGAAATAGATTCCTCCTTGTTCTTAGCCGCTTCTCTGATCGTCTCCGTGGAACCATGGTAACCCAGTCGTACCATACCCATGATACGGATATGCCCAGCTCCAGCGCCAAATATGTTTATGTTGCGTTGCCATATACACGAATATGGCCATGTGCGAAATAGACATGTAAATGTTCATTACTATATAATATATAAAGAACATCGGAATCTCGGAATTCGAAAACACGTAACGACTTCTTGTTCAGGTACGAAACCTTTTTATTAACTTTGAGTTAAAGGCTTCGACGTAAGGAGGAGAGACACAATCTTCTATGCTGTCTTATTCATTTGGCCCCCAACTCGAGCGGCCCCCATAGGGCGCACGTTCGCCTCGCGCCTGCGAGCTCCAAAAGTCGATCCTTCTCGTTTGGCGTCTCGTATCCGACTCTTTCTCTCTTTAAATTCTCACACAAACCTCCGCGCGTTTCCGGTGCGTGACGTCACCCGCACCCTGTCACATCGGTTTGTTTCGGACTATTATAACATCTGTGTGACACCTCCGTCCGCCCGCGCGCACCGCGTTAACACCTGCTTCAAAGTTACACTTAACTAACCCATGTGCTGAGCCGAAAGGTTCTCAGCCTAACTAAACTCAAAGGTATGAACCGAAATCCCTCGGCTATTTTATAACAAGGAGAGTGTTCCGCAAGGCAGCATCTTCTCCGTTACTCTCTTCTCCATCAAAATAAATAATATTGTAAAATCTTTGACCCCTCAATCGTATGTGCTCTTTACGTCGACGACTTTGTCATATGCTATCGAGCCACTCAAATGAACATAGTAGAGCGACAACTACAAATAAATTTAGATAAAATAGATAAATGGGCAACAGAAAACGGTTTCAAATTCTCCAAATGTAAAACTCAATGTATGCATTTTTGCTCTCTAAGAAATATGCAAAAAGATCTTGTCATCAAAATTGAAGATTCCGATATACCAGTCGTTAACGAATATAAATTCCTCGGCGTAATATTCGACAAAAAACTTACATTCATCCCGCACATAAAATATTTAAAAAACAAATCAACCCGTGTCCAACAACTTTTGCGAGTCGTTGTCTACACAGAGTGTGGAGCTGACCGTTCAACACTCATTAAATTATACAGAACTCTTCTCCGCTCGCAACTTGACTATGGTATTTTCGTATATAGATACGCCAGGAGATCTTATCCAAAAGACCTGGACCCTATTCCCCATCAAAGCTTAAGACTAGTATTAGGAGCATTTAGAACTTCTCCAATTGACAGCCTATACGCCGAGCACCTCTGCAGATCAAAAGTGAAAAGCTCGCCCTTCAATTTTACACCAAACTGAAATCTTGTCCATCCAAGCCAGCTTATGACTGCACTTTTAATCCCAATTACAGACAATATTTAGGGAAAAAATCAATTAAACCATTTGGCCTCCGGATGGAACCTATTCTCCAAGAATCCACAATCTTTCTAACTAATATCCGTAAAAGCATCTTGCTACAAACACCACCTTGGATTATCAAAAACCCAAAAGTACTCCTCCAACTAAATGAACTCCCCAAAACAAAAACACATCCCAGCACCTACCAGGAAACACTTCACAATATCCTCGAACAGCATCTCGACTACCTATATATCTTTACAGATGGCTGCTCTAAAGACAATAATAAAACAGCATGCACAGCTGTTTTAAACAAAATAATCCATAAAAAAAAGCTCTTCCAATAGAAACCTCAATAATTACAGCGAAGACTTGTGCAATAGACCTGGCACTCAACATCATCTCTTAGGAAAAACATGGAATATTTATCATGTTCTCAGACTCATTCGCTGTCCTATTATCAATAAACAATAAAAAAAACAAGAGAACCCACTTATCATCGAACTACTTTGTAGACTTGACTCAATATCAGACAAAGAAATCCTTTATTACTGGAGTCCAAACTACATTAGAGTGAGAGTAAATGATAGAGCAGACGCGGCATCCAAATCGGCATTAAATTTGACCCCCGACATATACAACATCCCATTCACTGATTTAAAACCCAAAATCAACAACTTCCTGCATAAAAAATGGCATCGACACTGGGAAAATATCCATAACAAATTATTCCAAATTATACCCATTTTGGGAGAATGGAGACCAGCTTTCAGAAAATCAAGAAGCGAACAAGTGGCAATAACAAGATTGCGTATTGGTCATACGAGACTTCCGCATTCTTTTATATTCAGGCAAAAACAGCAACCACAGTGTTCGACATGACAAACGCCCTGAACCATCAAACACGTTCTCTTTGAATGTAAAGCATTCAATACCACCAGAAAGCGCTACTTCCCAAATAAGAAACATGAAGGATTTGTTTGAGAACATCCATATGGACAACGTTCTATCTTTCTTGAAAGAGACCAAAAAATATAAACTTTGGCACAATTCTAAAATCACAACCAACCAATCAACCTAGAGCAAATAAATTATTGTTAAATAGCAGTAGTATTGTGAAATCATTACAACTACTTGGTTATACAAAATAGTTATTTTATATTAAACTCAGGTTTAATTGAAAAACTTGAAACCATTTATTCGTGTGTGAGTAAACGAGCTGTGGCTAATTAAGTGTGCTATATATAAAATGTGTTTACAAATCATATATATTTGATATATATATGTAAACTAGATTTGGCATTAAATAACCCATAGTGGTTGATATGCCATAAAACACAACCAACCAATTTTCTCGTACTTTGCTTCAGAAAGGCTTTGCTTCTTTTGCATCCGGTTGTTCATTTGTTTTGATTTCTTCACAGACTTGTTGGTAAAACTTTTTTTGGTTTTCTTTCAATACTTTCGAAGGGTCTGTTTTGCATGTATGGCTTATTTATATTCTGGTATCTATTGAATCTCCCTTATTTCGCCAATAGGTTTTGATTTATTTCTTCCTGTTGTATTGTCAGTTTTTTCTGCTGTTGTCTTTTTTGATCTTTCTATTACATTGTGTTTTCATGTATTTTCTTTTCTTTTTTTTTTCTTTTTTTGCTTTGTAATTTTGCTTTTAGTCTCATTTTACAACCAACTTTTGTATTTCTGTTTGGGTTCCTATGAGGGATATCAATTTCTTCGCTGACTTTCTTTGCTCTTGCATAATCTACATCCTTTACTTCAGTAATGTCGTTTGTTGCAAGATTTTTTTAAATGATTCCCCTTTTCGTTTTCTTGTCTTGGCTCCTTACAGATTGTAATGTCTCCATTTTTCTGATTATTTCTTAAAATGAATTCTTCATTGTTTCATTTGGTGGTAACGTTGGTGTTGAGGTGCTGGATTTTATTAAGGTTTAGTTTTCCCTAATTTGTGTTTCATCTCTTTTGGGAAAACCTTGTTGATCATACTCCTCATCTGTCCACATATTTCGATTCCATCATGTTCAGAAAAACAGTCTTTCTTTAAGATCATCCTTGATTGATCTGTATTCAAATTAACAACTTCTTTCTAAATTTTTATCATCTTTTTCCTCCATATGGGTTACTTTTAAGATAGGTGTGGAACACGTTTTTGCTATCTTTTCAACTCCATTTTTTCTGGTGTCTCTCTTATTTATTTTTTTGTGCAAGAGAGGTCATTACGCAAATTATAACAACTAACATTCGCTCGAGGACTATTGGTTTCCCATTTTGGGTATTAAGGGAGCACCTGCCGATCATGGCATTCAAATTTTCATTTGTTTCTCTTCTAAGACTTTTATTTTTAATGTGTATCATATTGGAAGTATACCAGGTACAGTAAGCGATTAATATTTGTGTCTCAGATCTCCCCAGGTATTATTCCATCAGCCGTTAATAAAAACGTATGCCCTCTAATTTAACTTGAACTTCCCATATCACTTTTAATTTAATCGAGCTTTGTGGGTTAATCTATCTTAGATTTAGACAAACATTTCAAAACTGGTGCATCTGACTAGTACAAGCCTAATCATTACTATAATTTGTTAGAATAAAATTATTTTGTCTTAGATACAGTAAGTATGTTTAAATGTATGCATGTGCACTTCCATGTATGTACGTGCGTGCACGTATTTTTGTACGTCCGTTTCTCACTCACTTTCTTGATAATTTATCCTTTTAATTTTGTGATTTAGAATGACAGGAAAAGTTATTTACGAAAATAAGAAATCAGAAAATTAAATGCATAGATAACTGAAGTAATAACACGTAAAAGAATTTTTTGTGCGAGATACACTGAAGGGCATATAAAAGTACGATACTAAATGCTATTGAAACTTTCTATTTACCTCAGTGAAACACGACTAAGGAGGGGAATGAAGAATTGTAACTGTTGAGCTGGTCGTGTTTAATTCTGTTGATATAGTCTTTTTCGGTGATTTTGAATGATGTCCAAAGAATATGATCCATTTCATCACCCAAAAACTTTTCGAAAGCCAAAAGACTTGTTTTTTCAATTTCCAGAAGTAATTAATGTCCGTAAAAATTTTTTTTCTTATGATGCATTGCACCATGACCAAAGTGGAGTAACTGTTCCAGGCTACCGACAGGAAACTCTTTCTTTCCGCCTTTCAATCTTTTCATTGGCAAATTTTGGGACTTTTTGTAAGTTTCTTTGTTGTTGTTTTTTTCTATTTACACTAAACATTTGGATGCTTTTTTTATTTACATAAATCTTTTGGGTAGTCTCTCAATATTTTTTGTCTCATTTCGGTTTTTTTAATCCCACCAGGGAACAATGACCAGCCTGAAAGCTGGAAGAAAAAGAAGCTCCCTGACACTGAGACAAGCGTATAAAGCAACTTCCAGCTGGTCTAGAAGAGAGGATGATAAAACCCTGAAACTGATGCCAACTATCTCGATGAAAAGCATCCAACCACTCACGGAAGGTGTCTGAGACGGCACCATCGACTAGCCAAATCGCGACGGAGGAGAGAGCAATGACGCCTGGCTGTAAGAACACCACAGTATGGGGCCTAACAGAGAGCGAAATCAGAGCTAGTCCAAAAAAAGAGGGCAGCAACTAGCCACCAAGCAATCGTACCAGCGGCATCCTGTAAAGATACCACAATGCCTCCAGCAGTTAGCGTATCACAGCAGTACTCAGCTGAGAAATGGAATATCCCAAATTGAGGGTGACTGGCCATCTGTGAACTCCGTTAGTTCAGCACCAGAAACAGACAAATCAACAATCCATGCAGGCTAGGATAAGAAAACAGTGGGAGCAAATCAGCTAAAATGGAAGCCCCTAACTTAACAGAAGTCTCCGAAGCATCATAGGCTAGCATACATGGACTACCATCAAGAGTAAAGAAATGCCATAAAGCTCATCGATTAAGTATGCAAAACTTCGGAGCCAAGAACCCTGTCTTTTGTTGTTTTACGTGGATGAGCGTCTCCGAACAAATGCCATCCCAAGCCGTTATCTCTACCCCAGGAGCTTCGTTTTAGCAGCATATTCAAGTTGTATTGGATCGTTGAAGTGGTGAACCTCTCGTACAGAATATCGGGTGTTCAAAACGGAGACAACACATTTTTAATATGTGTAAAGAGAAAGGAGTTCACCACTATCCCAGACACTCTGCTCTTCCCTAGTCTCTACTTTGCGATGGTTGTGAAAGAAAGGCGACTTCACTGCTGTATATGTCACCAGCAATGAAATTTGACAAGGGCTTGACACAATAGGGTTCCCCACAATTCAGTTCCGCCAGTGTCAACAATATCAAAACCAAAAAAAAAAGAAAAAAAAAAACAGCATCAAAAACAACACACAGAACAACCAAAACAGGCCCCACAACAAAATCAGTGGAGAACGCTGCAGCCGAAGCCAGGTGGTCTGAAGTAGTTGAAAAGGGACGTAAGTCCACAGCTGCCGCAGCCACCTCAGATGCTCCAGCCTAAAGTGACTTTAGCATCACCAATAAAGATATCAATAAATTGTGGAACAACAAGCTCAGCAAACAGTAGAACAGCAATAACAAAAGCAACAGCAACATCAGAAAAAGTGGCAAACATGAACTTCAATGAATCCAGCTCAGCACGCTTAAGACATCTAAAAGACGAGGGAGAAAAAATAAAGAGAAGTCGGAAACCCCGTTCAAATCCCAACAAAACATTGTACAAACTGTATTACACGTACAATTAAAAAACAAAAAATCCCCTATTTCCCCCCCCCCAAAAAAAAATCCCCTTAAATCTTACTCCTGGCCGAATAATCGCCTCAGAAAAATTACTCCTCGCTCTCATTCTGTTGTAAGATTGAGTCGGAGGAAACTTGCTCGACATGAAGTAAACCTTCCTCTCATAAAAGATAAAAAGAAACCACCTTCTAACAAAGGGGTGAATATTTTCCTGGTGGATTCTCTGAAGATAGGGTGTAATCTGTCCCATCAATTAAGGCTGCAGGTTAAAGTAAGGACATTGAACGCCATGAACTTTTCCTTGAACTCCCATGTTGACAATCTTCATTCAGTCGTCTGGTTACGTCGACAGCCTAATCTGAAAAATGATGGAGGCCATTTCAGGTGTAACGTTGGCGAAAAGCACGCACCCATCGTTAAAAATTATCTCCCAAAATTGTGCCGGGAGGGTCATGGTGTATGTCCATCCTTCTTTTTATTGGGTATTCAAACTGGTATTCCTTACAGATATCGGCAGCACCTCAAGATTCGATCGTGTTACGGACAATCTAGGCACTGGTAGGCTGTAGAAGATAAGAAGATAACCAAATTACCTTCAATTTCATTCAGTTTCTTTTCGGAGTTTTATTATTGTCAATATCTCTCATTGCTAATTGTTTTTATTGGTTTTTAAGTAGAACAGCCCATAAAGAGCAGGAGATAGTTCGCTATGAGTTGCAAGGATTGTGTGAATGTAATTTTCAAGTATGAGTGGGTCAATTAATAAAACTTGATAAGATAAATCAAAGTAAATTTAATGTTTAACTGATGACCAAAAATCCTAAAAAATTAAAGACAGGCCTTCTGTCTTTGGAATTTTTGTTTGTATATTTATTTCTCTTTATACTTTTGTCGTATAAAGCTACATTTTTGCAGACTGTAAGTGATACATATGTAAATGTCCGTATATAAATACATTTATAAGTGCATATGTACACACACACACACACACACACACACACACATATATATATATATAGACATTGTTGCCTGCGTAATATCAACAGTTATCTCACTTATCTTGTAGGCTATTGCTGATGTAAAAAAATTGTTTTCCCAGTGTATATCATTTTTAGTGAATTATATATGGCTAGATATCAGAGTTATTCCCGTTTAGATATCACAATTATTCCTGACAAGATACCAAAATTATACAAGACTAGATATCAAAAGTATACCAAGCTAGATGTCAAAATCATAGCCAGTTAGATATCAAAATATTAACTTCTTACTGGTTATTTGAAGCCGAAATTGATTGAAAATATCTTATTGAAATCATAACTATGGTTTCCATGTTCTTCATTCTCTGCAATAATTTGTCTGTGCACATTTGATATGGGAGGAAGTTCCTGTGGCGTGAGAGCTAACACGCCCGACTGCAACATTGTAGTCAACGGGTTCGAATTCCAGTCACAGCAATACGTTCCCTTTCGAAGTAATACCCTTGAGAAAGGTATCAACCCCCCAGCCATGGGTTAAATAGTAACTCTACTGTTCTTCAGCAAGGATAGCTTTGTTATCAAATAAACGATGAAGGTTGATTGCAAACCAAGAAACCAAAGCAAAACAGTTATATGGTATCAGTTATTCCAATGTAATATTCTTTATTTTCAAACAAATCGATTTGACTTATAGATAAGTCAGAGGGGACCTGAGAGCTTGAATCTCACTCAAGGATGTAGTTTACTATCATACCAGGACACGCCTTTTGGGAAATCTTAGACTTTTGCAGGAAATAAAGTCGGCGTATATTTAGCCCCACCGACAGAGCTTGACATATATTCACACACACACACACACACACACACACACACACACACACACACGTATAAATACAACTCAGTCTTATTAGAGAATAATGAGAAATTCCATTGTTATGCCATAACGAGATTGGGCGACTTACAAAAAATATAAATAAGCATGAATAAAAATAAGAATAAAATATATATTATTTACTTCCTTTTCTAAAATTATCTCATAGAAATTTAAATCTATCTGTGAATTTTTCATGGATAACAAATTGACTTCATTACTTAATACCTCTCTTTCCTCACTATAATTGTTTACTTCAGTTTCCCCCCCGAACTCCTACGTGTCAAAGGCTATTTCTCTCTTTTTCCATTTGTTTTTCTTTCCAACTTATTTTTTCTTGAATTGTGTGTGTGTGTGTGTGTGTGTGTGTGTCGAGTTTTATGCATATGACGCTTCGCTGAACACACATATACACCCCACACTCTCAAGAGTTTGTGAAGAGTATATATATTCCATATAACATGATAAAAACAACCCTTAATTCTAATTAATTAGATTTGCGTTGAAAATAGGAAAACAAGGAGATTGTGGAGTAATATACTAAACTTGCGTAGACTGGCATAGAGATTTCTGATGTAATCTGCTGTTACCTGATGTACGAGGATTATTAAATAGGTTTCCAGAATTTTTTCGTATGGGTACTTTGTCACAGCCCTTTTCATATCCCCAATTGGCTCATAACGACAGCCTCTCTAAATTTTTCCTTGAGCTTAGGGAATAACCAAAAGTCACAAGGAGTAAGATCTGGACTATAGGGAGGGTAAGGAACTGTCTTGATGCCTATCTTGATCAAATAGTCTGTGAAGAGGATGGAGTTGTGGACTGGTGCATTGTCCTGGTGGAAATGCCACTGAGCCGATTTGAAGAGTGCTGGCCTCTTCCGACAGAATCTCTTCCTGAACGCCCTTAAAACCTCAACATAGTATTTCTTATTGACTGTCTGTCCAGTGGGAACCTAGTGCATGTAGATCATGTCAGTGCTGTAAAAAAAAGTGGTCATCAAAAGTTTGTGGGTGGATTTGCTCTGCCTGGCCTTTTTGGGTCTGGGAGAGCCAGCATGCTTCCACAGGGAACTATGTCTCTTGGTCTCTGGGTCATAGCAGTAGATCCAGCTTTCACCGCAGATCACCAGAGCATCAAGAACTGCGGGATCTCAATTGATCAGCTCGATGATCGTCCTGCTGTCATGACAACGTCTTTTCTTTCTTTCTGATCTTCTCTTAGCGCCCTTGGGACAAACTTCGCGGAAATCTTCCGCATCTTCAGTTCGTCGCGAATAATTGTGTGTACAGTTCCCACACTGACATCAAACTGTGCACTTATTGTCTCTATAGATACACGACGGTTCTTATCCATGAAATTCTTTATTTGGCCAATCAACTCTGGTGTTCTGACTTCCTTACTCCTCCCACAACTCTCATTATCCCTTTCTTGAATCTCTTATGCCACTCAAAAACTGATGCTCCATTCATGCAAGATGGTCGAAAAGCAGTCTGAAGAGTTCCATACGTTTCTCTGGCATTTTTTCCAAGTTTAAAACAGAATTTTATTGCATATCGTTCTTCTAAAGTGTCCCCACTTCCAGGTTGCATTTTTGAAATTCACCAGCTGTGACAATCAGGTAGGGAGTATTCCAATTGCTGCTGTAGCTGTTCATTTGAACCTAAAATAATAAAAATTGGTCAGTCATATCATGAGATGTATAGCAATAACATGCAGAATTTTTTAAGGGTCTACCACAATTTTAAATGCCTGTACAAAAAAGTCTGGAAACTTATTGAAGTCACCTCGTAACATGAACTAAATTGATAATAAACTGAACCATAGAATAAAACATTGTGGAAAATGGAAGTGATTATTATATCCTTCATTATTGACGCAGAAGACACGTGAAGACTATCTGTCAATTGATCTCCAGAAAACTCAAAAAGCATTAATTAGAACTACCAAATCAAGACAAGACCAGAACGCTCGCAGAAAACGAGACCAACAAATACTTAGGGATCTAATTAGTACAATAACTAAAGGATTATTAAAGGGACTGGAGGACTTGGAAGTTGGCGGACGAGTGGAGATCAACCAAGCATTATTGAGAACGGGCAGAATACTGAGAAGAGTCCGAGAGACTTGAGGAGACTTGCTGTTACTCAAACTCCAGTGAAAGACCATCAGCTAACGGTGATGTGAAAAACTCTATTAATAATAATAATAATAATAATAATAACGCCCGCAGAAAACGAGACCAACAAATACTTAGGAATCTTGGCGGCTGACACCATCAAACAAGTGCAAATGAAAGACAAAATTCAAAAAGAATATCTCAGAAGAACTAGAAAACTACTCGAGATAAAGCTTTCTAGCGGGAACTTTATCATATGCATAAATACTTGGGCTGTACCCTTCTTTAGATACTCGGCACCCTTTCTGAAGTGAACCAGAGATGAACTTAAACAAATGGACCAAAGAACTAGAAAACTAATAACCATACACACGGGATTACATCCCAGAGACGACGTTGACAGAATATATGTACCAAGAAAAGAGGGGGAAGAGGTCTTGCCAGCATCGAAGACAGCGTTGACACATCGATACAAAGTACTGAAGACTGCATAGAAAAGCATGAACGAGGACTGATTACAGAAACAATACTAACAACACGATAGATAACAGAGTGATAATAACTAAGAAATAAAAATGGGAAGGAAAACAACTCCCACGACTAGACCTGGACATGGCTAAGAAAAAAAACTTTAACAGAGAAACAGAATCTTTCCCGATGGCAGCACAAAACAGCGCCATAAGAACCAATCACATCAAGGCGAGGATAGATAAGACGCAACAAAACAGCAAATGTAGGCTATGCGGTGACAGAGATGAAACCATCAATCACATAATAAGCGAATGCAGCAAATTGGCACAGAAGGAGTACAAGGCTAGACACGACTGAGTCGGCAAGGTGATCCACTGGGATATGTGCAAGACATTTAAATTTGACCACGCCAACAAATGATATATGCACAACCCTGCACTTGTCCTAGAAAATGACACACACAAACTCCTATGGGACTTTGACATACAAACATTTCACCTAATCTCGGCCAGAAGAGCAGACCTTATAATAATCAACAAAAAAAAAAAGAAAATCTGCAAAATTATCGACTTTGCTGACCCGACTAACCCCAGAATAAAACTGAAAGAATGTGAAAAAAGAGATAAGTACCTCGACCTTGCTATAGAATTGAAAAAACTGTGAAACATGAATGTGAGAATAATACCAATTGTGATTGGTGCTTTTAGTACGGTAACTAAGGGATTATTGAAGGGCCTGAAGAATTTGGAAGGTGGCGGCCGTTTGGAGACCATCCAAACAACAGCATTATTAAAAACGGCCAGAATACTGAGAAGAGTCCAGGAGACTTGAGGAGACTAGAGGATACTTGCTGTCACTCAATCTCCAGTGAAAGACCATTAGCTTACGCTAATTTGAAAAACTCTGATGAGTAAATCATAATAATAATAATAAGTACCATGTTAATAATAAGCAGAAAACAAGTATCTGAAAGGATAAAACAACCAAATCAAGAACAAATCAGAACGCCCGAAGAAAAGGTAACTTACAAGTACTTTGAAATATTGGAAGCAGACACCGCCAAACAAGTGGAGATGAAAGAAAAGATTTTAAAAGTGTATCGCAAAATATTGAGAACACTACTCAAAACCGAACTATATTGCTGAAATCTCATCAAAGAGATAAATACCAGGGCTATTTCCAATGTATGATACTCAGGACCATTATTAAAGTGGACAAGGGGATAACTCCGACGAATAGACCATAGAATAAAAAAACTCGCGACGATGCACAAAGCTTTACATCCGAAAGATTACATAGACTATATCAGTCAAGAAAAGGAGGAGGAAGAGGACTCCCCAACATTGAAGATAGCATCGATATATCGATACGGTGATTCGAAGAATACATTAAAAAAAGAGCAAAGAAAGACTAATTACAGAGACGAGAAACATAAGGATCAAAAGAATAACAATAACAAGGAAACAGAATTAGGAAGAAAAAATCTGTTTGGGTAAACCAATCAAGTTAGAGACCTAGTCGAAGAAATTTTATTAAGCAGAAAAAGAAACAATTTGGATTTTAGAAAAATGAAATCAGTACATTACAGATGCGAAAATTGATGGAAATAGATTTTAAAAGAGAGAGTCGAGGTCGTATCGTGTTTTTTTATTTGTATAGAAAAATATATTGTTATGGTTCAACTTGGAAGCTGTCAGAAAAATAGGTTAATTGTTTTGAAGTGTTTATGAAATAACTGACAAAGCGAATTCGTCAATAGATTTGACCCTGAAAGCCAGAGGCTGTTAATCATCAGGTGGCTAAGTACCATTGTCAGCTGAAAACGAACATTTAATATAACACTTTTTCTAAATTTCAAGCCATGGAAAAGTTTTCTTTAAAGCATTTTCTAATGCAATAATACCTCTGTATAAAATTAATTGTTATTCCAATTTGGGGAAGACCGCCTCTTTTGGGTGAGGCTAAGGGGGGATCGAATATTAAAGAGGTGGGATTAATTACTGACATGCAAATTAGAAGAAAATTGATACTGTCAATATCTTCGCCACACTACCTATCGGCAAGAGAAAACATACGATACTTACAAAGTACAGCGGGAGATGAGCAGAAAGCAGTTCAGACTTCACTTCGCTCTGGGCTCTGGCCTTGCACCAGATTCTCAGAGTGCAGAGACAGAGAAAAGCCATATTACATGTTGTTTGAACATTATGTTGTCTTACCGATAGACTATCAAGAAGCGAAGAAAGACTGAGATTACACGTTACTTTGAGATGACATTGTGCCAGACTCATGAAAGTAGAAAAGCGTAGTGAAGCAGGAGATAATGCGATGCCGTGATATAACCTTATGCCTTATGCGGAGATGGAGAAGCGGAAAGAAATCGAGATGATATTATACATTTAGAGGGCCTTGTACCAGATTGCCTTGCGTATAGAAAGCGAAGAGTACAAAGATAATGTTACACTATGTGAACTAATACAATACTTGAGAAGCCCTTGTACCAGACTCGTGAAAGTATAGAATCGAGTTGAAATCCAATTAAAACGCTACATGAAATCACTTTGTTCCTGACTGTCCTCAATATAGAACGCGAAAGAAGCCTAATGATGTACTCATATATACACCCTCATTGTCAACTAGTGGAATTTGTTCCGGTGGACATTGGAGGAAATGAAAAAACTAAAATTAAAATTAAAAGATATTCAAATACCTATATCTTACCAGGAAGTTGAAAAAGCTAAGGAGAAAGTGATACCAATTGTTGCTTGGAAAGGAGAAAGCAAAGGAAGAATCGAGATCACACAGACTACAGCATTGTTAGATCAGCAAGAATACTCTGAAGACTTGAGGAGACTTGCTGTCACTCCGATTCCAATGAAAAAACACTAGTTAAAACTGCTGTAAAAATCTCATTAGATGTGAAATTGAAATACCACATACCAAAATACCACAAAACAAACACTAACATAAGAAAAAATGAATGTAGAGATGTTAAAGAGAATTATGTCTGAATAAAAAAGTACATTATCATCTTTCAGGAAGCAATACTGGAAAACAGTCAAAGTAGAAGCTGAAAAAAAAAGTGAATTATTAACACATATCTCAAAGAACTAGAATTAAACGAACAACTCAAGGCAAAATCAGTATGTACTTAAAGAATATGAATAAAAACTCAAAACCTGGATAGGAAATTAAATTGGAAATGCAAATAAGAAATCTATGACGAGTAAAATAAGATAGAAGAAAAATGCTAGAAAATAGAAAAACAAAACAAATAAAAAAACGATATGATTAATAAGGTACTTGCGAAAGAAAGAAAACAAAAAATATATCGAGACAGGATAAAACAATACAGACAAAACTAGACATTCCATAATAACAAAGAAAAATTGACCAGCAAATAGAGGTAAACCGATCGAAATATGTAGATGTCTTGAAGAAACTGACATATCTGAATGGATGGCCAAAGGAAAGACCATCCTAATCCAAAAAGACCCCCAAAAAGAACCCATCCCACAATAACTACAGATGTATAACGTTCTTGCTGATGTTATGGAAAATACTAACGGCACAAAATAAGGAGTCGCTAATAAGCCGAGGACTGTTTCCCGATGAACAGAAAATTGCTACATGAGAACAAAAAGAATAGGAAATCTACTATTCATTGATCAACACATCCTGAAGAAGATCAAAGCTAGACGAAAAAATTTTGTCTAAAATCCACGCCATCACAAAAAGGTATATGATGTGGTCCTGAAAGATACTGCTTCGAAATGTATAAAATTCCCAATGAAGTCTTAAACTTCACCAAGAAAACCATTACAAACTGGACAGTATGATTGACAGCAGTAAGAAAAAGCTTAGCAAGAGGTGAAAATCCTGGGAGGTATCTTCCAAAGAGATGTGTTATCACCATTTCTATGTTATAGCGATACTTCCACTAAACTACATAGTTAGGTTGCCCAGTCGGCTGGGGGTGTAGAATACACTGAGAGAACCTCTGCAGAGGGGTAAGACCACCCCGCAATGATTGTGGTAAACAATTTGATAGTGAGATTCCGTTAATGCTGGGGCTTTGAGGAATACGGAGCATCCCTTCATTGCCATTGCTCCCAGGTCCACTCTGGCCCGGCGTGGTAGCACCTGATAGGGCCCTATCTAGGACTTATCCAAGAAGTTTAAATTTGACCATACGGACAAATGGTATTATGCACAACCCAGAATCGGTACTGGGGAATGAGATGCACAAACTTCTCTGGGACTTTGAGATACAAACGGGTCACTTATTCTTGGTCAGACAACCAGACTTTGTAATATTTAACGAAAAAACAAGAACCTAATGAATAGTGAACTTTGAAGTTCCGGCAGACAACAAAGCCAAATTAAAAGATAGGGAAAAGAGACATAATATCTAAACCTTGCAAATGAACTAAAATAACTTTGGAACATGATGGTGACGGTGATACCAATTTTAATTGTTGTACTTGGAACAATCACCTTGGGATTGATGAAGGAACCAGAAGATTAAAACATCAGAGGAAAAGCAGAGATCATCCAGACAACAGCATTACTAAGATCGGCCAGAATACTGAGAAGAGTTCAGGAGACTTGAGGAAACTTGCAATCACTCCAACTTCACCGAGAAACCATCAACTAACGCTGGTGTCGAAAATTCTCAAAGGTGTAAAATAATAATAATAATAATAATAATAATTTCAAGTACACAAACAACGTCCAGAAACCCAAACGGAAGACTTGGACTTGGGAAAGCAATAAGCATTTACTTCACTGTTATTATAAGAGCAATCCTACAAAAGGAGGTTATAGAAAAGGACTGAGAGAAATTTGGACAGATTCCGCAAGATTTAATACAACAAGGTGACCAAGCAAGAATTATATTAAATAAAAGTTGGTATTCTGACCTTGAGATACAAGAAATATGGCAGCAAGTAAATAGGGAAGAATAAATAGCCCTCTAACTGAATTAAAACGCAATGTACTGAAAGCCGAAAAACCCCACACCCCACACCAATGACATACAAAACAAATGTTAACACAAAAAGACAAAATAAATACAAAGTTAATAAAGAAAATCATGACTAAACAGAAGACTACATCATCATCCATCAAAAAACAAAACTTGAAAGATAGAAACCGAAAAGGTAAACTATTAATTACGGGCAACATACTGATTAAACTAGCAAATCTATGCCGGGACGAAACTAGTCTGAGATAAAACCGGTATTCTCCAAAGGAATCCAAACAGAAACACAAAGCCTGGATGGGAAATTAAGCAAGAAAGACAGATAAAGAAATTGCGTTATCAAGTGAAATTACGAAGGAAGGAAAAACACGCAAAAATGTTAGGCACATATTCTGAAACCCCAGCCTACTGTACTAAACAATTTTGGAGTGAAATATGGGAACAAAATCAAGATAACAGAAAGGCTGAATGAATCAATAAAATGAAAAAAAGAATTACAAAGATTCGAAGACGTGAGGCGAACATACACTTCTAATCGCTTAGAGGATGATTAAAAAAAGCATCGACTTGGAAAACTCCAAGTTATGTTAGCAAAGTAGATTTTAGTTTTAAAAATTCATGTCCATCCACGACAGACAGGCCATTTAACAAAGAGCAAATATTCCTGAATGGATGACTTAGGGGAAAACTATCCTGACTCAGAAAGACCACAAAATGTGTCTGCCCATGATGTGGAAAATACAAACAACACATAAGGGAGATCTATAACTCGCTAGTATACCACGAACTGTTTCCGGAAGAACAGAAAAGACGTTACAGAGGAACAAGAGAAACAAATGATTTATTGTACATTGATCAGCACACCCTCAAGGAGAACTAAGCGAGGCGGAAAAATCTTAGCCAACACATGGATTGACAGTAAAAATACCTGTGATATAGTTCCGCAATCCTGTACTGAATATTGTCTGAAAACTTGCGTCATACAATTCATCACGGAAGCCATGAAAAACTGGAATGAAAAACTTTAGCAGAGGTAAAAATCTAGAGAAGCATTCCTCTTAGTAACAGCAATGATGTCACTCAGTTATATATTTAAGAAGTGTATCGGGGGCTTCAAATTTACAAAACCACCAGAAAAGATTAATCAACTTATATATATGTCCAGTTTAAGAATGGTTCGGGATATCATCCAAGGCAGACTTTACAGGTATTTATTCCTTTGATTTGATTTCTGCTGCAAAAAAGAAGTACCCCAGAAGAACAATAAAATTTATTGAAATAAAAGCATTATTTCAATAAATTTTATTGTTCTTCTGAGGTACCTCTTTTTGACTTTTTCTTTAATCACTTTGATGATATCCGCTTCCAAGGTATCTGCAGTTTTCTTTCGCTCCAAAAATTCTGATGCATTCCTAATCGATAAGTATTCCTTCGACTGTTTCTCTTTTCATTTTTTTCATTTTATGAATGACACATTTTATCAATTCCAAATTCCATTTCTATATCTTTGCTGAAGATTCTGTTTGCATTCCTTTTCATTCTTAGCAAAAATCTTTATTCATGTACTTAAGGTGCGTTATCATTTCTTGCGACTTTTTAAATTTATAGCCTCATTTTCTTTTATTTACAAGCTGATTTACCTTTTGCAACGATATAACAATATGTTGATAATGAGTCACGCTGGAAGATTCTGCTCTGTATTTTATTCCTAAGGTTTGTCTTTATCTGTTAGTTTCATTCTTCAGTTTTGCGTAGTTCTCATTGATCGGATATTTCGAACATTTTAAAAATTCTATTTTCCATAGTTATGGGCTTATTTTTGCTTTTGTGTTGTCTATCCATCTTGTTTTTGCTTTTTTCAGAATGTCCTGGTCGATGCACAATAGGTCATTTGTACCATTTTGCGATATGCTTTATGTTCGTGTGGAAATAGCCCACGGCTTTCAAATGAGAAATAAATTTATTCTGTAGTGTAATCAACATTTTCTCCATCACTGTCAGACACGTTATCGGTTTGTAGTTTCTTGAGATGGTTTCTTTTTGTGGGCTGGGATGTATTACTACATCAAGATAGCTTTCCTTACATATCCATTTGGAAATGTTTACCTCTCACAAGCAATCGTGCAATTGCTGTGGATAGCCGTGCATAGTTTGAATCCATGGGTCCCACTCTGGCCTGGTGTTATCCATTTCGCTTCTTTCTTCAGCGTTACTTTGAGTGAATAAAGATGTATTTCAGCCTCAGGTTTTTTTCTCGATTACTAGTAATTCATTTATTATTTCGATCCAACCTTTCTGTTCAGTTGTTTCTCTACCCGCACTTTGCTCCAAAACTATTTTGCTATATTTGCATCAGGTTGCTCAGTTTTATTTAAGATTGCTGCTGTTGATGCCGCTACTGTTTACTTTCTCCGTTAACTTGTTGGTTGAATTTACCTTCGTTATTAGGAAGATTCTATTTTGATTGAATTGTTGAAAAACTATTTCACTATTTTTTGAGTCTTCCGTCTTTAGCTTATATTTTTGGTTTATTTCATCTAGTTAAATCGTTTGTCGTCTCTGCTACCGTTTTCATTTAGCCGTTGTTTTATTCCATCGTGTCCGTATATGTTTCCCTTTTTTATGTCTTTACAGTTTATTTCTTCTTCCAGTCTTACATCCCACCAAGTTTTTGTTTTCTATTTGGTTCCTTCTAACAGATGATTAAATTTTACTTCGTGCACCAGAAAAAATTGCATAATTCAATTTAGAGATGTTGTCTGCTGAGATACTTTTGTTAATTATTTACTTTCTCGGTTTTTAATTTGATTTTTCCAGACTTAGTTCCTTAACATCAGTTATATTTCCCTCTTCTCTGTCAGTTTTTTTTATCATCTCCTCAATGTTTCCTTCCTCTGATATTAGATTTGTTGTAGCGAATTCAGAGATATTGTGTTTTTAGAATCTTGTATTCTAACTATTTTTCAGATTTCATATTGAATGTTAAAACATACAAGAATCATTAAATAGGTTTCCAGACTTTTTTTCGTATGGGCACTTTTATTGATAGCACCTACATGAAACTCTAGTCCCCTTCGAAATAGTCTCCTCCGGCTGCAATGCACTTGTTGTACCGTTCCAATAACTTCTGGAAGGCCCCATGGAGGTCCTCTTGTGTGAGCATGTCAGTGACCTTCGTCACAGCCTCTTTCATCTCCTCAGTTGTCTCATAACGACAGCCTCGGAGCTTAGGGAATAACCAAAAGTCACAGGGAGCAAGATCTGGACTAGAGGGAGGGTGAGGAACTATCGTGATGCCCATCTTGCTTAAATAGTCCGTGACAAGGATGGAGTTGTGGATTGGTGCATTGTCCTGGTGGAAATGCCACTGACCCGATTTGAAGAGTGCTGGCCTCTTCCGACGGGATCTCTTCCTGACTCCCTTAAAACCTCAACATAGTAACCCTATCCCTAACCCTTTGGCTAATCAACTCTTGTTTATTGACTTCTTTACTCTTCTCACACCTCTCATAATCCTTCACAGACTCCCTGCCTTCCTTGAATCTCTTATGCCACTCAAAAACCGATGCTCCATTCATGTAAGATGGTCGAAAAGCAGTCTGAAAAGTTCCACTCGTTTCTCTGGCATTTTTTTCCAAGTTTAAAACAGAATTTTATTGCATATCGTTCTTCTAAGGTGTCCTGACATCCAGATTGCACTTTTGAAATTCACCTGCTGTGACAGTCAGGCTTTAGTAGGGTGTATTCCAATTGCTGCTGTAGCTGTTCATTTGAACCTGAAATCATAAAAATCGGTCAGTCATCTCTTAAGATGTATAGCAATAAGATACTGAATTTTCAAGAGTCTACGACAATTTTCGATGCCTGTACAAAAAAGTCTGGAAACTTATTGAATGCACCTCGTATTTCTTGACTTTCAAGATCAGATAATTACGATTAGAATAATTCTTGCCTGATCCGCAAGCCTTTCGTTGCATGAGACTCTGCAAATTCCTCTCAAAGTTCAATTATTCATTTCCTGTGGCGTCTTTGTAAAGGATTGCTTTTGAAATATTAGTGTAAGTATTATCATAATTATTTTACTCTTTTCAGAGGTTTTACTTCCAGCATTGGCCTCTCACTGGAGTTTCAGTGACAGCAAATCTCCTCAATTCTCTTGGACTATTCTCAGTATTCTAGCTGATCTTAATAATGCTGTAGTTTAGATAGTCTCCACTTGTCATTTTCTTTCCAAGTCCTCCAGTCCCTGTATTAATCGTTTGGTGACTGCACAGAGAGCACCAATTACATGTTCCTTACTTTTTTCACTTCTCTTGCAAGGTCTACGAGTTTATCTTTCTTTTCGCTTTCTTTCAGTTTTACCTAGTGGTTAGCTGGAAAAACAAATTCCACAATTCGGCAGGTTCTCTTTTTTGTTGACTATCACTCGATTTGATCGTCTAGCTGAGATTAGGTGATCCCTTTGTACCTAAAAATCCTGGAGAGGTTTTTGCGTCTCATCTTCCAAATGGTATATGCCCAATCCAGAAACGTTCCTGGAAAATGAGACGCAAAAACCTCTATGGGATTTTGAGGTACAGGGGGATCACCTAATCGTATGGTCAAATTTAAATTTCTTGCACAATTTCAAGTGTATCACCTTCCTCACTCAGTCGTATCTATTCTTAAACTCTTTTTACAACATTCACCTATGTGATTGATCGCTTCGTCTCAATCATCTCATAATCTGCATCAGTTATTTGGTTGTCTTGTTTATTCTTGCATTGACATGGTAAGTCCTAATGACGTTGTTTTGTGCTACTATCTTAAGAGAATCAGTTCCTCTCTCAAGGTTCCCCTTTCTTAGCAATGTCCGAGTTTTTTCGTGTGGGATTTCGCTTGTCTCTTGAGATGTCCATACTGTTGTATTTCTCCCAAATTTTGTTTTCTACTTATCGTTGCTCTATTGATCTTTGCGTTTTCTGTATTGATTTTGGTGGCTGTAATCAGTCTTCCTCTGCATTTTTTTTATGTAGTTTCGTGTTGAATCGACGCATCAATGCTATCTTGAATACTTGTCGAGTCCTCTCTTTCCTTCTTTTCTTGACACACATTCTGTCTACGTCATCTTTATGATTTAAGGCATCGTCAAAAGTTTTCTTGTTCTCTGGTCAATTTTTTTGTTCTCTCCTCGTCCACTTCAAGAATGGTTCCGAATATCTTACAAGGAAAGCCCACTTGTTTCTTTTTGCTGAGATTTCTGCTATATATTTTGGTTTCAAGTAGCTTTTTCAAGTCCTTCTCCGCGCTTTTCTATGTAGTCTTCGAGTCTATGTATCGATACGTCTACGCTATCTTCAATGCTAACATGTCCTCTTCCTCCTCCTTCTTTTTTTTTTTTGACACATAGGGTCTGCCAACGATATCTCTGGATGTATGGCCTTATGTATCGTCATCGGTTTTCTTGATCTCTGGTCCTCTTGTTTAAGTTCTTCTCTTGTCCCCTTCAAGAATGTTTCCAAGTATCTTACGAGGGGGGACAGCCCAAGAATTTATCCCTATTATAAGGTTCCTGCTATATAGTTTGGTTTTGAGTAGCTTTCTTGTTCTCCTGAGATTCTCTTTTTTAAAGTTTTCTTACATATCTACTTGTTTTATTGTGTCAGCTTCCAATATTCCCAAGAATTGGTACGTTTTCTCTTCTTGGTGCGTTCTATTTTTTTCTTTATTTGGTAGTTCCAACCCTTCTGTCATATGTAATTTCCGGGTTTTCTTTATTAGTATGGCTCATTTTTCGATTCCAAATTCCATTCCTATGTCCTGACTGTATATTCTAACTTCATGTATTAGGGTTTCCAATTCTTTTTCGTTTTTAGCAAGTAGTTTGATGTTGTGCATGTGCATAAGGTGATTGATCTTTTCTTACAATTTACAAAGTTTGTATACACCTGTGCATTTCCTGAGTGCATAGTTGGGAGGCATCATCGCTATTACAAATAGTATTGGTGATAGCGCATCTCCCTGAAAGATACCTCTCTGGATTTTCCCCTTGGCTAAGCTTTTCCCTCCTGCTATCAATTTCACTCTCTGGTTTTCGATGGTCTTCTCGATAAAGTTTGAAACTTAGATATCTAGTACTTGAGACTGAGTATTATCCAGTTTTGGGGGATCATATCTTATGCCTTTTGGTTGTCAATCTACGCCATAGCTCTATTTTTCTGTCTCGTTTGTCACTCCTTCAGGTATAGTGGATCTGTTATAATGAATAATTTCTTCTGTTGGTTTGTCTTTCTTCTTGACTAGTAGCTCTACCTTTTGATCTTCATGAGCTTTTCCTTCTATTAACTTCCTTTACTATCTGCCATGCTAATAGATATTGTTTATTTTCAACACAGTTTCGGATTTTATTGATTTGACCTTGAATAGATTCTAATTGTCATTTTTGGTATATGTTTCTGTACATTGATATTTGTTGGGTGTAAGTAGAGGACTAAGCCTCACTGTTCAAAGCGCTTGTTTATTAATTTATGTCCAAGCTATATTTTCGAGTTATTTGGGTAGGTATAAGTCTATAGCTTCCTCTTCTTTTTCTGAAATTTAGTGTTTTGGCATACATGCCACTTCACGAAAGCATACTGCTACATGTTCCCAATTTCTGTTTGGAGTGTTGTGAACGTTTTTTTTTTCATTTGCCTATACTAGTATTCGTCTCCTCACCGAAGATCAAAACGTTGTGTTTGGGATTGTATCGTATTGGGAAGATAGCTCAATATAGATATTGATAACGTCTGTTTCATCGCAGACATTAGTAGTACTGTAACAAAAGACGATTGTTATACATGGGTTGCAGTTGCATTTTCTCTATGCTTTTATCGCACGAGAGCATTTTCTCAATGCTCTTATAGCATGAGAATTGAAAAACACTTCTACGCCTGGGCGGATTTTTTTCCATGCAAATGCCAATACAAATGTCCATTTATTTCGGGATATATATTGCCATAACAAACAATAATTGAAATATCATTATTTCAGTTATTGTTTGTTATGGTAATATCTATGTCCCTTAATCTATATGATGGCAGAACTCTTTTCATCTACAGAAGCAGCAAGTTCAGGTAGCTGGTTTATTGCGTTTAGGGTTCTAACGTTAAAAATCGCAATGTTAAAAGTGTTCTTGCATCTATGTAAATTCATTTGAATTCTGAAGCTGATTTTTCGAACACTGGGGCCAGAACGCGCCCATTATTGACCGCATAAAGGGTGATTTAATTTAAACTCCTTGTTCATCTTTCTTTTCTAAGTTTTAAGTAAGTTTATTTTAATCAGGTTTTCGGTTCATATTATTCCTACTTTTCACGAGTAGTTGACCTTATACTGATGCAGGAAACGCAATGTTAACCATTTCGATGCTTGTATCGTACGCTATGCTTTTAATAGAGAAGCATTTACAATATACGTAAAAAATAGGAATACCATGTCTTCGCTTACCAGTTTATCTCTCAATTAGATTCAAGGCTTAATCCAAGGCACACATTTTTCATATAGAGAAGGTGAACTTTGAGGAAAGAAAAGGATGACAGACATTCTTTGAATACCTGTTAATATAATTTTATACACACACATACACACTGGAGGAGGGATACCGAGATTCTCATTCTAAATAATGACACAACCTCCACATTTCACCTCTTCTCCCAATCCCTTGAGGAAGTACCAGACTTCGATTGTAAATTCTTAAGTTTTATCTATCTAGATGCTTGTAGCGAAGGGTATTTTTTTAAATTGTGAAATTGTGACAATTTTTTTCACTTACCAACTCCTTAAATCCAACGTTGATATTTTTCGAGTCGTAGACTACAGTTTTACACATGAAAAACTGACATTTGACCAAGGCTTTCAATACTTTTTAAGTGCTATTATATAGAAATATCGTTTTAATACTCAAGGTGGTATTTTTTATTATGCATAGCAGTTTTTGAATATTTTAAGTTATTGTTGATTATTCTTACGCTTTTCGAATTTTTTAAATCCTTGCTACTCTAAAGAGAAAACTGTTTACTGTAGCAAATATACAAAATTCAAATAAATCCTTATTCTAACAGATTGGTTAGTTTTCGTTCGTTTATTTATTTATCTATTATCTTTTTTTTCTTTTTCTTTTCTTTTTTTTATTTTACTTTAGCAGAAATACCAGGCTTAAAATGCCGAAATGAAAATAATCCTCCGACTTTTTCTATACTTTATACAAGTTGCTTTATAAAAAGAATTCTGAAAATTTTTATAGATAATGTTGATACACCCAAGAGATTAATAAAATAATTTTATTTTACCTTTATAAAATTATGCAAAAATGGGAACGAAAATAAATAAATGAAGAATCTTAAAATGAAAATCTATTCTTAATTTAAATATAGAGTAAAATTTTACTTTTACAGCAGCAACCGGGGCCAAAAATCAAAGACAAAAGCCTCGTACTGATGAAGATGTATATCTTTATTTGTGCACGTGTTCAGCGTAAAAAAAAAACATGCATACACATTCTCCAAGTATACTTTCTCCAACTATACATTCTCCAACTTGAAAACTGAAACAAAACAAATGCACTCGTAAATGTTAAAAAAAAAAAAGGAAACACACCACGAAAGTGATGATTTAAATCGAATCAATTAATCAAGAGAATTCACGTGCTTACCTCTTTTTGCCTTGCTAGTGACCCACAAAACGTTAGTCTCGCATGCCGGTCAATTTGAAAAAGACCGAATTCGCGCCAGCCGGTGTTTAGGCCGGAAATTCCTCCCGCACCTTCCACCCGGAAGCGGCCGGTGCGGGAGGCAAAGTTCAAAAAACCGGTTGAAACGCAAACTCTTACATTTACATCTACTTTTCAAAATGTTATACTAATTTACATAATTACTTCAAGTTTGTGACAACTGGACCGTAAAGGTTTTAAAATTTCATTTTAAAGATTTTTAAAAAATAATGGTAATCGTAGGGCGATATTCAAATTTATTATGGCTCCAGAATTTGTATTTATTTTTTTCATTGTAAATGTAAGAGTTTTATACTCCCACAGACCCACTCGAACACACACATAAATATATTATACTGTACGTGTGTGTGTACGTGTGCGTGTGTGTTTTAGAAAATGAAAGAAAGTAGATGAATTAAAATAATCCTTGCATTAGATATATGTTAAAGTTTGCATAGTTGGACGACTCATAGTATTAGTATAAAATGAGGATAGACGAGTATATGGGGGAGCGAACGATATACACGTGTGTTTACAAGCTGTATTAGTCTGTAAAAGGCAAGAATACAAATTGGGCGCCAAAATATATCATGTGACACGCCGTCGCGTAGGAAAGAGGAAGTAGTTCGGTGATTTGCCTCTCTGAACCTAGTACATACAATTGGAACTATTTCAGCTGATAATTCCAACAGCCCAGCTTCAGCTGAAATTTCTTTCAAATCAAAAATCATTATTTGATGCAACTGGGTTTGCTCCCTTTTCACTGTCAGACAAATCTGATGATCGATTTTAAATGTGTAAAATATTTTACACTTTTCACATTTTAGTTTATAGTTTCACAACATAAATTTTGTTACATTCTTATAATATAGCATCAATAATTTTCAAAAGTTATGTTTTTTTATTATTTCTTCCATTTTGGGGTATTGGGCTTGTTGTCACATGATCTCTGTTTTCTTCCAATTTTTAGTATTGGGCTTGTTGTCACATTATTTTTTTTCCTTTTCTGTTAACATTTTCTTCCATTTATTGGATTTGTTGTTACATGATCCTCTTTTCTTTTCCAGTTAACATTTTCTTCCTTTTTGAGTATTTGTTGTCACATGATTTTTCTTTTTTTCCTTTTTTATTACTATTATAAACAACAAAAGTTCATTTCAAAGTCCCATCAAGAGGTATCTAAATTTTTCATTTTTTGATCTGTTCACTGGTTTTGTGAATATATCTGCTATATTTTCTTCGCTACCTATGAGAAATAATCTTAGAATTTCTTTCTCTAATTCATTCCTTATGAACTGGAATTTAATATCTATGTGTTTCGATCTTTAGTGGTGTCACAATATAATGTAAATGTATAATTTATTTCATTACTTAGCATATCATTCATGAGATCTTTTAAGTATTTTCCCTCCTGTGTAGCAGCACACGTGAACAGGGCAACAGTTGACTGTTTACGTGTTTTCTACGAAATTAGTGGGCCTTCATCTGAGATCATAAATCTGTATCCAGTGATACTCTTCCTATCTTGAGATTTCGCCCAATCTGCGTTACAAAAACCTGTAAGGCTTAGAGTGCTTTTTGTGAGATTAAATATTAATTGTTGGTTTATTGTTCCTTTTATATATCTTAAAACATGTTTCGCTATCTTCATATGCTTCTCATATGGTTCACTCATAAATTGTGACAATTTTATAACTATAAAGCATAAATCTGGCCTAGTCGTAGTCATTGCATATATCAAACTTCCTACAATTTCCTTATACAGTTTTCCGTCAGTTAATTTACATGGTCCACTACACATCTTATTGATATTACTATTAGGGGTATATTTGGATTTACAATCCTTCATACCGAATTTTTCCAGTTACCTCTGAAGGTATTGTTTTTGGTACATATATATAATATTATCTTCATAAGTAGATTCTATACCTAAAAATATTTAATTTTACCTTGGTCTTTCATTTTGAATTTTTGTTTGAGGATATTTTTTGTATGTATCTTATCATCATTACATTTTGTTGCTATTAGGATGTCATCTACCTATACAATAATAATTGTATATTCCTCTTTATATTTTGTATATACACACACGTTAGATAACGATTGGCAAAAATTTTGTTCAATCAAATATGTCTGTAGTAAGTTGTTCCAATTTCGACCGCTTTGTTTCAGGCCATAGAGGGATTTCTTTAATTTATATACTAATCTTTCATTATCATTTTTATTTTCTACCTCAAAACCTTTTGCCTATTCTATGTACAACTCCCATTCAATTAGTGCATTGAGATAGGCTGACTTCACATCTAACTGATGTACCATTATGTTATATTGTGTCGTAATCTGCATTAACATTCTTACCAAGGTCATTTTTGCAGTTGGTGAAAATGTTTCTTGATAGTCAATGTCTAGTCGATGAGAGCAACCTTATGCTACTAATCTAGCTTTATAAATTTCTTTTTGATTTTGGTCAGTTTTAATAGAATACACCCACCGTGCGGGTATTAGAGTCTTATTCGAAGGTAGTTGCGTTAATTCGAACGTTTCATTTTCTTTTAAAATATCCATTTCCTCTTTCATTGCTATCTTCCATTTTGCTGACCCTTCCGACTGTATCGCCTTGTACATTTTTGGTATGGACTTAATGTAGTAACCATAACATTTAGTATGGTTTGATATATCATTTACTTCGTCATTGATGTAATAATCCCTTAAATGTTTCGGACATGTTTTGGTTTGTTGACTGTTTTCAGTTTCTTCAAATGTCGGTTTAGTTTCCATATTAATTTCATCATTTTTAGTCACATTATCCTCATGGGATTCATGTATAGTACTGGTTGACGGGTTAGGGTATTCACTAATCATATCTATGAATTTTATTGTCCTGACGGTTCTAACAATTTCTTTCTCAGGAGAATAAACTAAATAAGCAAATATTCCCTTCTCACCTCAATCATCTACTTTTTTAGGATTCTGAACATATGCATAGCAAATGCTCCAAAATAGATGCATGTTCAATAGGTTTGGTTTTGTACCAGTAAAGATTTCATTAGGTGTGGTCCCAATCCAATTATTGTAACACCTGTTACGAATATATGTCGAAGACATAATAGCGTATGACCACATATAAAAAGATTAGCCTCTTTTAAAATACATCTAGCCATTTCAAAAATTGTGCGCCACGCCCTTTCAATTGTGCCGTTTTGGTGTGGCGAATAGGGTGATGTTTTCTGGTGATAAATTTTATTTTTAATTAATACTGACTCAAAAGCGCCAGAAGTGAATTCAGTCCCTTGGTCGGTTCTAACGTATTTTGAATTTCTATTAGTTGAGATATCTGCTATAAATTTTTCGAAAGCCTTCAGTGCGTCAGATTTATTTTTTAACATATAAGTTACTATAAGGCCAGAGTAATCGTCTGTGCATAATTAAAACCGTCCTTTGCCATCGGCCCTGCTGAATCGACATGAACCATCTCTAGTATGAGCGTCGGACAGCCTATTTCGTGACTGCGACATCTTCGCTTGTGGGCAAATTTCACATTTAAATTTATTTTGATCGGTAATTTGCCTTCAACGTTTTCTTCTAATTTTAAAATATCATTAACATTACAATGTCCCATCATCTTATGCCAGTCTTCTAGCGAATGTATAACTTTTTTTTGGAGAACATATATTATTTAGATAATACAATTTTCCTTTCTTATGTATTTCAAATGTTGTTCCCTGAGTATTAAGTGTTGCTGAGTTAGGTTTAAATTCTACTTTATCACCATTTTCAGTCGCTGCCAGTACCGAAACAATATTTTTTATCAAAAGAAGGAATATACAATACATTTTTTAAAATGTTTCTATATACTTTTCCATTTGTGTCAGTCATTTTGAAGTAGCATCTCCTCCTTTTAAAGCCAAATTATATTTGCTTCCGTCAGCTAATTCTACAGCATGAAGTGAAGGGTCAACATTTTTATGAAAACTAATATGACTCATCGGTATTATTCACAGAAAAATAAATCTGCTTATCTTTGATATGCTTTACGCCGTCCTCTTTAGCTCGTGTGTGGTTGGTCTTCGTTTTTCTACGAAACTTTGTGTCATGACTTTTCTGCACCAACGTGAGGGATTTCTACAATTTTGAGATTTTCCACACGAAAAACCTACTCCGTCAAATCTGGTTTTGCTTTCTCTTGGTAAAGGTGATGTTGGTCGACAGCTGAATTTTCTTTCTTTCACGTTCATTACTGCGTTACCTTCATTTTTCCCCGCTTCTTCAAAATTTCTCAGGGCCGTTTTGAAATTTTGGAACGTCATAGGTGCGTCTTCCTGCGTCATCACAGTGGTGAAGGTGTTGTATTCATTCGGCTGTCCTTCATTCTGAGAATCATTGCTACAAGCAGTCCATCACTTATAGTTTCTCCGACGTTTTTTAAAAATGTAGCAGCGTTCTCCGCACGTATCATGTAGTCTGTGATGTTCTCTTCGGGTTGTTTTCGTAATGAAGTCAACTCAGTATACAGGGCTATGACTTTTGGCTTCCCACGTGACAAGTAATGCTCTCGTAATATATTCAGAGCTTTGCTACCGTCATTCTTTGCATCACGAATGATTAGTGAAAGACTTCTATCATCTAAAAATTGGACCATCTCTCCATATGTCACAGCGTTTTTGTTGGGGTTCACTGGTTCATCCATCTTTGCGATGATGGTGTCATACAGCTAGTGTGTTCTAAGATAACCAAGGAATCTCACTTACCAGAGCTCATATTTTCTTTCGTCTCCTTGAAACATTAGCCTATAAGACATATTAAATTGTCCAGTATTCTCAACTGCGTATCTGGGCCCATAACCTGTTAAAGTTTGCATAGTAGGATGCCTCATTGTGTTAGTATAAAATAAGGATAGACGAGTATCTGGGAGGGAGAACGATATGCACGTGTGTACACAAGCTTTATTAACTGGTAAAAGGGAAGAATACAAATTGGGCGCCAAAATATATATGGCGTCTTTCGACAAGTCACGTGGTACGCCGTCGCGTAGGAAAGAGGAAGTTCGGTGATTTGCCTCACTGAACCTATTACATACATTAGGGACTATTTCAGCCGATAATTCCAACAATATAAACATAGAACAGAAATTACTAACAAGCAGACGATAATTTAAGGAAGTTAACAAACCTTTCACCACAGATGCCGGCAACACCAAGATGTCACAGAGCTAATGGCAACCACCAAGACCATGACAGATCGCGTTAGACAACATAAGGTTGCAGACGGAAAAATGAATTCGCTTTCCTGTTGACAAAATAAGAGGGCAAAGGGATTTGTGGACAAGAAAAAAAGCAAGATTATCGCCAAGTAACTCCATCATTATCGCTTGTAAACCACATCGCGTGCTCAAATGCAAGCATTGGCAGGTACGAATAATTTTTTCTCTTGGCTTGTTATTCGCACTCACATTCAAGGAATTTTTCTTAATACTTTGAGCATTTATCCATTTCCACGTGGATAGTAAATTTCCATTTCGCAAGTACTGCAGTAAAATTACTGTCAATTTTTATTTGTGTTATCCGGATCATGTTAACCATACATCCATTTCTATTTTTTAATTCGTTCGTTCCCTTTCCTCTCTTACTTAGTCAGCAGGAAAGCGACTTAATTTTGACCCATTTCAATGAATAAGGCTAAAGGAATACAAAATTCTACACTCCTCAACACACACACACACACACACACACACACACACACACACACACACACATATATACATATATATATATATATATATATATATATATAGTGCTTATGTTCGCATTCTCTTTCGAAATTCCTGTACCAATCAACTTACAAATTCGTCCAAATATGCAACCTTTTCAAGTAGAATCCTATGGTATGCGTTATAATATATATACAAGGCTCATTAAATAAGTTTCCAGACTTTTTTCGTATGGGCACTTTTATTGATAGTACACACATGAAACTCTAGTCCCCTTCGAAGTAATCTCCTCTGGCTGCAATGCACTTGTACTGTTCCAGCAACTTCTAGAAGGCCTCATGGAAGTCCCCTTGTGTGAGAGTGTCAATGAACTTCGTAACAGCCTCTTTCATCTCCTCAATAACAACAGCTTCTCTAAGTTTTTTCTTGAGCTTAGGGAATAACCAAAAGTCACAGGGAGCAAGGTCTGGACAATAGGGAGGCAGAGGGACTATCTTGATGCTCATCTTGCTCAAATAGTCTGTGACGAGGATGAAGTTGTGGACTGGTGCATTGTCCTGGTGGAAATGCCACTGAGCCGATTTGAAGAGTGCTGGCCTCTTCCGACGGAATCTCTTCCTGAACTCCCTTAAAACCTTAACATAGTATTCCTTGTTGACTGTCTGTCCAGTGGGAACCCAGTGCATGAAGATCATGCCAGTGCTGTAAAAAAAAGTGGTCATCAAAAGTTTGTGAGTGGATGTGCTCTGTCTGGCCTTCTTGGGTCTAGGAGAGCCAGTATACTTCCACTGGGAACTATGTCTCTTGGTCTCTGAGTCATAGCAGTAGATCCAGCTTTCACCGCAGATCACCAGAGCATCAAGAACTGCGGGATCTCAATTGATCAGCTCGATGATCATCCTGCTGTCATGACATTTCTTTCTGATCTTCTCTTAGCGCCCTTGGGACAAACTTCGCGGAAATCTTCCGCATCTTCAGTTCGTCGTGAATAATTGTGTGTACAATTCCCACACTGACATCAAACTGTGCACTTATTGTCTCTATAGACACACGATGGTTCTTATCCATGAAATTCTATATTTGGCCAATAAGCTCTGGTATTTTGACTTTCTTACTCCTCCCACACCTCTCATAATCCCTCACAGACTCCCTGCCTTCCCTGAATCTCTTATGCCACTCAAAAACTGATGCTCCATTCATGCAAGATGGTTGAAAAGCAGTCTGAAGAGTTCCATGCGTTTCTGTGGCATTTTTTCCAAGTTTAAAACAGAATTTTATTGCATATCGTTCTTCTAAAGTGTCCTCACGTCCAGATTGCATTTTTGAAATTCACCTGCTGTGACAATGAGGCTTTAGTAGGGTGTATTCCAATTGCTGCTGTAGCTGTTCATTTGAACCTGAAATCATAAGAATTGGTCAGTCATCTCATACGATGTATAGCAATAACATAGTAAATTTTCAAGAGTCTACGACAATTTTAAATGCCTGTACAAAAAAAAGTCTGGAAAATTTCTGGCTTTTAGCACATGCAATGCAAGAGAAGGGAAGAAAACAAAAGACAAGACACATTAAAAGTAATGCAGATCAAGGATGTTGTTCACATGTGCTCAGTTTTTGTCGAATTTTGGAGAGGACATGTAAGACCATTAGAAGTCATGTAGATCACATTTCAACAGAAATAACTGAAAAGGTTATTTCGTTACATATTATTGCTTTGTTAGTGTGTTAGAAACTCAGTGAATTCTCAAAAGCATGGTTCCTCTAGGAATATTATTTATACTATTCATATTGGCTTTGTTTGATTCAATATTGAATGTACAACTATATCTTTAAAAATGATCATTTTAATCATTTTCATGAAAATTAAATCATCCATTGAGAATTGATTAATGTACTTAATATTGAAAATTCAGAAATACAACTAAGTTCTTCTTGCAAAATGATGGCAATGCACTTTGATTTGGAATTTCAACCGTGCTAATTCGAGACCATGGACTTGGAAGAACAATGATGAATCAATTCTTTTTGAAAATACATCATCCAAAATTTTCATTTTCCCCTTAGCATGTTGGTGTGATTTAGAAAACTGAGTTGTTGCTAAATGGTTAGGGTTACTGGTGTTATTTTTACCAAATTTCGAAATATTGTTGGTACCGTCTGCATGATAATTTTCATAATAAAATATAGCTTATTATAAAGAAAGATCTACATAAACATTATAACTTAACGATCCTATTTTGTAAGTTATCGATTATTTCCTTAATCTTTTACATATTGATTAGGCGTATTTCGTAAAGAGTTTTGCATTTGGAAAAAAAGAAAAATAGAATAAGCTAATTTATATTCACAATTGTTTTAAAAAAGACCCGCGAAGTATGATTATTGTTTTTATATGCCCCTGATTCATACATTGAAGCTAAATACTGTCTTTACAAATACAGTCAAAGCAAACGATATATTTTAATGAATCCGTTGTGCATGTAAAAAGTTGTAATCTTTTCATCATGATAAGTTTCTGCAAACTAAAACAAACGTCATATTCTTTAAGTTTGCAGGTTTCTATAATTAGATAATATATATGCCCACATATGCAATCAGGCATTCTAAATTCACATTAAGACTATTAAGCATTATCAATCAGAAGAAATCAGATAAATTCATATCAATATGCTCTCAATATTTGCCAAGTGATTTCTAAAAAAATCATGCACAAATATTAATGCGCAAGTTCTTGTATATTTCAAAACATCTATATATTTTTAAATATGTTTTGTACATTTCAAATCATCTATATGTTTTATAAAGATATATTCAACAGTATTCAATATGTATAAATGTTGAAATGTAGAAGATCCACTTATCTATATATCCACTTTCTTTCACTTATCACTTTCTTTTTCTGAACACTTATACGAGTATTCGATTGTACGCACACGTACGAATATTCACTACCGTATGAATAAGTATCTTGACTTTTGAACAGATAACACACGCACGTACCTTCTCATTCAAAGGGGCTAATTTATACCAAACCAAATATACAAACATATATACTGGGGTCGGGCAAAGTGAATACAGCATTTAGTCAAGATGGTAGCTTTTATTAAATCATTTCCAAATTTCGATTCATAGAGAGGATTTGATTAATAGCACTTAAGCCAAAGGTTATATTCGAGGTGCCAACATTTACTTCTCGAGATGTTAGTTTATTGCTAAAGTATATACATATCTGTGCATTTCTTTCTGTGATTATTAGTGCAAGCGTCTTTGTATTTGCAAGGAAAGAAAGAAATGATTTTATGTGTAAGTCTGCATCACAACAGAACAAAAAACCTAGCGGCAAGAGAACTACATTAATATGCGCGCACGAAAAGAAAGAAACTGATTCGATTGCATTTTTGCCACTTTGTATATTTGGCTTTTTTCTTTCTTGAACTGAATTTCTTTTCTTCATCTTTTTTAACATGAGTTAACAGAACAAGTTTTCCTGACAGTTCAGATTCAATTAAACGCCAGTATTCATTTGTTAATGGCCAGCATGTACTTGCGCCATTTCATACATTCATATACATAGCCATGATTAATCGTGAATGCAGCTCTCTCTCTCTCTCTATATATATATATATATATATCATCATCATCATCATCATGTCGTGCCGCCAGCACGGATATCCCTGACCCTCTCTCGCCACTTCTCCCAATTGTTCATCGCTTCTGGCAGGTCTTCTGGGCTACATCCCGTATCCTCACATAGCTCCTGTATGTATTAGAGCTGGTCGTCTTGCTTTTGCTCGGGCATATGTGGGGGTCCATTGGAGTACATCACTTATGAGCTCGTCCCTGCTTCTCCAGCAGTGTTCTGCATGTCTGGTTCGTCTAACTTGGATAGTTTTCGTGATGGGAGGTTGGTGGCCGTACAGTTGGTGCTTTGTTAGGTGTTGCCTTCAGGACTTGTTCAATATTGCTCTCAGCATTCTTGTGTAATTGCCGTCTAGCTTTTTCTCCAGCCGTTTTGTTAGCGTCCAAGTAGTGCATCCATATAGCAGTATCGATACGACCGCAGCTTGGAAGAAACTTCGTTTCATTTTATCGATCAGGTCTGACTTCCATATGATCGATAGCTTATCGATAGCTGTCTATGCCTTCGTAACCGCGTGTCGATGTCTTTTTCGGTTGATGAGACACTGCTTCCTAGGTAGGTGAACTTGTCTACCAGTTTCAGAGAGCTTCAGTCTAGTGTGCAAATATATATATATATATGTGTGTTGTTGTGTGTGTGTGTGTGTGTGTGTGTGTTGAAAATCTCACTGACTTCAGAAAAGAGATGTAAACAGTTACAAAAATTACATTTCATTAATCAATATTAACAATTTCACAAGACCAAAATCGCTCCCATTCCTTATCCATACAACAGCATAGTTTTTAATTTAAAAAAATCTGAGAGGCCAGAATTGTCGTCTTCCTTATTCTTTATTTGCAATAAAGGCTAGTGGTAATGGTTCTTCCACGATCTAGAACTTTAGTTTTAGGTTGGAGTTGGTAGGTGAATTTACCGAAATTGTTCCGATCGCTTTCGGACTTTTTATAGGCCATCAGTAGGGGTTGTTTGCAAATGTAAAGATTGCTTTTTGAAAAGTTTTTAAAGTTTCTTAAACTGCAAAAATTCTCATGACATTGAACAAATTTAAAACAAAGCGCTATCAATGTAAATAGAATGTTTAAAGATTTTTTCTCTCTTTTTCACTTCGTTAATTACTCTTGCAAAAAAATTATTATTTACAATATGATGCACTTGCCAGGAAATTTGAAAGGACCCAAACAAAATTATAGACACAAAATGTGTTTTTATTATTTAATCGAACATGCTTAAATGAAAGACTGCTGCCCAACTACACACGCACACACACACACATTCAATTTTCTGCTGAATCATAGAAATCAGAATTTTATTATCTATAATAGAGCATCCAAAAGGATATCACTGGATATCATTTATTGCCAAACCCTACTTATTTCTGAACTACGTGATTTCAAGGTGTTATTTTTAATGATACCGATTGTCAAGTGAGATTCTTTGCGAGACCACATCTGTTATATCATTGAGGATAAAAAAAACGTATGCATAAAAAACATAGTGATGGTTTGTCATTACAAACAATAATAGAAACTATTTAGCATTACAATTTTTTCTTTATAATCCCAAATATATTATTTGCATAGCACCTACTTTTTTAACGAACATCTGTGATTATTGTACCTTCTCTCCACAATCGTTCAAATAATAATATTCAGATCTTTATCCTCTTTTCCTAGGGGCTTGATAAACCGTATTTTTGATTAAACGTCTTGGTTCCAAAGTACACTAATTTCTTCCACAATTGCACGCAGGGTATGTCATTGTGGCTTTTTATATCTATTATTTTACGATTAGTTTTTTTGTATTATTTTGGACATATTATCCTTCAAATGTAATTGTTATTGTATTTTTACAGAATATCTTGTTGAGTCGACTTATTTTAAGAAGAATTAAAACCTTTTTTCTCATTTCGTTTTTAACACTTTATTAAAGGAAGTGGGTTAAACCAAGTTGTAGTCTACCTTTTCGAACTTTCTTGTTTATGCTATTTTTATTGAAAACAAGTATAATCTCGTTATATCCACTTTTCTTTGAAGTATTTTAATATTCTACCTTAGCCTGCACGAAATCCCAGGTATTACTCGAGTTTACAAATAATCTATGACTCACATATATGGGATATGTAGGAAGTAATTTGAGAAAGTGCTTATGTAAATCGATTCATTATTGGTTATTCTATATAGCTGACAATTCCTTTGCAAGATTGAGGCATCCAGATAATTTACTCGTTTCGTGTCAAAATTTCATAAATGAAGTAATAAGTATAAGTAATATATTAAATAACTTTATGATCTTCTTGCTGATAATATCGGTATATCGTTTATTGTAACATTGAAGGTTCAATTGATTATCCCTCTATTTGCTCAGTCGGCAGGAGTTGTAGAATACGCCAACTGCATCTCTGCAGAGGGGTAAGACCCCATCCCAACGAGTGTCCTGATATATGACACTAAACAATCTGATGGTGGGGTTCCAGTAAGCCTGGAGCCTTGGGGAATGCGCAGTATGCCTTCATTCCCATCGCTCCTGGAGTGGTAGCACTTGATAAGTTACTATCGAGGTATCAAATAGAACAAAATTATTGCTTGATATAGAACTGTTTTGAAACTTAAACTGCGTACTTATGCTAAACTGAATTGTTTGAAATAGAACTGGTTTTACATTTAAACTGCGTACTTATGCTAAACTCAGTTGCTTGAAATAGAACTGTTTGACGTTTAAACTTACTTCTTATGAGTAACTAAATTGTTTGAAATGGAATTAGCTTTGTATGCTAAAATGAATTGTTTGAAATTGAACTGTTTTTGACATTGAAACTGTACTTACGTAAAACTGAATTGTTTGAACTGTGTGTAAACAAAGCTATACTTATACTAAACTGAATTGTTTAAATTAAAACTGTTTGACTAAACTGAATAGTTTGAAATAGAAATATTTTTGACAATTAAACTGTGTACTCATGCTAAACTGAATTGTTTGAAATAAAACTATTTATTTGTATAAAAATGGATTTGGCATTAAATAACCTACAATGGTTGATATGCCATAAAACCCAAACAAACAAACAAAAATCATCCTGGTATTATCCAATATATTCTACATTAACAATTTTGATCATTTATTAAAGACAAAAAACTCCAGTTATTTTAGATATCTCGTCTCCGTCAAAATTTCGAATGGAAATGCCGAAAATTCTTCGTTGGTGTTTCGATGGAAAATAGTAGTGACTTTCTGCAATGTTTTTGCCCAGGCGGCTGAGGCTGTAGAATACACCGACTGCACCTCTGCAGAGGGGTAACACCCCTGAACGAGTGTCCTGGATATGAAACTAAACAATCTGATGGTGAAGTTCCAGTGATGCTGGGGCTTAGGGGAATGTGGAGTACCCCTTTATTGCCATCGCTCCTAGGTCCACTCTGGCCCGGAATGATAGCACCTGATAGGGCCCTATCTATGGGTTAAATAGAACTAACGGCATACTTATGCTAAACTGAATTGTTTTATTAAATTGAATTGCTTGAAGTAGAAATGTTTTGACAATTAAACCGTACTTAAATTTAAACTGCGTGCTTATGCTAAACTGAATTATTTGAAATCGAACTGTTTTTTGACATTGAAACTGTATTTACACTAAACTGAATTGTTTAACATAGAACTGTTTTGACATGTAACTGCTTGTAAACAAAATCTGTACTAATAGTAAACTGAATTAGCGGAATTAGAAATGCTTGACTAAACTGAATAGCTCGAAACAGAAATGTTTTTGACAATTAAACTGTACTTACATTTAAACTGCGTGCTTATGCTAAACTGAATTATTTGAAATTGAACTGTGTTTGACACTGAAACTGTACTTACACTAAACTAAATTATTATATATAACTGCTTGAATAGTTTGAAATAGAAATGTTTTTGACAATTCAACAGTGTACTCATGCTAAAGTGAATTGTTTGAAATAGATCTGATTATTTACATAAAAATGGATTTGGCGTTGAATAGCCTACAAAGGTTAATATGCCATAAAACCAAACCAAACCAATCTACAATGTTTGATTTCCACGCTTTCATTATTTATATCTATATATAGTGAAGCTTTGGTTATTGTTCTATGTAAGCTCCCATCAGTTAACGAAAGGGTAGATCTTGTAACTTATATACTGGATGAACGCACTTTTATTTTTCTATGCAAGATTTAATATTATTCCATTGATTTACAGGTAGAACTTCCTCGATGTTTGTGCAGATGATATCATATATTCTTTTGGTAATTTTTCCAGTCTTGTTTTTGGTAAGATTCAGGTGTATGGAAACAGGTTTTCTTATATATATATATATATATATATATATATATATATATATATATATATAAACCTCTCTCCAGACACCTGAATCTTACAAAAAGAAAGTCTGGAAAATTACTAATAGAATATATATATAATGCCAACGAGGCATAAACATAGTGCAAACGAGAGTGTTCATGCTAGATACTAGTATCTGCTGTGATCCTGGACCCAAAACAGCATGCTTAAGATATCTAGTCAAACAATGCTCATCCTGAAATATAAACCTTCAAATAACAATAGGAATTGTGATATAGCTTTAAACAAAGATGGCTGAATCCTAGTATAAAATTCTAGTTTTTTTTAATAATTTTTGTAAATTCAGATAAGATACAACCTATGTAAGGATTGGGAGGCAAAGAGATTTACTGAATCAGTAAAAGTAAGAAAAAAGGGACATAATTCTGGGTCTCTTACCTGCTAATTAATTTTACTGATTTTTTTTAAAGAAAATAAAAAGAATGATTCATAAAGAATCATTGATCTGTTTTCACTCTTCTCTACCAGATAATGTAGCTTATAATAATAATAATCATAATAATAATAATCTATAGCTCATCTATGACTACTCAGTATCTAACGAAATATGTACCTGATGTAGCCTGAAAGCATTAAGAACAGTTACAGTCTTCCATATAACGGGGAAAACATCAAGAGCTTTGTGTTTATTAAAATATAACCAACTTTAACGGAAATAGTTTCAAAATAGGGCAGTTAATAGACTTTAACTAAGTTAAAACCTAGGGTTTTTTGTGACCTGCTGAACAAACACTGTAACAGTTCTTGGTCATATCTGTGTCAGGCGCGCAGATAATAAACACCTGGGACTGGTATAGCCTCAATATATCACCCATGATAAAAATGTCAAATCTAAATATAACACAACGTGGGATCCAGGCAACAGGCTTGGGTGTCATGATTGGCAGGTTCTCTCCTGATAGCCGACATGGGAGACAAGATCATCATCCTGCGAATGTTGGTTGTTCTTTTTTCAGGTACGCGAAAGACAATTTAAGGAACCACATCAACCAGAGACGTAAACGCAAAGCATGGAATAGGGAAGACAGCCAACTTGCACTACACTGCTATTTTAGGAGCATCCTAACACAAAGAGGATATTGGAAAAGAATGATAGAGATCTAGAAAGAATGTTCTAATTTTCAGACAACTAGTCAAAAACTTGCTGATCAAGTCAGAACAATAATAAAGAAAGGTTAGTTTTCTGACTTTGAAATAACATAAATACACCGATGAATAAATAATCATTAAGGTAATAATACAGTACCAGACACATCAAATATTAACAAAAAAAAAAAACAGCCCAACAGAAATTAACCACCTATTTCGGAAAATGGAAAATCCACGCAACCAAATAACACACAATCAAGCACTATCACAAGAACAAAAGGTAAATCCAGAAAATTTAAAGGGAATTAGGAACAGTGTGACTAGGAAAAATGACACTCTCATACATTCGCCGGGTTGTTGGGAAGGCAGCTGTGACTCTCTGGCCGGCAGCACACTAGTAGTAAGCAAGAATTATAGAATAGTGGAAATGGTAGAGGCCATCAATCTTCCACCCTCTCTATTATTATAAGGGGCAGGGGAGAACCTCACTCTCTATTAATCATATATGCGTCAGCGGAGAAGCAAAACTGCAACCATGTTTGTTACTGAGGAAGAAACAGTCAAAATGCCAACACGTGGAGATTTTTCAAACTACAGAAACTAGTTTGTTGCCGTTTATTCATCAAAGGGTGAAGACGCATAATGAGTTGCCATTTATTCGTATAAGGATGAAGATACATAAGGATTTGCATTTTGTTCGTTGAGAAATAAGAACAGAATTTGGGATATGGAAGAAACCCAAATTCTAAAGTCATGCCGCACAGGGAACCCTGAGAGAAAAGAAAAAAGCATATCCTTTGAATGGCCCAGCACTCCAAGGTATGGTGAGCCTCGTTAAACGAATATCCAAAGAAAAGACTTATCCACGAGGAAAGGGACAAATATTAACCTTGGTCTTATCTGAAATAAGGCGTGTATCCTTCTACCAACGCGTTATGGAAACCTAATAACGAGGGGGGAAAGAGAAAAGAATAAATTCCACAAAATCCCAAGTGACTAAACATACAATTTAAGTATATTCAAATTTATCTAGCTGCATTCACGCTGACGTGAACAAAAGACAAATTGCGAGAGGGAAGAATATCTCTGATAAGATAGAGGAGAAAGAAGAGGGAATATTCCCCTCATGATAAACTTGAGATTTGGAGCACGAGATCTACTGTTAAATCGTAAAGCCCGCCGGAAAGCGGAACGTGTCTACCGTGGTCGAACTATATTCTCAACTTCTGCCTTTAACAGGTATTAAATGGGGACCTCGTCCGGGATACGGATATTTTAATGGAGGTTCTTCCGAGATACAGAAAGACTTTCTCGCTCCAGACTTTTACCTGAATTGTTTTTTTCTTTGTTTCTTTTATGAAATAAAAGAATATTGTTATTAATCTTGTTAACCCAGACACGGCATTTCAGAGTCCTTTTTTTTTTTTTTGTGGAAAAATTTTATTTGTCGAAGACCTTGCATTTGAGGGGAAAAGCTTGCCTGTTAGCTGTAGTGACTTTTAATAATTCCCCTATAACACGCTTAGTGGTTTTAAAATGTGCTTCCGCTAGGGAGTTGGTGATATCTGTTACATTAAACAAACCACAGCCAACGTCAGAGCCCTGCGTTAACTGGTGGACTTAGCGGGAATAAACAGCACCCTGCAAGCTTACTGGGCATATGGCGGCGTATCAATAGTGAAACGACTACCTTACCATCATTAAGAAACATAGAATGGAGAACATTTAAGACGGAAACTAATAAAATAACTCAAGTACTAACATATATATCAACGAATAATATAACCGAATCAAATGAACTAATCTGCGCAGGAGCAAAATTAGTTTGCAAGAAAATTGGTAATCCGTCAAAAAGCACGAAAGAAAAATCAAAACCAGGATGGGAACTTCGACTGCAAACGCAGATAAAAAAATCTACGAAAACAGGCCTAAATGATAAAACGCAGCAAAGACGCTGGAATACGTATGAACAAAAAAAGGCAACACAAGAAAAAATAACAATACAACTTGAAGAATTAAACCAGAAAATATTGGCAAAAGAAGGAAGATTAAAGAGATATCGAAAAGGGTAAAATAATACAGACAAAACAGAACATTCCAAAACAACGAAAGAAAATTCTATTAACAAGTAGGAGGAGATGACACGAAAACATACCAACAACCGGATACAAAAGAAATCCAACGATTTTGGACTAAAATATGGCAACCAAAAAAGCATAACGAAAAAGCTGAATGGATAAACAATATGACAAGAGAGCTAGAAGGACTCGAAAAAGGCCCGAAAGTGGAAATACATATCGATTTACTCAAAACGACACTAAAAATTATCAAACTTTCCAGGCCATGATGGAATAAATGGTTTCTAGTTCTAGTAATTCCCCTCCATTCACGATAGACTAGCACTAGAAATGAAAAAATGCTTACAAAGAACACACGTACCCAAACGAATGACCAAAGGAAGGACTACATTAATCCAAAAGGACCCAAGCAATGGAACCGCCCTAAACAATTACAGACCCATAACTTGCCCACCAATATTAACAGCGCAAATAAGGGAAAAGATTTACTACTCGCTGACAAGTCACGGATTGTTCCCCGAGGATCAGAAAGGATGCCGCAAAGGAACCAGAGGCACAGCAGAGTTACTTTACATAAATCAGCACATCCTAAACGAGAGCAAGAGCAGACGGAAAAATCTACCTATGGCCTGGATTAATTACAAAAAGGCATATGATATGGTTCCGCAAAGTTGGACAATAAACTGCCTCAAAATATAGATGAAGTCATAAAATTTATCGAGAAAAACATGAACACTTGGAGAATCAAATTGGCAGCAGAAGGAAGAAGCTTAGCTGAAACAAAGATCCAAAGAAGTATTTTTCAAGGAGATGCACTATCACTGTTACTATTCATAATTACCATGATGCCACTTAACAACATACTCAGAAAATGCACTGGCGGATACAAACTTTGTAGATGGCAGAAAAAGATCAATCACCTAATTTACATGAATGATATCAAACTATTTGCAAAAAATGAAAAAAATAAACAGAAAACTTTAATACACGCAGTTAGAATATACAATCTGGACTTAGGAATGGAATTTGGTATAGAAAAATATGCCACGCTTGTAATGAAAAGTGGCAAATGACATATAACAGACGGATTGGAAATACCAAATCAAGACAAGATTAGAACAATCGGAAAAAAGGAAACCTACAAATACTTAGGAATCTTGGAGGCTGACACCATCAAACAAGTGCAAATGAAGGACAAAATTCAGAAAGAATATCTCAGAACTAGAAAACCACTCGAGACAAAACTGTCCAGCCGAAACCTTATCAAAGGAATAAATACCTGGGCTGTACCCCTTATTATATATTCAGGACCTTTTCTGAAGTGGGCCAGAGGTGAATTTAAACAAATGGACCAAAGAAAAAGAAAACTAATGACCATGCATAAGGCATTACATCCCAGAGATGACGTTGACAGACGATATGTTTCAAGAAAAGAGGGAGGGGGAGGACTTGCCAGCACCGAGGACAGCGTGAACGCATCGATACAACGACTCGAAGACTACATAGATAAACACGAAGGAGGACTGATTACTGCCATCAGAAACGATACTGACAACACGATGGACAATAGAATGACAATAACAAGGAAATAAAACTGGGAAGAAAAACAACTCTCTGGGAATTTTAAACGATTAATAAACAACATCTCACACGAAAAAAAACCTGGACCTGGCGAAGAAAAGGAAACTTTAACAGAGAAACAGAATCTCTCCTAAGAGCAGCCCAAAACAACCCGTAAAAACCAATCATATCAAAGCGAAAATAGATAAGTCGCTACAAAATAGCAAATTTAGACGATACGATAACAGAGATGAAACCATCAACCACATAATAAGCGAATGCAGCAAATTAGCACTGAAGGAGTATAAGACTAGACCCCTCTCGGTGGGCAAGGTGATCCACTGGGAGATGTGCAAGACATTTAAATTTGACCATACCAACAAATAGTATATGCACAACCCAGCATCTCCCCTAGAAAATGACACACATAAATTCCTTTGGGACTTTGACATACACACGGATCAGCTAATCTCGGCCATAAATCAACAAAAAAAAGAGAACTTGCAAAGTTTTGCTGTCCCGGCTGACCACAGAATAAAACTGAAAGAATGTGAAAAGAAGGATAAGTACCTAGACCTTGCAAGGGAATTGAAAAAACTATGGAACCTGAACGTGACAATTATACCAATTGTGACTGGTGCTTTTGGTACTATAACTAAAGGATTATTAAAGGGATTGGAGGACTTGGAAGTTGGCGGACGAATGGAGGACACCTAAACTAAAACATTATTGAGAACGGGCAGAATACTGAGAAGAGTCCTCGAGACTTGAGGAGACTTGCTGTTACTCAAACTCCAGTGAAAGACCATCAGCTAACGGTGATGTGAAAAACTCTAATGAGTAAACAATAATAATAATAATAATAATGTTCGCAGAAAACGAGACCAACAAATACTGAGGAATCTTGGAGGCTGACACCATCAAACAAGTGCAAATGAAAGACAAAATTCAAAAAGAATATCTCAGAAGAACTAGAATACTACTCGAGACAAAGCTTTCTAGCGGGAACTTTATCATAGGAATAAATACTTTGGCTGTACCCTTCTTTAGATACTCGGCACCCTTTCTAAAGTGGACAAGAGATGAACTTAAACAAATGGACCAAAGGAAAAGAAAACTAATAACCATACACACGAGATTACATCCTAGAGACGAAGTTGACAGACTATATGTACCAAAAAAAGGGGAGGAAGAGGACTTGCCAGCATCGAAGACAGCGTTGACACATCGATACAAAGTATTGAAGACTGCATAGAAAAACATGAACGAGGACTGATTACTGCCATCGGAAACAATACTGATAACACGATAGATAACAGAGTGACAATAACTAGGAAATAAAAATAGGAAGAAAAACAACTCTATGGGCGTTTTAAACGACGAATAAACAATATCTCACAGGACAAAACCTGGATAGGGCGAAGAAAAGGAACTTTAACAGAGAAACAGAATCTCTCCCGATGGCAGTACAAAACAGCGCCATAAGAACCAATCATATCAAGGCGAGGATAGATAAGACGCAACAAAACAGCAAATGTAGGCTATGCGGTGACAGATGAAACCATCAATCACATAATAAGCGGACACAGCAAATTGGAACTGAAGGAGTACAAGGTTAGACACGACTGGATGGACCAGGTGATCCACTGGGAAATGTGCAAGAAATTTAAATTTGACCATTCCAACAAATGGTATATGCACGACCCAGCATCTGTCCTAGAAAATGACACACACAAACTCCTATGGGACTTTGACATACAAAAGTATCCCCTAATCTCGGCCAGAAGACCAGACCTTATAATAATCAACAAAAAAATAAATAAATAAAATCTGCAAAATTGTTGACTTTGCTGTCCCGGTAGACCACAGAATAAAACTGAGAGAAAGTGAAAAGAGAGATAAGTACCTTGACCTTGCTATAGAACTGAAAAAACTATGGAACATGAAGGTGACAATTATGCCAATTGTGATTGGTGCGTTTGGCACGGTAACTAAAGGATTATTAAAGGGCCCGGAGGATTTGGAAGTTGGCAGCCGAGTAGAGACCATCCAAATAACAGCATTATTGAAGACGGCCAGAATAGTGAGAGTTGTCCTGGAGACTTGAAGTGACTCATATATATATATATATATATAATTACGTAAGCCAACGTGGTCCGCTTGGTGGCCGAGAGGTCTGAGACTCAATCTAACGTAAAGTTGGACGGGTTTCGATCCCGGCTTCGAGCGTTCTGCGTGTCTAGCCACACTGAAGAGTTCTGATAGAACGAAACAGTCTGTCTGTGGATGACAATTTATATATAGTTATATATCAAGACGGATTTTGACAGTCAAGGCAGCAAGTCTCAATCCACACTCTGGCAGTCATTGGAAGAGGTTGTCTCGCAGGAGGTTGGTGTCCCTCAACTATCGTGTTACACATCTTTTGGGTTACTAAATATTAGTATTACATTTTCAAATGCACATTTAGTTTTACTTTGTTATATTTTCAGATTCTCCAATGGCTTCAAGCACGTCAAAATGTCGAAGATGCCTCAACAAGGCCAATTCTTTCTGTTACGTGTGTGGGGACTTCACAACAGTTGCACAGCGTCGAACCATCGGTTCCCTCCACAGAACCGCCTACTTTCACTATTTTGACTGTAAAATTGGTGATCGGGACAAGTCTTGGGCTCCACACATCTGTTGTAAACCCTGCTATAATGGACTAACTGCATGGTTTAATGGCAAGAAAGCGGCTTTCAACTTTGCAGTCCCGATGGTTTGGAGAGAGCCGCGAAACCACGCAGATGATTGTTATTTTTGTTTAACTAATATCACTGGTTTCAATGCATCTTCTAGGAAAAAGATCAAAAATCCCAACCATCGATCTGCTATGAGACCCGTTCCCCATTCAGATGATCCTCCTGTAGCCACACCTCCAGTAAATAAGGATCTTCTTTCCTCATCAGATGAAGAAATGCCTTCAAGGGAGGATTCTGCCGAGTCAATAGCTTTGGAAGATATTGAGTCTACATATTCAGGAACAAGTGGCAATGAGCCACACTGGATCACACAAGAAGACCTGAATGATCTTGCTCGTGATTTGTATCTGTCAAAACAGCAGTCAGAGCTCTTGGCTTCTCGGCTTAAAGAGTGGAACCTAGTCCAGGAAGATGTAAGGATCACCAGTTTCAGGAATCGGAACAAAAAAAGTCATTGGTCTTCTTATGGGTATGTAAGCGGACTTCACAAAGTACTGTTGTTTTCTCTGTCTCTGGGATAGTCGAGCTGTATCCCAGCATTACAAGCTGAAAGACTGGGGGTCTAGAAGCACTTTTGTTCCTGGCGAACACAGCCTCAAAGAGAATCCTCTGGTGGACATGAATAAGGTGCTTCTTCCTCCTCTTCACATCAAGCTTGGTTTGATGAAGAAATTCGTGAAGGCGTTGCACAAAAATGGTGCTGCCTTCCAACACTTGTCTACTGTGTTCCCAGTTCTTAGTGCCGCTAAGCTCAAAGAGGGCATCTTTGTCAGACCTCAGATCCGAGAAGTGCTGAAGGATACTGATTTCGAGGAGCTTCTTAACTTAATGGAACTGAGAGTATGGGAAGCATTCAAGTCAGTCTGTAGTGGCTTCCTTGGTGACACACGCGTACCAGATTACCAAGCCTGTATTGAGAAGTTGCTAAAGTCTTACAAGGATATGGGGTGCCGAATGTCACTCAAGATTCATTTTCTCCATTCCCACCTCAACTTCTTCCCGCCAAACCTTGGAGCAGTGAGTGATAAGCATGGAGAAAGATTCCACCTAAACATTACGAAGATGGAGAGCAACTATCAAGGAAAATGGAACCCCGGCATGATGGGAGACTTCTGCTGGATGCTCTTGCGTGACATCCCGGGGGCAAAATACACCAGATCTTCTAAGAAAACACACTTTTGACTGTCTGTGGTACTATGAATTGTGTAACTGTGTTATCCAAGTATATTGATTCAATCAGTGTTCTTTATCTATCCTGTTTTATCTGTTATAAGCTGCTGCAACTCTTGAAATATGCATATATATTCTCTGTTTATACTAAAATGAGACTATTTAAAAACCAGAAAACTAGAGGTGATAGAGCAAAAATATTTATAAATTTGAATTCAGCACACCCAAATTAACAAAAAACACCTATCCCCATTCTTGCCTCAGACTAAAAATTTATTTTTGTAAACCAGTGTAATAATTCTACCGGATGAAGAGACCTAATGATGTTCTACAAAAAAAAGAGAAGCAGCTGAATAGTGGACTTTTCCATTGCGGCAGACCACAGAATAAAATTAATAGAAAGTGAAAAGAGAGATAAATACCCAGACCTTGTTAGAACATAAAGGTCACAGTGATACGAATTGTAATCGTTGCGCTCGGAGCAATCCCCACAGGATTGGTAAAGGGACTGGAAGACTTGGAAATAAGAGAAAAAATGGAGATCATCCAGACGATTGCATCTATTAGAATACTGAGAAGAGTCCTGGAATCTTTTACAGTCAGGATATAGAAATGGAATTTGGCCTATAACAATGTGCCATGCTCATAATGAAAAGAGGAAAAAGACAAATAACGGAAAGAAATAGAATTTTGGAAGCGGACCACCGTCAAACAAGTGGAGATGAAAGAAAAAATAAAAAGAGTACTTTAGATGAACGAGAAAACTTCTCGAAACCAAGCTCTGCAGCAGAAATCTCATCAAAGAGAAAAAGACCAGCACAGTCTCCTTTGTAAGATAATCGGGACCATTTTTAAAATGGACTAGGGATGAACTCAGGTAAATGGACCAGAAGACAAGCGATTTGATGACGATCCACAAGGTCTTACATCCGAGAGATAACATAGGCAGTCTATGTGAGTCAAGAAAAGGAAGAGGAAGGGGACTTATTACAGCGAACAAAAACGGCGCTGAAAATGTAAAGATAAACAGAAAAACTATAACTAGGAAACAGAAATAGGAATAAAAACAACTATAAGGATATTTCAAGCTGCAAACTGGCAAAATCTCACACAAGAAGACTCGGACATAGCAAAGGAAAGGGAACTTTAAGAGAGAAACTGAATCTAATTGCAGCATAAAACAACACCATAAAGACTAATCATGTTAAAGCGAAAATTGATAATACGCAACAGAATTATAAGCGAATGAAGCAAATTATCGCAAAATTAGTAAAGGCTAGACACGACTGGGTTGGTAAAGTGATTCACAGGGAACTGTGCAATAAATTGAAATTTGATCATACTACCCAATGGTACATGCTCAATCCAGAATTCGTTCTAGAGAATGAGACGCAAAAAATTCTCCGGGATTTTGATATACAAACAGATCAATTAATCTCACCAAGATAATTAACCAACAAAAAAAAAAGAATTTGCAATCCCAGTGGACCTCAGAGTGAAAATCAAAGAAAACGAAAAGAGACAAGTGCTTGGAACGAGCCCGAAAACTAAAAGATCAGCGGAACGTGATAGTAATGGTGAAACCTATTGTAACTGACGCACTTAGAACTGTCCCCATAGACTTGGTAAAGGGGACTGGAAGGGTCGGAAATCGGAGGATGAATCGAGACCATCCAAACTGCAACATTGCTAAGATCGGCCAGAATACTGAGAAATGTCCTGGAGACTTGAGGAAACTTGCTATCACTCAGCCTCCAGTGAAAGACCATCCGCTAATGGTGGTGTGAGAAACTTGCAAGAGCATACATCAAAACACGTACTCTTAACTGAGGCTGAAAAAATTCTCTGGAATTCTAAGATACAAACGAATCCCTTAATCTTAGGCAAGAAAACCAAACCTTGTGTTAAAAAAAAAGTCATTGTCATCGAGTGGGTTTTGCCGTTCTGGCATAAAGGGAAAATAAAAGAATGCGAAACGACAGACAAATACTTTGTCTTTGCCAGAGAACTAACGAAAAACTGTGAAACGTGAGGGAAACGTTGGTACTGATTCTAGTTAATGCACTTGGAACGGTCCTCAAAGGTTTAGGAAAAAATACTGGAAGAATTTGAAATTAAAGGAAGAATCAAGACCATCCAAACCACAGCATTGCTATGATCGGCTAGAATACTCAGAAGAGTCCTGAAGACACTCGTGAAAGACCACCAGCTGGTGAGAAGAAGAAGAAGAAGAAGAAGAAGAAGAAGAAGAAGAAGAAGAAGAAGAAATGTGACGTATTTTTTGAAGCTCCGAAAAAACTTAAAGTAATTCATAATTTTGCAGGATTTTGATATAAATATCTATCGTAATATGTTTTTAAAATTTTGATTTAAATATTAATAGTAAATATCAGCATCAATATGTTTTTCTTTTTGCAATTTGATGCATTCTAACATTCATGATGAATAATCTTAATGTATAATTTTTAGTATTTAGAGTAAAAATGTGATGTAGTTTTTAATTTTAATATATTCCAATTTAATTCATAAGCAGTTTAAATTATCATTAATATTATGAATTTATAATTAGAGATTTCTTTTATCTTTTTTTTTACTTGTGTTGTTACTTGATTCAACTTCATACAGGAAACTGTCTGAGTTGCTTATGTTTATTTCAGTTCATTCTGACTTCAAAATTACCTTACGTTATTATCAAAAATAGGGTTAAGTAGATAATTCAATAAATCTTATTCGTAATTTATTTTTTATTTTATTATTTATAATTAAACAGTATTTGAAACGTGAAATATAATTTCTGCTAAGACAAATAAACAGTTGTAATTTGATTTATTAACATTAAGAGTAATTTTGATGTATTGTAACACCATAGCACAAATAGACTCTGTAACACCATGATTCTAAAAAGTCTATGGTTGTAGAACTACTCCTTAGGTTTCACTCAGACCTCGTGGTAACTTCGCTCTAAGAAGAAGTGATGAACACACAAAACACCGTTCATTGGTTCGCTTGGTACGAAAGTCTATTTGCTACAACCCTTCCCCAGTAGTCGCCAAAAAGAGAGAAAGAGAGTATGAAATACATCAACTGCTTTAGACCGACAGAAAAATAAACCGTCACGAGACGAGTGAGACAGACACAGACCTTCTTATCATGTTTTCTACCCCGGTCATTTTCTGTTGTTGTTCTCCCGATACTTATGTTTGTTGTTTTTCCTTCCTCGTATTTTCAGAGGGAACGTCTGAGGTTCATTCATTCTTTCTGCAGTAAGTAATCTTTACGACCTCCTGGCTAAATGCGCTGGTGTAGGTTTGGCTCCTTCGCGGAGCTCACCCAAAATAGGTGCCAATTTTTCAGCACGTCTTCACATCACGCCGCCCGGTGTAGAACTTACTTTTTTTTCTGTCTTCTATTCTAGCCTCGTTTGAATTTGTTTCAGTCAATCACAGCCCGACGACCAATCGCTGCCAACACATTCTATTTTTAACTCGGGCGCTCTTCCTGCTACTATCATGGCTAGGATTTTGGGTTACTTTCCGTCACATTCCTATAACTTTCTCGATTATTGTTCTTATAGCCTTTTTCTCTCTGTCTCGGTGACCCTTATCATCGTGCCTCTCTAAAACAATCAACCAAAATCCCTAATTATATTACTGTATGGTTTTTAATTCTAAAGTATGAACTTAACATAGTTTTCAATTTTAATATATCATTTAAATCTAATTTATAACCATAATTACATCTAATTATTATTAGGATACTGAGTTTGTAAACTATAGTTTTATTTATTTATTTGTTTCTACTAATAACTATGCATATGAGAGAGCTATTGCTGTTCATAAACTAAAAGAAAAATACTGAAAGAACGTTTTGACAATAGATTTTTCATTTTCATTCAGTGTTTTTATTTTTATTTTTTCAATTATTCATTTATTTATGTATTTATTTATTTTTCATCTAAATGCATGACGTAATAATCGAAGCAAAACATCACCCCTTCGAAAAGAAAATGACCTTAACTTGAATTGTAACAGTAATAGCAGCATATTTTTTAAAATCTGTTTTATTGTTTTGGTCACAGCAAATAGAAATAATCAAATAAAAAGAAAACGTTTTGAATTATTTAAGATAATGTCATTACGTTAATTTTAAGGTTCTTCCCAACCACCACACTCATCTCCAGCGTCAAATATAGTTATGGCGGAGACCGTAGAGACAGGTAAAAACTTTTTTCAGACCTTCGAGAAACAACACCGAACTCCTTTGAATTCAAAACACAAAAATTTATGTAATAATTTAGAGCATAACTTAAATTCTCTTTTTATGGATTATTGATAGATATCATGACAATATTTTTCTGCTAAAATTTCTTGAATTAGAGAGTAGTCAGTTGCAAATATAAAACCCAGACAATACAGAAAATAAGATTAAAATCGACGAAATGAAACTAATATAATCAGAGAACTCGCTAAGTCAACTAATACTGATAGGAAAGACAGAGCAGCTCTAAAATAATCAAAACGACAAAAATAACCTAATGCAGATAAAGTTGGCAAACAATGCCATGGGAGATTTTCTACAAGACTTTAAACCAAACCTTACATTTTTAAATGAAATGATATACGTGACGGCTAAAGTAATAAACTCAGTAACCATAACACATAAGCAAAATAACTTTAAACAACCCAAATGGAAATTAATGATACAAAAAGAAATACAGTAATACAGAGGAGAAATATCCATACTTAATGAAATGAGTAAGGGAAAACTAGGAAAGCAAGAAAAATTAAAAGAAATTATATGATAACGTCAATTGATAAGACCCGGATCATAGAAGAAAAGCTGAAGCAAAAATATCTCTCTGAAAATATTCGAAAATATGAAAAAAGAATTAAATTCCTTAAACACAATATATCTCAAGACGAATGCAAAGGTTCTAACGAGAAATAGGAATAGAGACAATAAATGTAAAAGAAATCTCCACGATTAAAGAATTAAAATAATTTTAGAGTTATATATGGACCTATAAAAATCTTATAATAAGAAAGCAAGGTGGACTGAAAATAAAAAAAAAAGACTTATAGAAATAATGAACCCAAAATGTATGAAGATATTACAATGCAAGAGATTACGAATACACTCAAATGCACACATAAAAGGAAGTCACCTGGAATAGAACAAATAACAAACTTTTGGCTCCATCACCTATACTGCACACATCAACTAATGACGAAACTTATTTCAGAAAAAATACTTGATTGGATCACTGAAGGAATAACCAAAGACACGGACAAATGCAAAATTTACCAACCCTTCTCATACATTCCTACAACATATCAAATGATAACATCGATTCTAAAATATAGAATAGTGAAATTCATAGAATGAAAGGACATATTATAACCAAAGTAATGCAAAAAATAATCATATGGCTTGAAAGATCAGCTTCTTATACGCAGGATGATTATGAATGATTCTCAATCCAAACAGAAAAATCTAAGTATGGCTTGGATTGACTACGAAAATCTTTTGATGACGAACTCTGATAAATAATTCTAAAAATTTTAAACATTTCAAAGATATCCCATGATATAAAATATTCATAAAATACAATATGTAAAAATAACATACTAACCTCAGATTAATCGATGAAAAGGTTACTCTCAAAACTAATAATCTGAACATTAACGATAGAATCATTCAAGGAGTCTCACTTTATCGTTTTCCTTTTGTATAGTTCTAGTACATCTATTTTTAGAACTTTCAAGCATAGCCTACAGTTATATCACAACCATTAAAGAATAAACCACCGATTCAATATGGATGATTTAAAGTTATATACAAAACACGATAATGATTTAAGTCTACAATGCTCTTTAAAAAGATTCAATGACAACTTAAGTATAAGATTTGGTCTACAAAAAAGGTACAAAAGTCACATAAAGGCTTGCAAGTTGAGTCTAAAAACATTACAATAGATATAAACATAGAAATTACAGAGTTAGAACAAAATAAAACTTGAATATTTAGGAATTAATGAAATGAATGGTATCTATTAAACTATGAATAAAGGAAAATAACAAAAAAACGCAATAGGATAATACGATTTATAGGATAATATCAATAACGTAACATACAAAAAATAAAGTTATAGCAATTAACACCCTAGCATTACCAATTATAACACATAGTTTTAGTATATTAAACTAGGCGCTAACGGAAATAAAAAAAAACAAAAAAACAATTTAAGTTCGGAAAGTAATAACCTGAAACAGCATGCATTACCCAAGAGCAGATATAGAACGTATCTACAACGTCAAGGAAAAATCGTGGAAGAGGATTAGTACGACTAGAATTGACCAACAAAACAGCTACCATAGTATTAAAGAAACAGACTCTACAAAAAGATTGGATGCAACAGATATTAAACACACACGAGAAGCAAAAACAATATTCAATTAGTCAAGAAAGTAATAATTTTGAAACTCGACCTAACACTGTGAGAAATAGATATAAAAGGTAAATTAATAGAGTCAGCAAAGACTTTTTAAAAAAGGAGCAAAAGCAGGATTAAATCTAAAAAAAAAACCTGAGAACAAAAGCCCCTACATGGTTGACAAGAACAAAGAATTAGAAATCCTGATACAGAAATATTAAAGACTCATAGATGACAAAAAAAGAGTTGGACTGAAGGCGAAGACAAAGCAACAACCAAAGCTTACAAACTAGAAACTATCCGGAAAACATAAAAATCGGATTAAGCCCAATATTTAGATTATGCGAGGAAAATTGACCTCTTAATGTTCGCTTGCCTAGTCCTATCACAAATAGAAAATAGAATATAAAGAGAGGCATGATAAAATAAGACATTTTAGTCATTTGAAAGTATGTAAATATTATGGAATATTGGATTGTGGAAAATGGTAAACACACCAACCAGAAACAAAAACAGAAGAATAAGTAGCAGCTATTCTCTGGAACTTTCCTCTCTAAACTGATAGAAAAATAAAGAGCAATAGACCAGATATAGTGGTTAAGGACTATAAATAAAAGACATGCCTTCTAATTCATATGTCACTGCAAACAGATAATAAATTATCAGCCAAAGGGGTTAATAACTTATTACAAAATTCTTGAAAAAGAAATTGAGAAAATATAGTACCTTAAAACTACTACAGTGCTAGTAATAGATTACTTCCTTTTTACTATGTTTTGCTTTCTACTTGAGACTAACATTCATGAAAGTCGAGTTTGACTTAAACTTTCTGAGCTTATATATATACATATATATATGTAAAGAGAGAGTGAGAGAGAGAGAGAGAGAGAGAGAGAGAGAGAGAGAGAGAGAGAGAGAGAGAGAGCAACATATATGAACAAAAGGCAAAGAAAAGGGAGGGAAAAGAAGCTTGGAAGCCAATGAAAATCGTGTAACTGACAGATGCACGATAAAGGAAATGTTTTTTTACTGTAATTAGTCAAGAGAATTTATTAAAATATAACAATTTTTTCTGCTTAAATGTACATACGAAGAGCTAATAAAACATGATTTTTCATTTCAGAAACTAGGAGAATCTTTATGAATATCATACATTCTTTTTTTCTATTCATCTTTTTTCCATCCATCTTTTATAAACGTTTGTTTTGTTGTTTTTTTAAATAAAATAGGTTATCGCATTTTCCAGGTGCAAAAAATAAGAGATGAGCCGCTGTGTCTTGTAAGTTTAAAGGTTTTAACGGAAGCAACTCCTACATATCTACATGTATCACATCATTTGAAGCATCGATTTTTCTTGAAAATTTCCGTCATTACATTTTCTCAACAACACCTGGCATCTTTTTTTTATTTAGGTAAAGAAAAAAAGTGTTTGTCGGTAAAGAGAAGAATTGTTTAAAGAGTTCTGGTATATTTTGTATTTGTAATAAATTCAATCTTGATAAAGCTTATCTGGATATTGCGCATGATTAAACGAACATTAAAAACATTTATTCTTGAAAGGATGTGTGCTTCAGATTAGAGGATTCGGTGATAAATTTGGTTCGTGCCTCTTGACTGAATAGGGTTTACTGTTTTTTTAAGACTGTGTGAAACATTTTATAGTTCATTCGATTTGGAAACTACAGACCATACAAGACCAGTGTTTTACGATTCTTTGTACTAATTGTCACGTCGTCTCCCACTGAGAGGAGAGAAATAAGAAATTCCCCCTACCCTTATGTGTTTGAATTACCAGGCCTCAAAAACTGACCGTTAAAGGGAGGAATAAGGAATATAGTGAAGGAAGTAAAGAATGTAGGTCAAGCTATCTGTACTCCGTAACCTCATCCCGGGTGGATAGAGATAGTAGTCCGAATGAATCGCCTGACAGGGTGAAGGAAGAAGAAAGAGGCTAAATGATTGGCCAGAACCCTAAAGCCGGAAGTATCTCTTTTCGTCTAAGGAAATAGGGATAAAGAATATCAGTTAGGACAGCAGTTGGCGTGACCAGAGGTATTGAAACTGTCGCCACAACTCCGGGTGAAGAAGCACAGCTGGGTTTCAGGACAGCAGTTGGAGTGACCAGATCTATTGAAACTGTCGCCGAAACTCAGGGGAAAAGCGGAAATAATTTTGGACAAGAAGAAAAAGTGCCTTCAAGCAAAGCTGTACAGAATCCCGCTCGCCCGTAAAAGAAAAAAAATACTCTCAAAAGAAACCCGTCGAAAAGCTAAGTAAACCTTACAACCGTTTTCTCCCTCCAGCCTTCCTAAGTATTGCTATTGTATGCTCTCCCTCTCTCTCTCAATTTAAAGAAAGACGAAAGAAAAGAAAAAGGAAGAAAGACATTTTTATTGTCTGCTGGTAATATAGCCGGCACCTTAAATGTGCTTGTGTTCGCACGTATTAAAACCTTGTTATATTTTAGATATCCCCTCGTGTCGAGATTTATTCCTTGTGTTGTCTGCATATCGAATTTGCCTTCTTTTGCATGTTTTTTTTTCAGCTTCAAATCGCCTCAATTTATTCTCGCTAAATGTCCTATTCGCCATTAAAAATATTACTCGGGAAATTGAAATTGTCGACTACAATAAATAATAATATTATACCTAAACCCCATATCTTCCATTATCCTGGAGGTAGGAAGACGAAGTGGTCTGGTGGGTGTGTGTGTAACGTGAAATTTGGTAAACCCTTACCAGCAGCGGTCAGTCTAGCCCCAAATTTATCCCCACATTATCTGCCAGTTCCCATATGCCCGAGAAAGGACTCTTAACTTGGACCTATTTTGTGAGGGATCAAGTTCCAGACTGCCCCGACTTCACACGTGCGAAAAATAAACTTCCGTCTTGGGATAAATATTTAATGGCACCGTCACATAATCTAAAGGTGGTAACTAGTCGAATTGGTAACTTCATGCTGACATGCTGTCTAAACAGCACTTATTTTCAATATATTTTATCATTTGAATTGCAAATATCTATTTTACATAGTAGACTGATTGTCTGAATAATGTTAGCTCAGTTTAATTTCATTTACATTAATGCTTTTCTGCTTCAATAAAAAGATACCAAGAAAAGAACTTTCAAGGTTCACCGATCAGCCTTCGGACGACACATCGGCCGAAACGTTGTGAATATAATTATAAAAATGATGATAAATGTTCAAAAACCCTGAATGATAAAAATTAAAATGACAAACGCAATAACGAGTCGTATGCATTTATATAAAGAATAGGCAGAAGAATAAATAGGAGGGAACTTCACGAAAGAGAACTTTACGAAGTATTATCGGGAAAATTTTAACAGCTGCTACTTTCGAAATTGATCTTGTTTAAGAAAAGATTTTTAATCTTTATATAAAGAGCTTCAAAAATTTAGACTTTTTGTTTGTTTGTTTGTTTTATCCTTTGTGTAATATGGAGGTATTTTCTGTTAGAATTTTTCGCTATTTGCCTGAGGGGCACAGATGTGTTAATGTGTTTAGAGATGGAATTAGTGTCGGATAGGTGAAGTGTTAAACGTCTCGATAGAGTTGTTGTTGTCAGGCTGATGTGTGCACTTATTGTATTCGAGAAGCATTCTCCAGGGAACATTTAAATTCGTATACTACGTCAGTCGTACTGAGGTTAGTAGTCGAGGAAGAGAAGTTATTATAGATGACGAGTTTAGTTGTACTAAATTTGAGATAGTATATAATTAGTTTTATTTTAATAAGTCGGGGAAATGTTTTTACGTATCAGATTTTTGGAGTTATTTCATCGAGTTTATAGCGTTTGTGCATCTGATTACAAAAAACTAGTTTTATGTGTTTAGAGTTGTTTGATATAATATTATTGCAATTAGAGTTGATATTTTTAATAGAGAGTTTTATTTGTTTTTCAACAATGTGGTTTGATAAGTCATTGTTAATGAGAATTTGTTTAATGTTTTTAAGTTTGAAGTAGAAGATTTTTTTGAAGGGGGATATGAGTTTGGTGGTTGTTAATCATAGCAATTTTATATTGTTTAAGGCATTTGCTTTTATAATTAAGAGTACAGGATTGAGTAAGTTTTTCTATGGAGAGGTGCTAAAAGTATTGTTCATTGTGCATTGTTTTGGATGTGAACAGAAGCGAAGTGACTGTCTTATTTAATAATATATATATATATATATATATATATATATATGTGTGTGTGTGTGTGTGTGTGTGTGTGTGTGTACAATCCTAGGAAAATAGTCGAAAGGTTAGACAAGTAGTAATCCAGTAGAGTGCTCAATGTCAACGGCTATATAATTAATTTCAGATCAAAAATATACCGAAACTCACGGGCAGAACGAAAGCATTTTTTATAAATCTAATAAAAAAGATTTACGAAAAAATTTAACGAAATTCGTTAAATTTATAAAAAAAATATATAAATATATATCAGTGTGTGTGTGTGTCTGTGTCTCTGTGTGTGTGTGTGTGTGTGTGTGTGTGTGTGCGCGCGCGCATGCGCGCTTGTTCAGGATTTTTAAAACTATTTTCTGTTAGCTTTACGTTTCGTTGTTTTAACGTAGAATTCACACTAGATTTCTCAATAGATGTGGGAAATTTCATGCAAAACTTTTGCATTAAACGTATTTTGCAAATAACCTACGAAAAACAACCTAAAATCATTTATTCTAACTTTTGTTTGAAACAGAAATAAAAAAAATCATTGTCAATGCCAAACTACTATTAATTACGTGTTTATTCGATGTTTCTGTTTGTATACATCATTTCAATGTCAACAATTAAGTAAAGAGAAACTCATCTAAAAGAAAAAGACTTCAAAATTTAATCGTTATAAACAGAAAATAAAGGATAGAACACAAATTCTACTTTCAGTGATACCCATTCATTTTATACGAGAAAACAACAAATGAAAATTAATTTAAAATTGTGCTATTAAGAATACACATTATTATCCGATAACTACTAGTTTGTCTGTCTTGTGACGGTGATGTTTTAATCTACTTTCAGATACCACATCATGACGCTTCTAATATATATATATATATTGTCACGTGGTCTACCACCGAGAGGAGAGAAATAAGAGATTTTCCCCTACCCCTCCGTGTTTGAATTAACAAGCCGCCAAAGATTGACCGTTAAAAGAGGAATAAGGAATCTAGGTGAATTCCTCGCGGCCGAAGTAACAAATCCAGATCAGAATGAAAGCCAACAGATGTTTGCATTCTGTGACCGGGTGCACCCTTTTTCGTCGGCGGAAATAGGGATAAGGAAATCAGTTTTCAGGACGGAGATCGCCATCTCATGCCAAACTCCGAGTGAAGAAGCGACATAGAGCCCTTGGACAAGATGACGGACGTATTCAAGCCAAGCTAAATAAAATCCTGCTAACCCATAAAAGAGAAAATACCCCCAAAGGAACCCGTCAAAAAGCTAAGTAAACATTAAGACTGTTTCTCCCTACACCCTTCCTAAGTACTGCAATTACATACTCTCTCTCTCTCTCAATTTAAAGAAGGAAGAAAGAAAAGAATAAGGAAGAAAGACATTTGTATTTATGTATTATCCGCTGATAATATAACCGACACATTAAATATGTGTGTATTAAAAACCTTGTTATACTTTAATGTCCCCACGTGTTGAGATTTATTCATTGTGTTGTCTGCCTATCAAGTTGTCTTTTGCATGCTCCCTTTTCAGCTTCATTCGCCTCAATTTATTCTCGCTCGTGTCCTACTCGCCTTTAAAAATATTACACGGGAAACTGGAATTGTCGACTACGATAATTAATATTATTTATACCATACATCTTAGTTGATGCTTCGGGATGGGTCGTCAGTGATGTTTCCTTTGGGATCATGGGGGGTTTCGGGTCTTTCAACATCAGACCCCCTCACCCAAATGACCCAGTTGGCATCGATCTAACTCCAACTCCCATCCCGGCAGCCAACCTGCGCATCCACACAAGGAGAAAACAAAAAAAAAATGACCACAGAAAAGGCTCTATATATAATTTGCAACAGCCAATCAGAGCTAAGCTCTACTGATGACTTTAAAACTTTTCTTTAAAAATCGGGAGGCCACTTTACTCTGCTTTTTTTTTTTTGCTACAATGGGGTCGTTATTCGGTTATTTGTTCATTCCGGTATGTATTCCTTCCTTCCCCCCCTTTTTTTTTAAATTAATTTTTACTTAAAGAAAAAACTTAAAAACTTAAATAATAAAAAAAAAAATAAGTAAATAAAAAAATAAAAAAATAAAAACTGTACATAACTAAAGAATTGCGATTAAAACAACAAACTCGTATATAAAATGACATACGTTTAGTTTTAAAACTTATCTCCATTAAACACTGTACATAAATATACAATTACGAACTAAATCAGACGCCGCGCATTACTATACGTTAAAACATCCTAATCGAACGGTTTACGAATGAGAAAAGTCGAAAAAAAAAAAAAAAAAAAAAAACTTAATAAAAAATAAAAAAAAATCTGTACATAAATATCAATTGCGATTAAAACAAGAAACTCCTATATAAAATTGACATACGTTTACTTTTTAAAATTATTTTCATTAAAAACTTTACATAAATATACAATTACGAACTAAAAGAGACGCTGCGCACTACTATACGTTGCAACTCATTGAAAGGTTTACGAATGAGAAAAGACGAAATAAAATAAAATAAAAAAAAACAAAAAAAAAAACAAAAAAAAAAAAACAACCGAGGAGTACGTTGAAATCTTCACAAAAACATTGTCGTTTAAAATGCTATATTTACAAAATGGCTAAAACGTCTAAGATATTAATCAATTAAATGAGCCGGTTTCAAATGAACGCTTCAAGCCTAATACAACCACACTCCTTCGCGCGCAAACATAAATAGATAAAACTAAAAAATAACAGATAAAAACTAGATAAATCATACGTGTATATATCGTTTTAAATTAGACGATCTTTTTTTTTTTTTTTTTTTCCTTCCTTTTTTCCCCCCTTCTAATAATCACCTATCTACAACCCCAACTATCCGCCCTTCTGATCCACAGCCAGTTTGTTGCTCTTTCAGCTGCAGTGGTAATATTTTTCAGGGCCTTACGTTTTCCCGCACCTGAAATGCCGATGCTTGACAACGCTTTACTCATCGACCTTGCGTTAAATCCACGACATCCCACTTCGACTGCCTGGCATATTGCCTGCCAACCATTCATTCGACATTGCTCTACTAGCGGCTCATATTTGGCTATCTTTCTTTCGTGTGTGGACTCCATGTTTTCTTCCCATGGGACTGACAATTCCCACATTATCACCTTCTTTGTGGAATTTGAAAACATTACTAAATCTGGTCGGAGCTTTGTCTCCACAATATGCGCTGGAAACTTCGTCTGCCTTTCCAGGTCCACCAACAATTGCCAATCTGGCGCCGATGACAACATCGATACTTTATTTTTTGTCTGCGGCTGTTTCGAGCTTCCCGCTCTAACAAAAATAACCTTATGTCTTCCAGGACTGAATCTATTCGATTTTAATGCCTCAGATACCACTCCAGCAATAACTTTGAGGACCTGGTCATGTCGCCAGCGATAACGCCCTTCACTCAATGATCTTGGGCATCCGGATAGCAAATGCTGTAGCGATCCTTTACCCCCGCACAACTGACATGCTGGGGTATCATTTTTGCCCCATGTGTGAAGGTTTGATGGGCTAGGGAGAAGATCATAAACTGCCTGGATCTGGAATCTTAGCTGGCTTAAGTCGGCCTTCCACAAGTCCGACCAGGTAATTCGCCGCCGAACATAATTTTCCCATCTGGTCCAGGCACCCTGTTGAGACAGTCCTACCATCTTTGCCAGCCTAGTCTCCTCTATACCTTCTCTTACTTCTTTTTGCAAGAGCGCCCTTCTTTCTTTCCCTCTGGCGTTGTCTATCCTTGGACTCGGATAATATCCCAGGCCTCTTGTCCCACTGGCCACAGTACCGACCATAGCCTTCTGCTGCAATCTCTCTTCCGCAACCTTCAGTTCCCTGACAGCGCTCCACTTCCTTCCTGTGCGGATTTCAATTCCTGCACCTGCTACCTTTAAATCTCTGGAATCTCTATACATAATCGCCTCTCTTGTGCGTGTCACCACAAACTCTTCTTTGAGACCCCTGAAAGGAAGTTGGATCGCATTGGAGGTCCCATATAAAGCCGCGCTACTTAGGCACTTTGGCAAACCCAACCATCTCCTTAAATAGCCGCTAATTTTCCTTTCCATTCGTTCTACCGTGGTAATAGCTACCTCGTATAACATGAGTGGCCATAATATCCGCGGCAGAATTGCGTGTTGATACAACCACGCCTTAAACTTGCCGGGCAATCCTGACTTATCTATCTTTCTTAGCCAATCATCAAGGTCGCCCCCTATTCCTTTAATTGCTGCTTGATCCTTAGTACTGCTGTCGAACCACTTGCCAAGACTTTTTACAGGCTTCTCAGTCACTGTTGGTATGAATTCGCCGGCGATTGTGAAACGTGCCGTGCTTTTAATCTTTCCCTTTTGTAGTACTAGGGACCTAGATTTTCCTGGTTTAAACCTCATGCGGGCCCATATTATGAGTTTTTCTAAGCCCCTCACTATCCATTTACAGCCTATGACTGATGATGTTGTCACTGTAATATCGTCCATGTAAGCTCTCAATGGAGGCTGCCGTATCCCGGACTTTACCCTTGGACCCCGACACTCCACTTCCACTGACTTGATTATCATATTCATCGCAAGGGAGAAGAGAGTGGCTGAGATTGTGCATCCGGTTATAATTCCCCTCTCTAGCCTGTGCCAGCCCGATGTCTTAGTACCCGACGTAACTCTCAGATTGAAGTTATTGTAATAATCTAAGATAAGATTACTGAAGGAACTTGGAACATGATATCTGCGGAGTGTCTCTTCGACCACTTTATGCGGGATTGAACCATACGCGTTTGCCAGGTCTAGCCATAGCACCGCTAAATTTCCATTATTTTCTTTAGCTTCACGTATAAGCTGCGATACCACGCCGGTATGTTCAATGCAACCTGGTATTCCAGCGACACCTCCTTTCTGTACTGAAGTATCAATGTACTCGTTCATTATTAGGAACTTAGATAGGCGCCTCGACAGAATGCTGAAGAATATTTTCCCTTCTGTATTTAGTAACGATATTATCCTGAATTGATCGATTTCTTTGGACTTTTCCTCTTTTGGGATCCACACTCCTTCGGCTTGTCTCCACTGATCCGCAACTCTCCCCCTCCTCCAGATTGTCCGCAATACTTTCCATAATAAGTTTAGAATGCCAGGACATCGTTTATAAACTGTGTACGGAACTCCATTCGGACCTGGAGCTGCGCTTGTCCTAGCTGCCTTAACCACTTCTTGAATTTCCTTCCATGTTGGAGGTTTATCATTAAATTCAACACTTGGTGGTTCTGGACTAATCAAGGAGTTTATGTTATCGAGTTCCACGTCTCTGCTTGGATCACTGAAGGTGTTACTCAGGTGGGCGTTAATTTCTTCCACTGGCCTTTCCAACATACCACTTCTCTTATCACCGAATAACTTACGAGCAAATCCGAATGGATTTGCTATGAAATTTGTCCTTTTCCTAGCTCTCTCCTTTCCTCTCCGTCTATGCCATTCTGCTCTTCGTATGGCTTTAAGTTTCGCTCGTAATAGACCCCTGAGTTCTTCAAGGGCTGGCCGAACCTCAGGTCCTGCGGCTGCATGTTGTTTCTTCAGGGATCTGAGCTCCCCTCTGATCTTTTTTATCTTTTCTGCCCTCCGATTCATTTTATAAGGGACCTTTGGCTGTCTTGGTTCTTTATACCCAAATCTCTCCGCTGCAAAATTATTGATTATTACTGTGAGTAATTCTATCCGAGCCTCTACGCTTCCTTTTGAAGATAGACGTGCGATTTCGCAAACGTCCTTATCAAAATTCTGCCAATCCCCTATGCTGTTCGAGGGGGGGCCATTTGATATTTGTTGTCGTTGACGTCGATTTAGGGGCGACATTTGCGTGGAGAGACTGGGTTCTGTGGTGTACTTCCTGACCCTGCTTCTCCTGCGTCTGATCAAGATCTTGTCCTGTGCGCTGCTCCAGTCTCCCCCCCATCAGACACTTCATACGACCCTGGTGAATTTTTAATCCTCGCAAATTCTTGCAGGTTTTACCGCACACACATTTCGAGCTCATAATCCTTTGGTCGGTCGATTCCGTTTCCTGTATGTCCGTCCTATTGGGGACCTCATTCTCCCCCCCTCTCGGGATCCCCTGGGGGTATTTTCCTGTGTGAATATCCGTAGCTTGTATTTAGGGTATCTCCTCACGGAGATTGCATTTAGGGGTGCTATCCCGTCATGCCCCGATTGCCGTCTTCCCGGCTGCCAAACTGTCTCTCCAGTTCGTCACCAAATCTTTTCTTTGGTTGTCACCCGTTCTTTCTCGGTCGTCACTGGTTATTCCAGACTTATATTTATACCATACATCTTAGTTGATGCTTCGGGATGGGTCGTCAGTGATGTTTCCTTTGGGATCATGGGGGGTTTCGGGTCTTTCAACATCAGACCCCCTCACCCAAATGACCCAGTTGGCATCGATCTAACTCCAACTCCCATCCCGGCAGCCAACCTGCGCATCCACACAAGGAGAAAACAAAAAAAAAAAATGACCACAGAAAAGGCTCTATATATAATTTGCAACAGCCAATCAGAGCTAAGCTCTACTGATGACTTTAAAACTTTTCTTTAAAAATCGGGAGGCCACTTTACTCTGCTTTTTTTTTTTGCTACAATGGGGTCGTTATTCGGTTATTTGTTCATTCCGGTATGTATTCCTTCCTTCCCCCCCTTTTTTTAAATTAATTTTTACTTAAAGAAAAAACTTAAAAACTTAAATAATAAAAAAAAAAAATAAGTAAATAAAAAAATAAAAAAATAAAAACTGTACATAACTAAAGAATTGCGATTAAAACAACAAACTCGTATATAAAATGACATACGTTTAGTTTTAAAACTTATCTCCATTAAACACTGTACATAAATATACAATTACGAACTAAATCAAACGCCGCGCATTACTATACGTTAAAACATCCTAATCGAACGGTTTACGAATGAGAAAAGTCGAAAAAAAAAAAAAAAAAAAAAAACTTATTATATCTAAACCTAGAGGCCCATATCTTCCATTATCCTAGGGGTAGGAAGAGGTAGTGGCCTGGTGGGTGTGTGTGTTAACGTGAAATTTGGAAACCTCTTGCCAGCGGCGGTCAGTCCAGCCCCAAATTAACCCCAACATAATCTGCCAGTTTCCCTACGCCAAAAATGGGAATCTTAACTGGAACTTATTCTACGAGGGATCAAGTGGCAGGCTGCCCCGTCTTCACACGTGCGACAAATAAACTCCCGTCTTGGGATAAATATTTTAGGCCGCGTCACAATATATATATATATTTATTTATATAGATATATATATAAAGAATTATCCAAATGTCACCCATTATATCAGGAATGAGTAGCTCGAACCATTACTAAAATCCTAACCTAGAAACTTTGTAGCAAATACATTAAGGGCGAAATCTTTATTCACAAATAAGTGTGCCAACACAAGAATTCACGATCGATCTTTCATCAGATTCAAATTCAGCATGGATAGACAACGATACAACTTTTCGAAGTATATATTTCGAAAATTGAAATTCAGTGAATGCTCTTTTACTCTGGATGAATTTGAAGTGAAAACAATTTTGGATACTAAAAATAAGAAATTGGACAAAAATTTCCAGTAAATGGAAATAGAAATAAATAAAGATCATTATATCAGTTATGGTGGATAGTAATTTTGGCATGAGTTCCAGATTCAATGATTTTAAAAGTTAAAGCAATTTGATAGATTTAAATTATATCAGAGGATGGTTGAATAAGAAGAATGACTTCCAGACTCATAGATGTGAATTTTACCAATTTCTTCGCTACGTACAGGTTATGACACAAGGTCAACTTCGTAGCAGAGTTAAGTTAGTTAGATTTCAGTGTTTTTCTTTTCTTAAACTGGTTGCCTAACTAAGATTAAAGAAACTAGTTTGCTCTACTATTTTCTCATAGCTGGTTAGAGAGTTGTGGAATTCATGCATTTCCCAGGGACATTAGTACGAAGTAAAAAGCAAGCATCCACGTCAAGGATTTAAACTAAGTTCTCTGATTCCATTTCCTACAACGATAACCGTTACGTTAAGCGTGCTTTATTGGGGTGAATAGAACTCAATTTATGAAATATGGATACGAGATTACATTACCCATTCTACTTGTTAAACACCATCCCTTAACAAAATTAGTTATGAATAATTGTCATGATAGATGCAATCATCAAGACATCAATGCGATATAAACCAAATAAGTTTTGTCAAATTTACAGATAACCGCAAACCCGACAAGCAGTGAAAAACAGGATATTAAGATGTTTTATGTGCAAAAAATTCAACAATTTGGCATTTAAACACTTAAAATTACTTCTACAACAAACAGGCATTAAATATACAGAGTCATAACATAAAATGGTTTTAAAGAAATGTATATACAAATTTTTACCAAATGTAAGGCAATACATATCGAGCTTGTTGAAGAAATGAATTTTGTTGTATTTGTACTAGAATTTATAAGACTCACTGATATATTTGGAGAGACAACGCTAGATCCGCACTGGGATGTGATATTGTCGAGAACCATGTACACTCTGTTAACTTTGAAAATGATTTTGAAAATTACTTATTTGAAATTTCACATTAAAAATTATTTTATACTTAGGAATGTTTAATACGAATGATGAATTCGTATCTATCCATAACTTTTTGCAGTTCCAAAATAAAGTATTTTAATTTTTTGAACTTACTTTCTGGCACACAAATACTAGTAACTAAATATGTCTTATCCATAGATATCCCTCACAAAGTAATCTAAAAGTTCGAGATTAAATGCTTGTTAAATGCAGTAAACGAATATTATTTGCTCCGTTACAGAAATAAATGCAAAGATTTATAAGAGATAAAACTTTCTAATATAATAATAATTAAAGTGGGTGATGTGATTCGTATAAAAAAACTTTATGGCAACTTGAAAGAGTTCAGGCTGAGTCAAGAGAAGAGGTAGGTCCATTCTATTAAAAACCTTTGAAAATGTCCTTGACCCACAGTGACTATCTTCTCACACCTGAGTTTGAGAGACTGGAGTAAGATAACAATTTAGATCTTCTATCATGATAATTCAACTCTAAATGAACTACATGACCGAACTGCATTGCGTAAAAAAAGTTGGTTTCGAAAATGTGATGGTGTTTGGTATGATTTCTGCTGCTGCTGGTACAGGACCTTTTGTCAGACTACACGGTAAAATTAACGCAACTGTATACAAAGAGATACCGAAGAAAGATGTTGTACCTAATTTGAGAACTGCAATTAATCAATCAGCAGCGTTTATGCAAGATGATGCTCCGTGTCACACAGTGAAGTCTGTTAAGACATTTCTTTCTGAGGAGGATGTTACAGTTATGGAGTGACCTACTCAAAACCCTGATATGAATTCTATTGAGAACGTTTGGAAGTTACAAAATGAAAGAGCTAAGGAAAAGAATTCAAGAAACGTGGAAGAACTATGGACTCATTTGAAAGGAGAATGGGAGAAAATATCCGTTGATGAATGCAAAATATTAATTCGCTCTTGTAGCAAAATATGTCAAGCTGTTATTGAAAGTGGGGGTCTAAACATCAAGTACTAATGAATTATGAACGCTATTTTCATTCAGAAATGATGTATCCATTAAGATAGTATGATTTTCTTAATCGTTCTGATGTTTTTGATCATCTATTTTTTCCGAATGTTATATAATCATTCTCAAAACTGTCATAATATGTTTATTGAGCTTTATACTTTGGAATTATATAATTTACCTTTATATCCTTATTTTTCCTCGATAAAATGTTCTATGAAGCTTTAAATAAAATGTTATTTCACATTTAGACCTTTTCTTAACATCGTTCTGATCTTTATGCTGTAAATTGTGTATTTACAGATCGAGCGAAGACAACACTTGAGAAAGGCATTAAGCAAGTTAATTTGCGATCGACAGGGAGACAGATCAATACAAAAGTGGTGAGTACGACAGTCTTGTAACTGTAATTTTTCTCTCTTAAGCTTAATGCCACTTTTATGCAAGAGTCAATTATAGAGTTTTTCAAAAGCAAGATAAATTTTATGTCCTTGGTCGACTTCCTTGTTATCAAGAGATGCACTGGGATGCACATAACTACCCAAATATAAAAAAAAATTCTCATATGTGAGGGTTTTTCCATTAATGGTAATTGGGGTGTTTAGAAGCTGGAGAACCGGTTATTACTGTTTTTTTATCTCTTATATGCGTGGAAATGTAACATATTGGCCCTCGACCGAGCTGTCAATTAAGAGATGCACCAGTGTAAATAACAGGTGCATCCGGTCGAAGATATCGGGGTATCAACTGGACCTATGGACGGGTTGAATTCGGTGCAATTGCAACACCCACGGGAAGCAGGTGGACTGCGAACAATTATATAACCAGGTGCCACAGACTGATTGGGTTAGTTGGAGTCAGTGGCAGTTGGAGTTCGAGTTGCAGTTCGAGGCAGCGAGAACCAGCTCCAGATAGAGGGCTTGCGGCCCTCAGTGACCCCCGGTTGAGCAGCCCAGCAGAATGAGAAAGAAGTGCTGCTATAGTCAGAGGAACTTGGGGTCAATATGTTGCAGTCTGTTCCGTCTCCAACTCACCTCTCACACACAACCCTTTTGCAACCATTTCGAGAATAAAGTGTGAGAGGAATATTTTTCTAAAGAAGTGTGTTCGTTCGTCATTACTGTTGATTATGTTTCCGCATATATATGTATACGTATAGCTATATCATGGCTATACAACATATTCATATTTGGTGCCTAAGGTCAGACATACCCAACAGAGCATGGTTTCGAACCTGAATAGACAATCAAAGAAACGGCCGGAGAAAGAATCGGAAACAGAATGCAACACTTCGAAGACGAACGAGACACGAGACAGAAAAAAGAGAAAAAAGAACAAAGAAAAATTCTGGATAAAAGAAGAAAACAAGAACAGACAAGCAATGGAAAAAAGAAAAAAAAAGAGAAATACTTAAGAGACTGTAAGTAAATTACTCAGTCGAATACTTTTTCTCTCTGTCGTTCGTGGAAAGAATTTAAAATGATTATAATAATGAAAAAAAAAGAGTAATAATAACAAGTGGGAAGTAAAATGAGCCTTGTTGGCTTATATGTTAATGTTATTTGGCCTTTCTAAAAGATAAAATTGGAAATAATTTTAGGAAAAAAACTGATTGAGCCCTAAGCATAGAAAAATGACAATCGTAGTGAGGGAGAGAGAAAGAAAGAGAGTAAGAGGGAAACATACAAGCAGGTTGCTGTGAAAAGAAAAGAAAGAAAGATGGCCCGGTTGGACAGATTACTGTTCCTGTTTAAAAATGATTGGCGGGTAATAATGAAACTTTCACTTGGGTTTCGAGTTTTAAATTTTTATATAGTAAACAAAATTTTTATGAATGAAATTTTGTAGTAACTTGTGGATGCTCATCTAGCGTATGGTAATTTGAAATTAGGATTTTAATCCGAGATCTGGGAGGATTTCGGGGCGTCGATGATGTTGTCAGGAGAATGCTCGTATCCGTAGTAAAGGCTGTGGGACGGGGTCAAGTTTGGGAAAGTTGTGGAATTTGGAAGCGTTCTGTGAAGTCTCCCTAGAATGGGATCGATATTTTGGGTACTGGCAGAGGCATACCAGGTTTTGTGAAGATCTCCCCCTGAGAGGGGTCGAGAAAAATCTTGTGGTATTGAAGTACTGACTGGTTAGTGGAATTCCCCCTGGAATGGGGTTTGATTTTTGTTTTTTGAGAAGGTTATTTTTGAAATTTGAAACAGGAGATTAGAGAATTAAGTAAATGTACAAAATCATGACGATCTCGTTGTATGTACGGGAAAATTTGTGGAGTCGGTTTTGAATTATTCTTGAGGGGGAAATGTTGTTGGCCGAATTGATAAAAGTTTGGGTTGCTTAGGAAAGACCCCCTGGGATATTTTAACTCGTCTTTGGTATTAATAATAATGAAAAAAGCAAGAAACTAGTATTGTGTTGTCGAGCTCGGAACAAGTAAAAATGAAGAAATGATGGCTGGATACGAGCCATGCTTTTGTAGAGATACTTGCTGAAAGAAGAAAGAATATTATTGAAAAAGTTTTATTGATAAACCATGCTTGTTTTATGGAAATATTGTTTGAAATTGAATAAACGGGGAGGCACGAACCTATAGTAATTATATTAAGGTAAAGACAGAGAGAAGCAGATATAAGGTTAAAAAAATAGTGAATGAGCAATTTATTATTAAAAAAAAAAGAAAAAAAAGAAAAAACGGACAGGACAATGGAAAAGACAAAAAGGAAAAGAAAAGAAATTTGAATACTGTTGAACACAGCATAAGGAAAAGAGAGAGAAAAAAAACGAACATTCTTAGGAAAATAAACAGTGCATAGATTGAAAAAAAAAGCAAAAAAAAGCTGAACATTTGTGAACTTTGATTGTTAAAATTGTTTTGACTTGTTAGCTAGTTGGAAAATTTGTTAGAAAAAAAAAAAAGAAAAGAGAGTTTGTTTGAGTTTAAAGGCGACATTAGAATTCTTTTTTCTGTTTCATATTATGAAATTTGACGAAAACCATTAACAGGGGATTTTATATTAGGTTTACGAAGATTTTGATATTGATTCTAAATTTTTTTAGAATATTGGGTTTTCGTGGAATAGGAAATATCTTTTTTAGGATTCTGTTTTTGAGCGAATCGTGGGCTGACGCAAGATTAGAACAGAGATTCATCCAAGTTGTGTCACAGATTGTTTTGGGCATACGGTAAGAAGTAATTCTATAGAGAAGAATTCGCCGTCCCATGGATTTGTTGAAGGCCTGTGGTGGCCAGTATTTTCAGATTGGAGTTCCAAGTTGATGGAATAAAGGAAAGAAAGGCGTGGCCTGCTACAATATTTTGAGGATGATGACTGAGTCTTTCAGTCACGATGATGTTTTGGATTCGTGCGTGATTTGGTGAAGTGAAACGAATCTGGAAAAGGCGAGGTGCTCATATCTTGGTAGTTACGATGGTTCCTGGGTTCCTGGGTAAATTGAAAAGCAACCCGGCGAGGGTGTGATCAGGTAAAGCATGTTCCTCAAGGGCTTACAAACCAATAGGCACGGTAACAGAAACTTAATAATGAAAAAATGAGTAACACATTGCAAATAAATATTTTGCGTCGTCTATTTTATGTGGTTTACTGCATGCTTGTTAGATTGTGATACATTCGGATGTATTGTTGTTTGATATAATTATGCTATGTTGCTAAATAAGCTTTCACGTATGATCGGTTCGATTCAAATTTTTTTAAATTCATTTCTGAACAGCTTTTAAGACGTTTAACTAGTATCTGTTGTTTCATTGTCGTCACGTTGTATGCTTGGAAAGAATGTTCACAAGTATATACGTACGTAGATAATTCTTCGAAAACTTCAAGTTCCAGTTATTGTATATTCTTTTTAATTTGGATATTAGGCGAAGGAACATCTTTTTGTTTTAAAACATTTGAACGGAGGAAATCAAAAACTAAAAAGGTTTAAAACAAAATCAATTCCTTTTTGATGCAGAGAAGTAAATGTGAATTTACTTGTATTTTCGTAATTCTATCATTTTTAATGTGACAGTTCTATCATATGCATACATCTGTATTGATATATTAATAATATATTCCCCCATAAGAGTTCTTAATTATATCAGTATCACATGCGTTACTCTGATTTTCTGATTCACTGAGATCTATACACTTGGTTGAAACAAGAACACATATGTTATTAGAAATAAAATTCGTTGTATACCTTGCATAGATTTCTTCGGACAATTAAAGTTGTTCTTTTGTTCTTCATGCGTTTCGACCAGTATATTATGCAGCATTCTTTAGATGTAATAGGAACCTCTGTAAGGAGAGAGAAACTTTCTCGAGTCATTTTCTTTTAAAAGGGTGTCAAATGAATGTATGAGCTACACCAACACGGAATTTAGCTTACAATGATGTCAGCGTTCAGTGAAGACAATAACATCTAAAAAACGTTTAATACCGATTTGCTTTGCGCTCTTAAAAATGACACTATTACGGGAAATGCATATTACACCTGAAGAAGGTCGGATAATGTATTGGCTGAAGTATGATGTGAGTAGAAACAACAAATATGTATAATTACCCGAAGTATTAATTACTCACTCTCAAAACTATGCACACTACGTAATAAACCTGCTAATTTAGATCAGTAAATATCTAATTTGGAACAGATTTTAGAATTATCAGTTATCGACTGGTTTCGCACTTGAGAAACAGAAGCACTGAACTTGCAGTTATTATTACGAAAAACTTTTAACTGTCATTGAATAATGACTATTATAGTGACTGTTTATGTTGCTCCAATATAGCTTCTCGAAATTGTTATTTGTTCGATGAATATAAAAGATGGATATCAAAGATTAGAACATAAGGACGTTTATCAGTCAAGTTGTTAATTGATACTTATATATATATATATATATATATATATATATATATATATATATATATATATATATATATATATATATATATATATATAAACAAAGGTTTAACCCCTGAGATTGAATGGTCTATTTTGAGAAAATCAAATACTCCAGATAGTTTTAACGGTAGATGCAGTTTATGCCTTGAAGAGAAAATTTATATCTTAAAATATAAGTACCCCGATAAGTTATTAAATAAGAGAAGCGAATTGATAGCTAGATGTAGACATAAGACTAAATTTAAACTATAAAAATTTAAAAATATAGAAATAAATAGTGAGACCAGGAAAAAAAACGTATCCAACATATGCACGCACATAAAAAATAGGTAGCTAATTAAATGGTATCGAAACTGATATACGTATTAATATTTCTCTTAAAAGTTAATCATCGAATTTAACAGGAAAAGAAAATAAACTAAACGAATAAATAAAAAAGTTAAATTACCGTAATTATAACTGATAGAAGAAATTTGAAAAATTAAAATAAAAACGGAAATTCAATAAAACGAGGAGGTAACTCCTTAATCTCGTCCCCCCTACACCCCAAGTGTTTATTCTGGTTTTAAATTTAAATTTAAATTTGAATTTAATTAATTATCCATTGGGTCTGAAGAAGTCTTGTATTAATTTTTTTCTTCATGTTTTTGGTTCACACCAGAAACTGAAAATACGGGACCGAAATAAATTTATAATCATGAATTAACCGGTCTTTGGTTTTTTTCTTAAATATATATATATATATATATATATATATATATATATATATATATATATATATATATATATATATATATATATATATATATATATATATATATATATATATATATATATATATATATATATATATATATATATATATATATTGAATTATTATGACTAGAAAATCCGGCAAGGGGGGTCCACGCAGTGTAATGGTTGAAGCGATGGACTGCGGAATCGTAGTAAGCGAGTTCGAATTCCAGTTCGAATTCACTTTCGGACAAATACTCTTGGGAAAGGTATGAACCCCTTTATCCGCCCAGCTATAGGCTAAATAGTACCACTTCTGTTCTTCGAGAAGGATGGCTTTTGCATTAAATAACCAACAAAGATTGATATGCTATTAATATATATTAGTATATATATATGCCAAATATATATATATATATATATAAACACACACACACACATATATATATAGATATATATATATGAGTATATACTTTCGTGTATATATATATATATATATATATATATATATATATATATATATATATATAAAGTTGAGAGGAAGAAGAATTGGAATACTTTTTCCTTTAAGCTATTTAGTACATATTTTCTAAATGATACTGACTCACCTAACGTAACTATTTACAATAACCATCGGAAAAATATATAAATGTTATTTTTACTTTTTGTCAAATTCTAATCTTTTCATAAAAAGTGGTTTCCGAAAGTGTCTCTCCATTTAAGATTCTTTCCTAAAGAAATTGAAATTAACAAATAACAATAGTTTTAATACCATATCATTGGGCTTGGGTATAAACTTGACATTGAAGAGAAAGTATTTCGTTTCATCTATACATTAGACAGAAACAAGGGAAATTTAATTCAGACTCTACTTTGATTGGCTTCATCATGAATATTAATGAGGTAGTATGTGATGCGGTCCCAAAAGTCTGATTAATTCTCAGGTCTTTTTCGTTTCTAGCAGATGACTGGGATCAGAAAACTTTCAAACGATAATGATATGAGGAAAAATGAAGGTAAAACAATGGAAAACAAATCTAATTTGAAACAATGAGTACAACTGAAAATAATCTCATACGGTGTTCCCAGTTGTAATGAACAAAGTGAGATTGGCTTTTGTTACGAAATTTCAAACAACAGCTAAAATAAGAATATCAAATATTCAGTGAGTTTTCTTCAACTAACGGTACAATCCTCACAAAGGAACATACACTTTGTTTACTCCCTCTTTGTAACGTTTCATTACTTTTTCTATTGTTATCATACATTACTGCAAAAGCACATATATATGTAACTCATGTGAATATCTATAGAATATTATCTCTCATATTTTACAAGATTTCCACAAGAATAATACTTCTTTGAAGTAATAAGCATCATTGTTTGTTTGTTTTTTGTAATTCATTAATCAAACCAAATATCGTTATAAAAACTGAATATTAAATATATCTTATATAAGTAAACATTTAGTTCATTTACTTCCTTTATACCCCAATAATCTTTGATACGGTCATTGAATCTATATATTTTCGTGTATAAGCAAACTTCTATTAGAGTGAGAAGTAAAATTATAAAACCAGATAAGTAGATTAAAAAATTACGGTAAAGAGAGCATTTTTTCATCTTACATGAAATTGATTAAGCCAGATTTAGTATTTAGTTCAAACTTATTTGAAAGTTATTGTATCATTTAAAGTGATGTAGACATCATAATACGGTTATTTTGTTTGGTTTGGTTTGGTTTCTTTGTTTAATAGCATTCCAACTTCGTGTGTTATCTAAGGCCAAATCCATCATTGTAGAAGAATAGTAGTGGTACTATTTAACCTATAACTGAGAATCAAGCGGGTTTATACTTAAAGGAATTAATCCAAAAGTGAATAACACCACTGGAGTTCGAACTCGTTTATTACGATGTTGTAGTCTAGGACGTTTACTACAACCACTCAAAGACTTCCCTTCCTATTTTTGTACTGAACGTCATGTCAGAGGAATATTACTTAGCATATTATAAGTGTTATTGTTTCTATAGATGTAGTCTTCACTGACTATCGATATGTGAAAGTCATGATATCATAGTTGACTTTGGTTGTATAAAGGAATTTGACATTTATGAGTAGTATTATTTTTCTTTTGTTTTTATCACATGAAGGAATAAATAAATACTCAACTGAATAAATAGTATCTGTCCAATTGTCTTATTCACAAAAAAAATGTATGCGTATACTTATCTTCATCAAATGTTTTTTGCACATGATAAATAAACATTAGAATATGACGTACGTTAACAATATTCTTGATTTCTACTCATTACTTTCAAGCATGGTATCTATGTTTAGAATCGTCTGACAATTAGGCATATTTTCAGGGTACTGGATTTATATGAAATAATAAGGTTTATACTTAAATGTGATGAAACCATAGCGTGAAAATACCGTACATTGCAGCAATTATTTGATGATAATGATAGTTAATATAATCATATGATATGTATGTATATGCATCCACCATATTTATCAAATGAGCTCCTATACATACATACATACATAAATACATACATACATACATACATACATACAAATATGAGAAACTAGAAATAAATAAAACTTATGAAGAAGTATAAATACGAAAAAACACAAGGTTTCCTTTTTTCTTTCATATAACAAATATAACATTTTATAATGATAAAATTAATTGGATATAACGTCTCATATTCTAATGCCGTAATAAATGTTTTATGTATAAAACCGAAATGTTAAACGTAGCAAACAATTTGAACTATAAATAAAATCATATCTTGTTTTAGTATGATTATAAATGTCAGTTTTACTTGGGCTTTCCTGTTGAAACAAACTCTGAAGTGCCTCTGAAAGATTTGAAAGCATAATATGGGAATAGATCTAAGATCGGAGATAAATTCTGAAAATTGTGTGTATTCAAAGGATTCTTAAAATTTGCTAACACAACGTACATATAGACTAAAATATGCGCATTTGATTACATAGAAATGAGGTTGTACTCCACTGCATGTTTAATGTATCTTGAACTGATCTAAATTAAAGTTTCAATTATGATTTGAAATCTAGAATTTATTTTGCAGAAAGAGAAAGAGGGATAGGAAGATGGAATTCTTGTAAATACTTCAATATTTTCCCTCTTTAATCAACATGTCAAAATAGCATTTCATAGTAGCTTTTTCTGTGTATAAAATTTAAGTTCGTTCAATTCTATGTCATTTGATTATATTTCCTAATCCAAACTCAATATTATATAGAATATGCAGATGAGAGAGAGATTGCAAATTCAACAATTTTAACGAATCTACATTTTCCTTAATTTTGACGGAGAGTTAAACCAAGATTTTGATAGGCATATGCCAATCAAAATCATGCCTATCAAAATCTTGGTTTAACTCTCTGTCAAAATTAATGAAAATGTAGATTATCTAAAATAGGAGCTATTATTATTCAAGTTGGATATAAGTAAAAGAAAGGGGTCTGATGAAATACATACGAAAGTAGTAAAACATCAATTATCGAATGAAAGCTTTATCGATGTTATAAGTAAATTGTTTGAGAAATGTAGAGAATATCAAAAGATTCCATATATTTGAAAAGCAGTAATTGTAATAACCCACATAGAAATGTTTGATACATTTAAAAACTAATTACCGAGCAGTTTCTCAAAGATTATTGTTTATTCTGTTTATATTGAAAATTGATAAGAAAATCCTATATCAAATGTTATATAGGCAGACATAAATTGTAATCAACAAGGTTTCGTCAATGGTAAATCAACATTCTCTAATATTTTCCAAAGGATTGATATTATAAATGGATATTTGATTTAGGGGGATAATGCAGATATATATTTGGATTTTAGTCAGATATTTGATACAAAAGCTCGTTATCGTTTACTAATGAAAATGGAAAACTTAAGTATTTCTAAAGAAAGAGTTTAATATTGTAAGATATTTTTGATTGAGAGAACAATGAAAATGAAAATTAATTACAATATTTCTGAATCACAGTATATTCCCTCTGAAGTTCCTCAGGGATGAATATTTAGATTTTTTTCTTTTGATATTCATAAAGTATATAAAGTATGTAAAAAAGATAATGATACAAAAATAAATAGAACTACATGATGATGATCTTAAACTGCTTTTTAGAGCATTATCAAAAGAAATAACTGAGATGGATATAAGTGAATTGTCAAATTAATAAGGTATTCGAAAATCAAAATTCAACGTCTTAAAGTACTCCGTACTGGATCCGAAAATATTAAAGCTAAATATGAATTAAACAACATAGATATAGAAAATAAATGAGGAATAGGATTTGGTGGTTGGCTTTGATGATATATTCAAAGCCAATAATCATATATTCTATTGTATTGAATGTAAATGGAATGATTGTCTACATCATTAGAATTATTATTACAAAGGTGGGAAATTTTCTAAATATTTAAAAGCCTAATAAGACCCCTTATAGAAAATTGTACTCTTTCTCTTTTAAAAGTTGATTTAAGAACATGGTTGAAAGAGGAAATGCCTGAGGAGGCATAACAAACAAACAATAATAATAACCATAATAATCATAATTTGTTTACCGAGAGTTATCTCCCTTAAAGAATGGCTGACTCTTTAATGGAAAAGGCTAATAACACACAACAAAATGGCTGTTTAGACAACACACCATGTGTAGACAGTTAATCCACACCAATCCTGTATCTTGGTCAATGAGAAAATAAAAAAGAATATAGTAGAATTAGAATTATATTTTACTGTTTTTTTTATTATATTTTGTTGTTCCAAAATATTTGGGATACAATAAATTTTTAGTGACAAAGATAATCAGAGAACTCACAAAAATGGCTATATCATGCTGAAAGAAATATTAAATAACAAGAAAACAGTTGTTGACTATGATGACTCAATAGTTCAATCACCAAATGGAAATTTTCCAAGAAGGATTTGAATGCAAATTCTATGGATAATATTGAAAACACTTCTACGGAATTCCGTTATGACAGTGAAAGCGGAAAAAACTTTTGCTTCTGAGTACAAAAGATGGATAGACATTTTCCAAAACGAACTTTCACAGAAAATTAGAAAATTAATTTACTAATTTTAAAATTGGATACACAAGAAAACGACCATTATACAAACTACATTCTACTAAAGTAGCCGACAGATTTCATATTTTCAAAAACAGTAGAACTGCAAAAAGAAATCGTTAAAAAAAGCAGTTTCTGATTGATGTCTTGTTTAATTGTTTTAAATTAGAAAAAATGACAAAGACGATCACGTGACTTTCGCTGGTAACGTGAAACGGGAATGTCAAAAAATTTTAACCAAATTCCCTTACAGAGGACGAGTTTAAATGTTTGATTTTCATCACAAGACTGACGTCTGAATCACACTATAATATACGGACCAGACTACTTTCCAAAGCGGAACGCGATAAAGATATTACAATTCAAGCTCTAACAAATGAATGCATTAAAAGAGACACCGTGTTAGTGCAAAAACCAAACATCCCATCGTTAACCGGAAACATCAAAGCGAAAAACACCATGTCTATATGCAACAGATCACATTGCCAGGAGCGCTTCTGGGGACCAAACTCTTCTAACCGGTGAGTTAACTTATGTTACATTTCAAGCCACCATGTTTTCGGGTGTAAGCTATCTTGCTGAAAATTCTGAATTGAATTTACTTGGTCTCGACTGGATTGAACGGCTAAATCTTTTTGAAATCCCTCTCAAGTCTGTGTGTAACACGTTTAGCCTTACCTCTGTTTCGGTCATTGAAAAACATTTTACGGACAAACTTAAAAATAAGTTCAGTGACGCTTTTCAAATTGCTGTACTAAAAGTAAGGCAGCCTTCAAATTAAAAGAGGACTCGAAACGAATTTTTAGACAAAACGTCCTTTGCCTTATGCCGCACTGGATATGGTTGAAAAGGAACTTCAACGACTTCAACAAGAAGATGTAATAGAGCCTACAAATTACTCCTAATGTAAAAAAAAGCCACTGGAAAAGTCTGGATATGTGTTGACTAGTTTCATAGGATCTTTTATCAAATTAAATGGCAGAATTTTCTTTACAAATATTAATCTTTCCGTTGATTTTCTCCAAATAGAAGTTGAAGAGGAGTCTAAGAGGCTCCTTACTAACAATACCCACACGGGTTTTTTCAGATTTAATCGTCTTAGCTTCGGAGTCAAACATGTTCAAGCCATATTCCAGATAATGGACGCAATGCTGACCGGATTGACAGGAGTTGCAGCATATATTTATGACATCATCGTTGCGGCTGCATTCCAGGATGAACTTTTGCAGCGTTTATTTTCTATTTTCAGCTGAATCCAATAATATGGATTTCGTGTTAAAGCTGAAAAGTGTGAATTTTTCCAGGACAAAATCAAATACCTTTGTTTTGTATTTTACAAACATGGTAGAAAACCAGACACAGAAAATACCTCGGCAATAAAAGTATGCTGGCACCAACAAATGTAAAAACATTATCTTCTTTTCTTGGCTTGGTTGGCTACTACAGTGCTTTTTTGCCCAAACTTCATTTGAAAAAAGATATCACATGGGACTGGTCGGATGCATGTTAGTCAGCTTTCAAAAAGTCTCTACTTTCTTCCAATCTTTTGCTGACACACTACGACCCATCTAATGATATTGTTGTAGTTTCAGATGCTTCTAAGTATAGTACTGGAGCTGTCATTTCAACATTTCTTTCTGATGACGGCCAGAAGGCAATAGCTCATGAATCTACATCATCGACACCTGCAGAACGCAACTATAGTCAAATTGAAAATGAAGCTTTAGCAATATTCTTTGCTATTAAAAGTTTCTATAAAATGCTGGATGAGGGCCATTTTACTCTGATCACAGACCACCAGCCTCTTCTCTTTCGGATCCAAAAATGGCATTCCCGTTTATACAGCAAACCGTTTGCAAAGATGCACTACTACACAATAGGACTATAACTTTTCTATATAGTATAACAGAACTGATACAATTCGTCACGTTGATGCACTATCTAGGCTCATGAAAATATAAAATAAAGTATCAGAGGATTCTGTCATTGCAGCAGTATATCACTTCAATATTTGCATCTACTGTAAGAACATTACTAGTCACTTCCACAACTAATGTTTTGTGAAGCCACAACTTCCGATCTAGAGCTACAAAAAATAATGCATTTCCATTGTACAAAATAGCCAAAAATATTCAATCTTTCTTTCAGCGTCGAGCTTCATAATGAGAAATTGATGCATGTCTTCCTTTTGCTGAGCACGCGATTGTTCTCTCCTCATTACAGGACAGAGTGATCAAGTCATTCCATAATGGTCATCAAGGTATTAGCCGTATGAAAGCTCTAGCTCGCAGCTATGTTTATTGGCCTTAGATGGGTAAGCGGTTGGAGGAATTGGCGCACAAATGTTCCAACTCAACTGGCAACAAAATCTCCCAGGAAAACTACACTAAGTTTCTGGCCTATCTCTGAATCACTCAGTTCACGACTTCACATTGATTTTGCTGGACCTATCAATAGACAGTTATCTTACACTGGTTGATGCATAAAGAATTTGTTTCAAATGAATAGCATCACTGCATATGAATCAATTCAAAAGTTGGAATCTCACGGATTTTAGTTTCTGATAATGTAACTGCAATTACATTTTCAAATTTCTGTACACTGAATGGCATCCAATACATTAGAACACCATCTTTTCATCTACAATCAATAGACTAGTGGGCCCTTTTGTAGATACTTTTAAGAGGATACTCATAAAAAAACAAAGGGAAGGAACCACACAAGAGATATTAGAAATGTTCTTCAGTAGTTACAAAACTACACCAAATCCAAACACACCTAATGGTAACTCACAAATACAAACACTGATTAATCATAAAGTTTGTTTGCATATGGACGTCAGCCGTCCTACTCCTAAACATTCCAAAAAAAAGGAACATGGTGATGCAGAAAGAATTAAAACAACATCATGGAGCAGTAAAACACATGTATGTACCAGGAAAATTTGTACTTGCCATAGAATATCGCAATGGCAAGGAAAAATGAATACAAGGATGCCTTTTTCGTCTTTCTGGAAATGTTATGTATAATGTTGATATAGAGTCTATTGTCTGGGTTCGATAATCAAACCAATTACAATCCTCTAACCTTCCACAGACTAAATCTAACTTCACCTTACCACTAGATATCTTATCGGACACTTTTGAACTGCCTCCCAATGTTCCCAAGATATACCAAAGGATAATCCTTGGACTTCACTTTAACGCGCTCTTAGGAAATCATATAAACTTCGAAGAAAACCAATCGACGACGAATAAATCCCCAAAACAAGTCATACGAGCAAATGGCTTTAAAGAGGTGTTAAAAGAGAGATATTTCTTCTAACGAATGATAGACTCTTCAAGGAAAAAGGGTAATAACAGACCAGCTGGCTGCTTGGACAACATACAATGTATAGACAGTCAGTGCAAATCCACACCAATAATCGTGTATCTTGGTCAGTGAGAAAATAAAAAAGAATATTATATTTACTATTTATTTAACAGTCTTTTCTTATTTTTTTGTTCCTAAATATTTGGGGTTAACAAAAGATAATAATACTTTGGCTATAATGGTGAGAAGAGTCTTGGAAACCTGAAGAGTTTTGCGGTAAAGGACCACTAGCTAACCCTGGTATTGAAAAAATCAAAAGTAGTGAACTGATAATTATAAAACTGAATTGCAATGAAGGAAATAATAAGAATAATACATACATACATACATACATACAGTTAGAATATATAGTCAAGACATAGGAATGGAATGTGGCATGGAAAAATGTGCCATGCTTGTAATGAAAAGTGGCAAACGACATAGGATTGACGGGATAGAACTACCTAATCAAGACAAGATTAGAACGCTCGGAGAAAACGACACCGACAAATACTTGGGAATCTTGGAGGATGACACCCTCAAACAAGTGCAAATGAAAGACAAAATTCAAAATAATATCTCAGGAGAACTAGAAAAATACTCGAGACAAAACTCTCTTGCAGAAACCTTATCAAAGGAATAGATACTATGGGCTGTATCCATCGTTAGATACTCGGGACCTTTTCTGAAGTGGACCAGAGTTGAACTTAAGCAAATGGACCAAAGAACTAGAAAACTAATAACCATGCACGGGGCATTACATCCCAGAGACGACGTTGACAGACTATATGTATAGAGAAAAGAGGGGGGAGAGGACTTGCCAGCATCGAAGACAGCATTGACGCATCGATACAACGACTCGAAGACTACATAGAAAAACACGAAGGAAGATTGATTACTGCCATCAGAAATGATACTGACGGCACGATGGACAACAGAATGACAATAACTAGGAAATAAAAATGGGAAGAAAAACAAACCTATGGGCGTTTTAAATGACTAATAAACATCTCACACGAGAAAACCTGGACCTGGCGAATAAAAGGAAACTTTAACAGAGAAACAGATTCTCTCCTAATAGTAGCACAAAACAACTCCGTAAAAACCAATCATATCAAAGTGAAAATAGATAAGACACGACACAATAGCAAATCTAGACTATGCGGTGACAGAGATGAAACCATCAAATATATAATAAACGAATGCAGCAAATTAGCACAGAAAGAGTACAAAACTTGACACGACTGGGATGGGCAAGATGATCCACTGGGAAATGTGCCAGTCATTTAAATCTGACCATATCAACAAATGGTATATTGAACAAACCCAGCACCTGTCATAGAAAATGACACGCATAAACTCCTATTAGACTTTGACATAGACACGGATCCGCTAATCTCGGCCAGAAGACTAGACCTGATAATAATCAACAAGAAAAAGAGAATTTGCAAAATTGTGGACTTTGCTGTCCCGGCTGACCAGAGAGTAAAACTGAAAGAATGTGAAAAGAGAGATAAGTACCTCGACCTAGCTAGAGAATAAAAAAAGCTATGGAACATGAAAGTGACGATTGTACCAATTGTGATTGGTGCTTTTGGCTCAGTTATTAAATGATTATTAAAGGGCCTGGAGGATTTGGAAGTTGGCGGACGAGTGGAGACCATCCAAACGACAGCATTATTGAAGACGGCTAGAATACTGAGAAGAGTCCTGGAGACTTGAGGACACTTGCTGTCACTCAAACTCCAGTGAAAAACCATAAACTGACGCTGATGTGAAAAATTCTAAAAGAGTATATAATAATAATAATAATAATAATAATGTGGCGATTATATCAGTTGTAACTGATGCTCTTGTTACTGTCAACAAAGGATTGGTAAAAAGACTGGAGTACTTGGAAATAACGGGATGGGTGGAGACTGTCCAAACTAGAGCATTATTAAGATTGGCTAGAATACTGAGAAGAATACTGGGTACTTGAGAAGACTTGCTGTCACAGAAAATCCAGTGAAAGACTGTCATCTGAAACTGATGTGAAAAACTTTCAAGGAGTAACATAATAATAACCTTAGCTTGTACTTCCGACCAATTTCGCTCTAGTTGGAGGTCGGGCCCGAACCACACACCGAGGATGTGGACAGGTCCGTCACTCCAGTGGAAGGGCGTTGGAAGGGTATAGCGATCCCTCTAAGCACCGAGCAGCAAACATTCACTTTTATTAAAATTGACTTTGGCTCCTGCTAACCCCCTTCTTCACAGCCTTTATATCCAGGCGGCGGGATACAAAGACTGTGATATCATCGGCGAATGCGGAAACCCTTGCCCTAAGAGGGCCAGCAAAAGGGACACCGCGCTGGGCCGGATTTGTCCCCTCATCCCTAAGCCTACGGAGCAGGGGCTCTAAAGCGAGGAAATAGAGAAGAGGAGACAGGGAGCAGTCCTGCCGGACCGAACAATCGATCAGGAACGCCCTCGAACGCCTTCCCTTCACCTGCACCACTGTCTGAGAGTTGTGGTACATCATGCTAATCCATCTGCGGAACTCCGGTTGGAATCCGGCAGTCTCCAAAACAGACGCCAAAAACCGATGGTCAACCCTATCGAAGGCCTTTGACTGATCTAAACTGATCAGTGCGGCTTTCGTGCCGTCTTCTATCCCCTCTAGGACCTCGCGAATCAAGTGCAGATTGTCTTGGATCGATCTTCCCTTCACAGCGTAGGTTTGCTCGGGGCCGATCAGATTGCTACTGACAACCTGTAAACGATTCGCTAAGACCCGGGCCAAAATATTTAACTCTGAGTTATGGGCATGTAAACATCTAAACCCTCCCAAACATGCTTGCCACCTTTCTTCAGCAATGTGATAACACCCTTGGTAACACTACCAGGGATAGCTCCCTGAAACTATCCGTCAGAATAGGCACGAACATGCACGGCAGCCTCAAGTATACTTGGTAGGGTAAACCATCTAGTCCCGGCGACTTGTTGAGGCCGACTTGCTTCAAGGCATCATGGACTTCGTATTCAGTAACCACACCCTCGCAAGTAGCCGCTTTAAAAGCCCCAATGCGGGGGAAGTCGGCAAGATAGCTGCAAAACCCTCGGAGAGGGAGATCAGGACAGCTGTCAAAGCGATCACGAAAGAGAGCCCGAAAGGCATCACGCATCGCGCGACTCGATCGCTGCACACGCCCGTCCGGGTACTTGACGGAATCGATATACCGGTCAGGAAACCTTCGCACTTCTTCCTCACGCGCAGTCGCGTTCGATTTCACAGCTTCGTTGAAAACTCTTTTTAACCTAGTTTTAACTACAAATCCCTTGTAGCGCTCGCTAGTCTCACGCTCAAGGTCCCACCTAGCTAGTTCTACGGATAGGGAGTCCCCACCCCAGCCACCGCCCGGGAAAGTCTATCTTCTATAGATTTCGCCTCCTTAGTCCTATCTACGTTGAGATGACGACCGTACTTGGTGGCGAAATCTCTAATCCTATCTTTAAGAGACACCTCCGCCTATTCCCGGTAACCGCCCCACTAACGCCCGCTTAATTAGGGATTCTAGCCAGTCCCGGAAGTCTCGAGTTAGGAGGTATTGAACATCCAGTAGCCGGCCAGACTAGGCCTATTAGCTAACCGCAGCTTTGATAAGGTTTCTGCAAGAGAGTTTTGTCTCGAGTAGTTTTCTAGTTCTCCTGAGATATTATTTTATTAGCTAACCGTCAGTCTTCTAACTAACACTCTGTCCAAGTAGGACCCTACTTTGGCAGAGGGCGAGCTATCTCCCGCCCTGGGTGATCCAGACGAAACCTGTCGACCAAGTCATGACGAGTAATAAGGCTGACAAGGCTGGTCTCACACCTTCCCAACCTACTAGCTCCCCGTCCGACCTTATCTATCTTGTGATCAAGAATCGCATTCCAATCACCCGTTAAGACTAGCCGCTTCGAATTGTCCAGGAACGGCACCAACCGACGAAAAAAGGAAACCCTCTCCACAGCGGTATTAGGCACATAAACCCCAACCCGCCCGGACTTGAAACTTTTAACGGCAACAACGGCCACAGCCACTCCGACCCGTCACCCGCAAAAACAACGTCAACATCAACATCAAGGCTGCATCCAACTTGCAAAGAGACCCCAGCGCTACTGCAGCTGCCATGCTGAGAAAACGTTAAAATCGTTCTCCAGTACCCGACAGTCCGCAACACAAATGAAGTGAGTCTCCTGCACCGCAGCGATAAACACTCTGAGGTTCTTTAGTTCAGCAAGCAAGCGCGTACACTTGCTTGAATCCCTCAGTCCCCTCATATTTAAAGTGCCAAGGTTTAAAGTCATCAGACCTACAAACCTTACTCAGTGTCGACTACGAACCGGAAATCCTCCGGGATGAGGATGCCGACAGCCTGACGCAGGGAACCAGAGCAGAGTTCATAAGTTACTCGGCCGTCCTTGGAAATTCCTCCGACATCCATGGGTTACCGCAACTTTAGGGACCTATAAAAACTGGGATGAACATAAATCGGGACACTGCCCGTACGTTTGGACGGCATAACATTGAGGGAGGGAGTGCTCCATTTCTGCCAACCTTATGTCCGTCCGACTGGCTTCCTCAATAAAGTGCCAAAGCTTTTTTGTTCGGTTGCCAGCCGAAGGAACAAAGGTGGTCACCATGGGTGAACCCCTAAATAAATACAGATTTGTAACATCCTTGTGGTTGTCTACTGTCTTTAATGAAGTGAGAGGCTTTAATGATTTTTTTAGAAGATTATCAGTGTTACGTGATTCTAGAATGTCTTGACAAAAATAAAACCCGTTAAGAGGCCGACTTTGATCGATTTTTTGTTGTTCCTGGTGATGATGCTGGCGGCATCTCTTGGGTTGCGATGGATGAGAGAGCAGGTAATGTTCGAGAAAGTTGGCTGTCAGTTTGTTGGGTTGTTGTATTTTTTTGGTTGTTGGGGGTGGAATAAGTTACGCTGGGCGTTGGATTTTCATTTGAAGTGGCTTTTTTTGTTTCTGCTGGTGACTGTGATTGGTGATATTTGCTTTTTTCTCCCCCTCCCCAGTAATGTCGTCTTTATCTCTCCTTCTTTTTAAATTAATTGTAGTATCCATTTCTTCTTCTTCCGGGATATGTTGTTCTATCTTCTTTTTTTTTCTTTTTTCGTTAGTGTGGATAAAGATTGATTTATTGTAATTTCCGGTGTGATTTTTCCTGCTGATGATTCATTTATTTTTTACGATTCGTTGGGTTTTGCTGTTTGTACTGTTTTGTTCGGCGTTTCTTTTCTTTTTTTTTTTTTTTTTTTTTTTTTGGAGTTTCTTGTGATACTGTTGATTTAATGGGAGATTTTTTATTTTTTTTCCCTTATGGGTTACCAGGGTCCACCCCTCCTCTTTGTTCAGGTGGTCTTCAGTTTCTATTTCGCTTGTTTTTTGGGTTACTTTTCATTATTGCAGTGGTCGTTGTTGCAGTAGTAGTTGTAGTAGTTGTAGTAGAGGAGGTGTTTTTTTGAGGGCAGGAAAGGGCAAAATACCTGAGTTGTTTACACGCCCAACGCAATGATTTTCTGCCCTCAACCACTACCATCATTTACTAGTCCTTGTACTTAATTGTATGGGGTATGGTTTGAAACGTTTCCCTAGTCAAACACATAATAAAAGCATAGTCACTGTATGCAATGCCACGCACTGATTTAATTTGCGTGACACTCTCTACGCCACCATAATCACTTAGGTTGGCTGCGAGAACGTCTCCACAAAGTTGTATAGAGACGTTGCATACAGTGACTTCGATCCTTCTCTGTCCCATATACTCGGGTTGAAGCCGGAAGTATTTCGTGTTGATGTTACTACTGGCCAATTTTTTTAGCAATATCCTCAGTTGGAAGCAGAACATCCCAGATGGCAAAGCTCCTGCGACAAAAATACCTGCCTGGGATGTTTGCTGTCTTTAAAAGGTCTTCAAAGCTTTCTTTTTTAAGTCCTGCTAATCTCCTTGTTTGTAGGTCAGTGATTACAAATGACAGAGTTTTTGGCTCTACTGCCTCGACAAGCTCCGATATGGGTAAAATCTCATTTTCTCTGAAGTACTGAGCATACTTTTCTACTCTGTTCTTTCTGTAGTCACTTGCAGTCTTTTATTGTAGTTGGGCTGACCAGGAGACTGGCGTGGCCGGTACTTTTTGCGCTGGTTGGATAGAAGCGGATGATGATTATTCTTCTTCTGGCTTCTCTGAGGGGAAGGGTCTCAGGTCATTAAAAATGTCCTGCTGAGACGTATCAGAAATGTTATTCTCCTCCATAGTGGCGTGAGGCAACTAGGAGGAGGGGCGAATGTTGTTAGCAAAAAATACATATGAATAACTTTTTAAATCCGATGAAGCGAATGAAACGAGTGACGTGTAAATTCCGGGAGACAAGGTAACAAATAACAACTGTTGTTTGACCCACGTCAAGAGCAAAAACAATAATTGTTTGAGGGGGTCACAAAGCAATAACAACAAAATTAAGTTCGGCGATAACAACAACGATAACGATAATTTTAAAAAAATAACTTACTTTTCAAACGTAAAAAGTAGAGGTACTCCAAAAAGGTCTGGTGAACGCTCTCTTGACGTGTACTTATGGAGGAGGGTGAGTTCATTAAGTAGGAAGTACAACAGATTTATAAGCATGTTTTCTGTTGTTGTTATTAACATGATAAGTATGTTTATTAACATTGATATTAGCGGCAAGTCTAAGGGTTGTATCTGTTCAATTGAAATCTTTCTTTTCTGCCAAAGTAATTAAAAGAGGAGAAAAAAGAAGAAAAAAGTGGGGAGGAATGAATTGGAAATAATGTTCGCACACATGGTCCGAGAATTTAAGTCAAAAGTAGCAGTTTTCGGCAAAGCTATCCAATGTTGACGACTCCTGAAGTTAACTAAGTTATTGCTCAAATGTTGGTATTAATAAGCTTGTTTTCTGTCGTTGTTTTTAATATTATTACAATCATTATTTGTCGGTCAGAGTAACCAGATAGAAATAATCCTTACAGGGCTTTATCTTACAATAACTGGTTCTCACTAGTTGACAGCCTTAAATAGCGTAAGCACATACGATGACCCCAAAATGCTAGCCAATTGCTCGAGACCTACAATACCTCTGATTTTTAAAAGTAACATAAATGTTAGAACTTAAGGAAAGTACAGGTGGGAGGGACAAGAATTAAAAGGAGAAAAAAAAGCAGAAAGGAAAAAAATTCTCTCTTTTTTCTTGTGTGTGTGTATGTGTGTGTGTGTGTGTGTGTGTATGTGTGTCCAACCTTTGATGCCATGGAAAGCAGCATGGTGGATGTGAAGGAAGTTAGTTTAATCCAGTGACGGATCAACAGCATGATTCATCAGATGACGGGCGGACGAACCCTCAAATCAACGGCCAGTATCAAACAGTTCAATCGGAATACTACAGCTACTCATCTACAAATTTGGGAACTGCTGATGAGATTGACCTCGCTATTTTTTGCGCATGTTCAAGATAACCAGGTAACGACTGTGTCAGGCGAACGGATTTTAAACAAACCCTGAGTCTGGTATAGCCACAATATACCACCCCTGATAAAAACGTGGAATCAAAATTTAACACAACGTGGGACCCAGGCAACAGGCCTGGGTGCCATGATCAGCAGGCGCTCTCCTGATAGCTAAAATGGGAGACAAGATCGTCATCCAGCGAATGTTGGCTGTTCTTATTTCAAGTACACGAATAACGATATTAGGAACCAGACAAATCAGAGACACAAACACAAAACATGGAGTAAGGAAGACAACCAACTTGCACTGCACTGCAATTTTAGGAGCAACCTTACGCAAAGAGGATATAAGAAAAGAATGATAGAGATCTGGTGAGAATGTGCTAGTTTTAAGACAACATGCCAAAGATTCGCTGACCAAGTTAGGACAATAATAAAGGAAGGTCGGTTTTCTGACCTTGAAATGCTAGAAATACACTAGAAAACAAATAATGAACAAGATAATTATACATTAACAGACACACTAAGTATTGACAAACGAGAACAGTCTAACCGAAATGAACCGCCGACTTCTGAAAATAGAAACATCCTACAACCAAATAACGCAGGGCAAACACTAACACAAGAACAAAAAATAAATCTAGAAAATTTGAAGACAATCATGAAAAAAAAAAGACTACCTTACCATCATTAAGAAACATAGAATGGAGAACAGTCAAGATGGAAATGGAAAACAATATCAAGTACTAACATATATATCAACAAATAATATAACCGAATTAAATGAACTAATCTATGCAGTGGCGAAATTAGTGAGAAAATCGGAGTCTCCTTAAAAAGCACGAAGAAAAAAAATCAAAACCTTGATGGGAAATTCGACTGAAAATGCAGATAAACAATCTACGAAAACAGGCTAAAATAATAAAACAAAAGAAACACGCTGGAACATGAAGAGACAAAAAGGAAAACGCAACACAAGAAAAAATAACAATACAAATTGAGGAAATAAACCTGAAAGTACTGACGAAAGAAGGAAGATTAAAAAGATACCGAGAAATACAGACAAAACAGGACATCCCAAAACAGCGAAAGAAAATTCTATCAACAACTGGGAGGTTATGACACGAAAACATACCAACTGCCGGATGAAAAAGAAACCCAACGATTTTGGACGAAAATATCGAAACATAACGAAAAGGCTGAATGGATAAACAATATGACAAGAGAACTAGAAGGACTCGAAGAAGGACCGAAAGCAGAAATACATATCGATTTCCTCAGAATAACATTTAAGAATTATGAAAGTGGAAAATGCCAGGTTATGTTGGAATACATGGTTTCTGGTTCAAAAAATGCACCTCTATTCACGACAAACTAGCACTCGAAATTGTTGTCAAGAGCGGGCGTAAAGAGGCAACAAGAAACTGATTCTTGTATTTATTCAAGAGAGGACACTGTTGTTAGTTTCAGGGTGTATTGAGTCTAGCAATTTCTCCCTCTCTCTCTCAGTATCTGTTCCTTCTCTCTCTTCTCTTCCTCGTTCTCCTTCCTTCCTTCCCTCCCTCCTTCCTTCTTTCTCTCTCTCCTTCTGGTTCTCCTTCCTTCCTTCCTTCCTTCAGATGTAGCACGTTCGTCGGGCAAATACACTCAGAACAAAATCAGCCCATTCAGCCGTTACCGTGCGTATTTGTATTATCATGAGATCTCGTAAGAATTTGCATACGTGCAAATTACATCTCGCTGGTTCGAGATCTCTCCTCGTCAAATATGCTCGAAGCATCCATATCGGTTTTCGCTCTACAAGCCAGACACGTTCGTGCGCGCTTCGAATGCCCAGGTACTTTACCTTCACAGAAATGAACATACGCTTACAAGGAGCTCACGTACCCGAATGGATGACCAAAGAAAAGACCACATTGATCGAGAAAGAGCCCCTCAAAGGAAACGTTCCAAACAACTACTGATTCAAAACCTGCCGACGTGTATGTGGAAAATATTAACTGCATAAATAAGGGAAGAAATTTACCACTCGCTAACAGGCGTGGATTGTTCCTCGGGGAACAGAAAGGATGCCGCAAAGGATTCAGTAATACAGGAGAGCTTCTCTACATAGATCACCACATCCTCATCAAGAGCAAGATCAGACGGAAAAATCTAGCTATGGCCTGAATTTACAACAAAATAGCATATGATATGGTCTCACAAAGCTGGTAAATAAACTGCCTCAGTTATGTACAAAATATCAGGTGAAGTCATAAAATTTATCGAGAAAAACATGAAAACCTGGTGAATGGAATTGACAGCAGGCGGGAAAAGCTTTGCTGAAGTGAAGATCCTAAGAGGTATATTTTAAGGAGATGCACTATCACCGTTAATAGCGATGATGTCACTTAACCACATAATCAGAAAATGCACAGCCGGATACAAAATCGCAGGAAAAGATCAGTCACCTAATGTACATGGACATCAAACTATTTGCAAAAAATGAAAGAACTGGAAACTCTAATACACGCACTTAGAATATACAGTCAGGACATAGGGATGGAGTTGGGCATAGAAAAATGTGCCATGCTAGTAATGAAAAACGGCAAATAACACCTGACGGACAGAATAGAACAACCAAATGAAGACAAAATTAGAAGGCTCGGAGAAAAGGAAACCGGCAAATACTTGGGCATCAAACAAGTGGAGATAAAAGAAAAAATTTAGAAAGAATATCACAGGAGAACCTCAAAGCTACTCAAGACAAAACTATGGAGCAAAAGCCTTATCAAAGGAATAGCTACATGAGCTGTACCCCTCGTAAGACATTTGTGATCATTCTTAAAGTGGACCAGAGAACAACTTAAGCAAATGGACCAAAGAACAAGAAAACTAATGACCATGCATAATGCATTACATACCAGAGATGACGTCGACAGACTATATGTATCAAGAAAAGAGGACGAACGGAGATCATCCACACTACTACATAATTGAGAACGGCCAGAATACTGAGAAGAGTCCAGGAAACTTGAGGAGATTTGCGGTCCCTCCAACTCCAGTAAAAGACCATCAGCTAACGCTGATGTGAAAAATGCTCAAGGAGTAAATAATAATAACAATAATAATAATAATTTTATCAAATGGATAAACCCCGTAAATGACCCATTGTAAGATACTCGGAACCATACTTAAAATGGACAAGGGAAGAACTTAGACAAATAGACCAGAAGACAAGAAAGCTGATGACGATGCACATGGCCCTACATGCGAGAGATGATATAGACTATGTGTCAAGAAAAAAAGAGGAGAAAGACTCACCAGCATTGAAGATTACTTAGATACTTCAATACGACTACTCGAAACTACATTAAAAAGAGCAAAGAAAGACTAATTACAGCGAACAGTAACAGCACTGACGACATAAAGATAAACAGAACAGCAATAACTAGAAAACAGATATGCGAAGATAAACAAATGAGTTGTATAGCCATGACCACTATACATACACATATACATGCAGAAACATAACGACGCAATGAAGACGAGCGGACACACAGTTCTTTAAAAAAATATACCTCTCACTTTATTTGAAAGGGTTCGAAAGGGTTACTAAAGGTTTTACTGTGTGAGAGGTGAGTTGGAGACCGAACAAAGACTGTAACATATTGACCCCTACTCCTATGGCCATAACAGCGTTTCTTTCCCGTTCTCCTGGGCTGCTCAACCGGGGGCCTGGGGGCCCAGTCTCTGCTGGGACATGGTTTTCATTCCAGCTTCTTCTCTCCAACTCCAACTCCTCAATCGGGGGTCCTGAGGGCCCCTTCTGTTGCATCTTGTCTCCAACTGCACGAACTTCCAGTGCACCGAGTTATATTATTGTTTTATGCCCACTCAATTCAACCTGTCGACAGTCAAGGTTATCCCCTAGATACCTTCGACCGGATGCACCTGTTATTTACACAGGTGCATTTCCTATTTTGACAGCTCGGCCAGGGTCAGTATGCAACAAATGTACGGAGTAGATCGTTCTAATTTCATCTGAAGCACTTTTCAACCAAACGCCTATATACCTTGACTCATGTGTCCTGCTTGGCAATTCAGAGTAAATTTTTAGGCATTTATTAAACTAATGTCTATATCAACCTTACTATAATGTACGATTTTTTACCTTAGCTCATATTGTAATTTTTTTAACCATAACTACATGGGATGGAGTACTCACAATTATGGGTCATGTTGTATTCTATTAAGGGTTTTGACTCGAAATAGATATTTCCGAAGAATCGTGCTACTCTAGAATATTGTCCTGATATAATATAGACTATGGAAATCAGACCTGACCGATAAAATGAAACGCAGTTTCTTCCAGGCAGCGGTTGTATCGATGCTACTATATGGATGCACTACTTGGACGCTAACTAAACGGCTGAAGAAGAAACTAGACGGCAATTACACAAGAATGTTGAGAGCAATATTGAACAAGTCCTGGCGTCAACACCCCACAAGACACCAACTATATGGCCACTTGCCTCCCAACTATACAAGTTAGACGAACCAGACACACAGGACACTGCTGGAGAAGCAAGGACGAACTCATCAATGATGTACTCCTATGGACCCCCCGCATATGGCCAAGCAAAAGCAGGACGACCAGCTCGAACATACATACGGCAGTTATGTGAAGATACGGGATGTAACCCTGAAGACCTGCCAAAAGCGATGGATGATAGGGAGAAGTGGCGAGAGAGGGTCAGGGATATCCGTGCTGGCGGCACGACTTGATGATGATGATGACATATAGTTTGAAATTTTTCTGCTGGGTCTTTGACTCTGGGTAAACAGACTATGGTGAGTTTTTGGGTATTGTTTCCTGTCATTCGATCTAGTCTTCTAGGAGTCGATGATATGCTTTCTGGATTATTGCTGCGGTAGAGGTTGTCTCATAAACTCTTCATTTCTTCTTAATATGTATCGCGGTCATTACTAATGGCTTTTGATCAATGTTGAAGGCAACGAACAATTTCTTTCTTTACATAATATGGATGGTGGGAGTTGACCTGAATCCTTTCTCTGTGTGAGTTATTAATACATATAGGAAGGATAATTTGTTGTCTTGTTCTTTCTCCATAGTGAACTGTATAGATAGTCCATTTAAGTTCTTATGATCCAGTAGTGTTCGAACGTCTTCCAGATAAGGCCAGAGAATGATATCATCTTCGTATATAAGCCACAATGATTGCTTTAGTGATTTAGATCCAAATGCAATTTCTCTAAGTATTCCAAGTATACGTTAGCCTGCAACGAATACCATTCCATCCCAAGCTGTTGTGGTAAAGTAAACAAAGGTGGAACTCTCTGCTCACTAACGTAAGGCTAGAGGAACATTGAAAAGTAGTATATCGAAACGAAATGAGGTCGAAAAGTCGAGTATGGCCGATTATATGGGGAAAGAAAAGGGAAAACATCGGCTCTTATGGAATGAAGCTAAAATAATACATAGGGAAGAACGTCGAAGAATAAAACGTCTTACAGAGGCAGTGCAAACTATAACCTGTTAAGCAGACAAAGTATAAAGATGAATACAATATAAGAACCAATAATCAAAAAGGCTAACAAAAGGTTAACGGAATCAGAACAATCTACCACCGTGAATTAAATCAAGAGTTCGGTTCGAAGTTCTGCGTGGGCTTCCGAGTTCGACATGAAACACCTGAACAAAATCGAAGGACGCATCCGCCGAAACGTTGTGAATATAACAATAAAGATTAAGACAGTAGTCCAAATACTCTATGTGATAAAAATTATCAAGTTTCATCAGCGAAGTTTAAACAAACAATTGTAACGATAATAATCTTCGAGGGAAAATATCTCGTTAATGAACGAGCTTTCTATTCTTATATTTTTATATGGTTGATATCATATCATCTTAATTAGCAGTTTTGTTGATTTCATTAATAGAAGCTGAATGTTTTAGTCTATCATTCATTGATCTTAGTTTTCATTCCTGTCCTGAAGTCATTTGCTCGAAAATATCTAATCATTTGAATTTTGGAAATTAAGTTGCTGTTATTTATCCTTTCTGTTTTGTTGAAACTAAAACCCTTGCTGCAAAAAACTGTAACTTGCAAAAAAATGCTTAGTCTTCTCCATTAAAAAATGATTTGCTTTTAAACGCTATTTTTTAAATGTTGATGTTCATCTGCTTTTGGGTTATTGATTTCTTTCGATTAACATCGATCAAAAAGATTTTTAAATCTTTGTTAGTTCTAAAGGTGACCAACTTGCATTTCCAGAGTTTCAATATTTTCTCTTCATAGGGTTCTTTATGCTACAAAATCTTCCCAATGTTGCTTCAAATATACTTCAAAAGTAAAGAAAAAAATTTAAAAAGCAAGTTGAAATATATGACAAAATAACGAATGTATATAAAATTAAAAAAAGGCGACAAATGTGAAGAAGACAAAGAAAAAACTACTTACATGATGATAGAAAAAGTGGAAATCTAAAGCTCATTTTTCATCATCAAGTCATCCAAAAAACATGTCGTTCTCTGAATATCTCTTGCCATCCGTCCCTATCATCCATCACTCCTGGTTGGTCTTCAAACCTCCATCCAGAGCTGATGTACATAAACTTTTACTGGTCGGCCAACACTGGTGCGTCCATGTGTCGGATTCCATGAAAGAACGTCACTAATAAATTCATATGTATCCAGCATGTCTTGTTTGTCTTACTAAGATGGTTTGTGAGATGGGACGTAATTAGCCGAACATGTGCAGTTTTGCGGAGTGTTTCTTCCAGGATTTATTCAAAACAACATGTAGCATTCTTGTATAGTTCCCGACTAGCTTTTTCTCGATGCATTTTGTTATCATTCATATAGTATATCAGTGTTGTAGCATTGACACAGTCACACCATTTTTTAGTGTGAAACCATTTTTATTAGTTCTATTGACGTTCGTAGTACGTGGTCTAGGCAGATTATAAACAAATATGGAGCCATATTTATCTCCTTTTAAGACTCCAGAGACAGTGTCGAAGAAGTCAGTGTTTCCATTAGTGCGCAAAGCATTCCTTTTGTGATTTTGTAAAACATCATTACAGTGGCAACAGTTTCTTTTTGCATGGAATGATAACAATAATGTAGAATAGTAATTACAAAAACACTTACTCACTAAGGGATCTCAGCTAGCGTCCAGTCAGCAGACAAAAATAAAACAGGTTGTAACCCACAACAGAACCTAATAATTATTGTAAGTTTTCAAGAAAAACTAAAATTATGACACGAGATCAAAAACTAGGAAAAGAAATTATATACAATAGATGGTGTGTAGTATTGAGGTCCCCTCTCACAAGCTAATAATAATAGTTCACAGGTTGGAAAACTGTGCCGGAGACGGGGATTTAAAAAAAGGCTCCCTTTGCACCAAAGAAAAACCAAAGACGGGTTTTAAAAAAATAATCGGGCCAATGAGGTAACATACACTAGCCAAGTTAAACCAATTTTTACAAAAGCAAGACAGAAAAAAAGCATTGTATAACTTACCCAGGCTTGGTTGTCAATTTTTTTCCATGTACGCAAAATTCTTTTACCCAGCAACTTCCCAGAAGAATTCAAAGCCACGTGACACATGCGCGCAACATTAACCCACATTGTGCCGAATCCTAAAGAACAGATTCCTTCTATCTTAGACCGGATTTTAATTTTGATTTGGGTCTGAGAGGAAAAAAGCTTGCCGTCGTGAAATTCCTTCTGACGCGTCGTCAAAATCACGACTCTCAAAATGCTGGGCAAGCAGAGAAACACATAGTGTTCTGACCTGTTCATTGACGGAACTGTATTGCACACAGAACTGGCTTCCAGGACAAAAACCTTTCCATTCAGGACACGAACCATGAAGCCTTCAAGAAATTTGCACAATGGCCGCACGACCGGACAGTGAAAGAAGGCGTACAAGATCGACTGTTCCATATCACTGCATCGGACGTATTCCGGCGAAATTGCCAGACGCACTGAAAACAGTCTCTTAGAGGGCGTTCCGGATAACCTGTCAGATGAGAGAGGCCTCGTCATTATTGAGGTACCTCATCCTGGGGGCCCAAGGCCACATTGAATGTCCCTCCTCCTTCGTCACATCGAGCTCGCCGATCATCGTCACATCGAGCTCATCGAGCTCACATCGTCACATCGAGCTCACATCGAGCTCGCGCGGTCCTCCTGACTAATGTTCGATACAATACACTGCTCGACAGCGGGCGATGGTCAGAGAGACGGGTCTGCAACTGGGAGAGAATTTTCAGAGCATACTGACACTAACGATAGAAGGGGTACTCGTTTCTGGGTAAATGATAGGTTTCCCTATCTCTCGGACACACACCTCTCAACGACAAAAAGGCCTCCCCAGCATCTTCCTTCCAGAAGTCACCCGTCTCGTCGTCTTATGAACACATCTGGCCTAAGCAAACTGATACGCAAAGCGTAGCGACGCGTCTCAACGTTCGGCACTCCCAGGCTGCTTTCGGACAGATGAAGCAAACAGATCTCCCGGCTCACCAATGGGGCCCATTTGTTCCAGATAAACTGATCGAGGATCCTTTTCAGAAGGGATAGGACAATACATCTAAAGTAAACGCCGCGTAAATTGTGTGGGTGGCATGCTAGAAGGAGGAGTGACCATGCGTAAGTGGCAGGCTGGAGGATGTGTGACTACGAGAATTTGTGTGAATTACATTTATTATGTGAGTGTCTGGGATGTTATATAACCAAGAAGATTTTGATTCGTAGGAGAAGAGGTCCACCGAAGATCCTCACTCGTCAATCTCCTGAACGTGCAGATCAAACGTCTTCGATCCTTTTTTACTCTACCCCTCCATTCATTTTGTGTAATTAAAAAAAAAACAGGTTATATTTTATACATGGATCTTTTCATCTTTGTTATACAACACGAGACATCCAAAGTATGTCATATATAATTGTAAAGCATCACGAATCTGTCATAACCCGACATTATCTTAGATAATGTCGGGTTGTGACAGATTCGTGATCTTCAGAATGAGTAAATAGAACAAATGTCATAACTTTGATTGGGAGCTTCAAGAAATTTAAAATATGACTATCGTATGCTTGCATAACAGGATTTGATTTTACTACACAAAACTATTGATGATTCTATATTAAAAATCTTTATTAGTCTTTCAGGGTAAATTGAAATTTATCGCAAATTTTACTCCAAATTTATCTAGGTAGGAAAGCGATTACTGTATATCTTTTGAGAATTAAAGATTTGCACTAATGAACTACAACTTCTGACGAGTGCAGTGAAGCTAAAATTCGAATTAGTATGCTTTAGAAAAAGCGATAGAATACATATAATATTTACTCTTCTAGGTATCGTGCAGAAACTTTATACTATGAATAACGACAGCTGACTTGAAGGATTTTCCTCATGAAAATCAAAATAGCATTGATCTGAAGGGTCGTCTTTTGACAAGCTGATTTAGAATCCTGATAATTTGTATAAACCATTGCATGTGTATGAATACATTTACGTTTATTCTCTCACTATCTTCATCTGTTTCTTTTGAGGAATGGTCTTCATGTACGCACTGTGCACACATTCGGCAGTCAGTAACTTACTTCGATGTTCGAAAATAATAACTTTCAAAACTAAACATTACTAAAGGAAGTTTCAGTTATGTGACCGTTACTGTTAATGCCTCAGTACATGTAGACATTTATGACATCAAAGTTTTGGTTCATCTATTTCCAAATTACATACACGCGTTCGTTTCCTTCTGCTCAGTAACCAGTTAAATAAGCAAAGTGAATTGAACTCTTCTCAGAATTCTAATACCGGTACGAGTTAACTAGTCATTATTTCATGCTTAAAAAAGCGATCGGGATATCGGTACTGCTTCAGTTATAAACACAATTATAATCACGTGTCCCAGCAGTGAATGGTTTCTTTTCACTCGAGATTTCGTCTTGCAACATCGTTAACCAAGAATATTGTCTTTTTGTTTATCTAGTGTATATAAATATTTAAAGTATTGCATATAAGGTTTTATTTATCTGGGTCTCCCACCAGGCAGAATTTGACATAAGGTCTTTTTGTGGGAATTTAGGAGAGGGGTAGGTCGTTTTCGAGCCTTGGTGGACTATGCAATGTGAACTATGCTAGCCTTTGCTAAGTCTCCATGTATGTATACTAGGTGACCTTGCAGGCCATAAATTCACAAAACCCGGGGGACCAGTCCAATATGAATCTATGCTTGTCATTAATAATACGCCACCTGAGACGTATGCCAGACGGCCCAGCAGGGGCTGAATACCCTTGGAGAAAGCTCCGGACCAAGTATCTTACAGCTAAGATCTAGCGTCAAAAAATACCAAGTAATATATACAAGTTTTTTTGTGCCGTTATAAATACCATTTTGACTGCTTAGAAAAGAATGCTTTTCCATAAATTAATTATGATTGAAACGATATTCTTATTTATAATATTTTACAGCTAATGAATTATTAGGCGATATATATATATATATATATATATATATATATATATATATATATATATGTGTGTGTGTGTGTGTGTGTGTGTGTGTGTGTGTGTGTGTGTGTGTGTGTGTAACATTTTCTAGGTTTACAAACACAGATGTCTGCGTGAATTTGATTTTGTCAGTTTGTAGATTTATGAGTATTTGTGAATTGATGAGTGTAGACTGGTATATGTCTACTTCTATTTCTCAAAGAAGAGTGTGACATCCTAGTAATCAGAATCAGAATTTGTGATTACGAACTTAGCTATCTGCTTGCCAATAAGACGTCTGTCATCCAAAACGATACGGTGAACGGCTTCAAATAGTTCATCAGTAGTTGAGGTTTTTGGACGACCTGACGTCGATGCTTGAATTCTTCGGCCTACTTCTTCACAGTTGCATAGAAAGAGTAGTCCTCGTCAAGTATCAGTACTATATCCGCTTGGATTTCTTTAGGTATCATATGTTTCTTTTTTAGAGGCTCGAGCCTCTATTTTATCCATTTTTAGATTTATCGCATTCTCACTTTTTTATGGGCGAATCCACTAATCAATAACGAGAAATGGAAAATAATGAAAATGCTAAAACTTAGAAATATAACTTTCACCTTTTCTACACAACGAATCTGTTTTTTATTTATATATAAAGGTACATTTATGATTATACATATGTGCATGTGGGTACGTACGCGTGTGTATGTATGGCATCCAATATTAACTGTTATTAATCGTTTTTGTGCTGTGATAAAAAGACTTTCTTTTTAAAATACATATACAATTTATTATATTTGTCTTACTTTATGTCTTCTCTCTTTGTGTGAATCTTGTTGAGGGGTTTGTGATCACTAAAAGTTATTAAGAGTTGTGTTTTCTAAGATATAAACAAGTCTTAAAGTAAACGGTTGTTCGACAAAGATCCAAAGTCTAACCTTTCAAAGCTTTCTAAAAATCTGCGCGCAGAACATTGACATGTCGTCTAAATAATTTCCAATTCATTTCAAATATACAACTTATGCATTCAGTTCACTTAATAATCATTATTTTCACCTTGGCTATAATTCTCCTATGCCTGTCAATTTACGGTATAAAATAATATGCATCTTGTTTTCATTAGTAAATAGCCTATCTACTTTTACATGCTACCTTTCATAACTGACGATAACGGTAGCAATTTTTCCTTCACTCAAGTTGCCTCATGTTCTTTCATTAAATCTCGAAAGAAAATTATCACTTCTAACATAAAAAAAAAATTAGCTGAGGTTATTTTCATAAGTTTTTAGTATGTTCTCATAATGTTATTACTTTATGAATATGTTCTTATGTAGATAATGCTTTTATCGACAATCATGAAGGTCGACTAATTCTCCTATATTTCTCACAATACTCTCGTCGTGTATAATGACGTAAAGTAATTTACTAAGCGTTTTGCTCCGATGTGGAACAATACCGTTAGAATGGGACACCTAATGAGTCTCGAATTCACTCGTGAAGGTTTGCTAGTCTAGCTTGCTAACAATTACACCACTCGAGGTGTATAGTGACATAAAAAACAACATTTTAATTCATTCTATTTATATAGAAACAATTTCTATAGTAACGCCAAAACTATTTATAATCAAATTTGATCATGGCTGGGCGTCAGGAGCGATTATTAAAAAAAGAATTGAACGTCTATTACCACCTTGCTTATGGCTAAATTAGCTTACACAGAACATACAAGTTCTGTTTCAGCAGCTTCAAAAAGAGATCTACACAATAAAAAATGAAAAGACAAGAAAGAATAAACCGGAAGCCCAGCTCAAGCCTCCAACAAAAAATACTCCTAAAAGTAATTTTTGCTGACAAGACAAAAATCCCAAACATAACGACTTAATCCTTTAAAAACCCTAACCCAGTTCCCAGTCCTACATCTAAACATGTAGGACTGGAAACAACAAGAAAATCTAAAAACTTCTCCTCGTCCACAATCAGAAGATAAAAGAAGTGGGCAAGATTCTTGTCTGCTTCCCTTCATTAGGAATATTCTCAAAATAAAACTGCCCAAGAATGATCATCTTTGAAGAAGAGGTGAGGATCGGTAAGATCGACTCGCCCACCAGATGAGAAGAGCGCTGAAACCACTCGTTAAATTTCCTACAACGAGAGAAGATTGTGATTTCACCATAAAATTTCCGGGATGTTCCTATGGTAACCATTTTCGTTCGGTTGGTTTGTGCCACAAAGGTGTGGTGAATGCTCAATGAAAAGGCAGAGCCGAACCAAAAGATATCGGAATGAGAGTTATCCCTCTCTTTTCAAAATGTCACAACATTTTTCTGGACGGGTCTGTTTACGTCCATCCTTCTTTTTACTGGGCTCCTAAACTTAGGTTTCTCTTGGATGTTGGCGGGATCACTCATTCTGGTCAAGTCACGATCGAACTAGGAAATGACTTTCAAAGGCAAGTCGTCGGCAATTTCGGTCCCTGGATCTTCCGGGTCGTCATTGCCCGTGAAGTGAAGATAATTGATTGATGATTCTTAAGCTTGCCAATATCAATGTTGTTCTTTCAGCATTTGGCTATCGTCTCCGTGGAGGAGTCTCTCTGCTAAATAGTTCTTCTGTTCGCCGTAGATCATACTTTGATTGAGTGTTAGGAGAGTTGACATAGATTTCGTGACTTCCCCTTGTTACGCTGGTTAGGGCTTGCTGATCAAATACTAGTTTTAGTCGCTTTGCATTTAGATAATAGTCCGAGCCTAGCAGAATACTGGAAGTTCAATACCTCCAGGAGATATGAGACTTCCGGGAAAACCTAATCTAGAGGACGCTAATGGGTGCTGTTAACGGTGGGTGGGGATCGCTCAAGTTTAGGATTAGGAATTTCACCATGAAATACTGTCAGGAGTTCGGTTTAGATAGGGCGTAAGGTGACCTGGTGGTGATTGGTGGAGATCCCCAAGAGGCAGAATTAGCAAGGGGTGATCTGGAGCGTGATGCAAACAAATGTTATCATCGATACATAGGATAAATAACGTATCCTTCGAAGCGGTGAAGATCGACGGGAATACGCATAAGGAAGAATTGCGAATTTACCATGGTCGGTTCGTCGGATGTGTCAACTCCCCGGATGGTACGCGAGATCCTGCGTATAATAATTTGGATCATGGCTGACCATCAGTTTTTAGCAGCGGTTCTGGAAACTGCCAATTTCACACTGCTGAAAATGGATTAGCATTTTATAGCAATTCCCTACAGCAGTGAACAGGAAGCACACAGAATTTTTCCTGATGAAACGATCGGTTTTGCAGGACTGTCTCCTGATCTTTCTCTATGTCTTTGCTTTGAAACCCTTGCTCCGGAGTATTAGGGATGAGAGGGGGAAAATCTAGATTGTACTGAAACGATTTTCTAATAATCAATTTTGATCGATGAATTTTAAAATTTGCCGACTGAAAGATTTTTTTAGTAAAGTCCCATGATTTATTGAAAAATCATTAAACTGAATTTCAGTTAATGGCAGACTGAAACTCTTACTTCAAATTGTCATTCAAATTTCTTCTGGGATGTACATCTGTCAATTCATCTGTAAAATGAAATCAGCATGAATATATCAAATGATGAAATCTTTCATTTAAAAGCTTTCATTATTTGATATATTCAAATTATACAGGATCCTTTTTTTTCTGTTGATTATATCATATAAAGATAAATTGAAACCTTTCAAAAATTACATGAGAAACAAGTTCAAAATCCCTATTTTATAAGTTTCCAGACCTTTTTTTGTACAGACATTTAAAATTGTCGTAGACTCTTGAAAATTCGGTATGTTATAGCTATATATCTTATGAGATGACAGACCAAATTTTATGATTTCAGGTTCAAATTAACAGCTACAGCAGCAATTGGAATACACCCTACTAAAGCCTCATTGTCACAGCCGATGAATTTCAAAAATGCTATCTGACACATTAGAAGAACGATATGCAATAAAATTGTGTTTTAAACTTGGAAAAAATGTCACAGAAACGTATTAAATGCTTCAAACTGCTTTTCGACCATCTTGCATGAATGGAGCATCAGTTTTTGAGTGGCATAAGAGATTTAAGGAAGGCAGGGAGTCTGTGAGGGATTATGAGAGGTGAGGAGAGAGTAAAGAAGTCAATACACCAGAGTTGATTGGCCAAACGGTTAGGGTTAGGGTTACTATGTTGAGGAAGAGATTCCGTCGGAAGAGGCCAGCACTCTTCAAATCGGGTCAGTGGCATTTCCACCAAGACAATGCACCAGTTCACAACTCCATCCTTGTCACAGACCATTTGACCAAGATGGGCATCAAGACAGTTCCCCACCCTCCCTATAGTCGAGAACTTGCTCCCTGTGACTTTTGGTTATTCCCTAAGCTCAGAGGCTGTCGTTATGAGACAATTGAGGAGATGAAAAAGGCTGTGACGAAGGTCATTGACACACTCACACAAGAGGACTTCCATGGGGCCTTCCAGAAGTTGTTTGAACGGTATAACAAGTGCATTGCAGCCGAGGGCGATTACTTTGAAGGGGACTAGAGTTTCATGTGTGTACTATCAATAAAAGTGCCCATACGAAAAAAATCTGGAAACTTATTCAATGATCTTCCTATATGCCTCTAAACTGGTGCTGTCTTCTTCATCTTCTCTCTCTTTCTCTCATATTTATATATGCATATTTATATATATGCATATATATATATATATATATATATACATATATATATGTGTGTGTGTGTGTGTGTGTGTGTGTGTGTGTGTGTGTGTGTGTGTGTGTGTGTGTGTGTGTGTGTTTTCCTGTCTTTCTCCATCTATATTCTTCCTAACAATTACAACACTTGTTTCCCTTATATCTCTATGATACAAAGTTCGAAGCGAAGTTGGTTCAAAAGATCGCACCAATTTTGATCATTGCAGCACCAGGTTTGACATTAAAGTTTTATAGAGAATATTTAGTTGGGCTACATTCAAGGCAAGGAACAACAGACAACAATATCAAGGATGATAAAAACAATAACCGCTACAAAAACACAAAACCGCCAAAATGACGGCTTCAGTCGCCAGTCTACTGATTAGGTGTTTTCAAAACAACTAAGTATAAAATAGATCAAGTATTGGTCAAATTCCAACTATCTACCAAAACAAAAAGTACAATGGCTAAACAACAATAAAAAATCTTAAGTGTTGATTTTTATCCATACTGATGTGACAGAAAAGAAACTACTTAGAGTTTTGTACTGGCGGAAATATAAGTGCATAATAAAACACAAAACCTTGATATCAAAACCCATCACATTTTGTAAATGTAAACATTTATAATAAAGGAATAATTTCCAATGTAAAAAAAATCCCACTGATTTTGAAAGAAAAAGATGAAAGTTAGTTTTGGTATCATAAAATCGTTTAAGATTCTTTTCTTAAATGATTATCTTTTTATAATAATAAAATTAAGGCCTTGTACTTGGGTTCAATTAATGCCGTTTAAAGAGTGCGATTTACTATTTTACTTCTTTAGAAAGCACAAAACCTCATTCAATTCCGTTCATTAAATCTTCAAAATCGCAATTATTAACTACAGAAAATAAAGTAATGTATGATGTTATTTGACAGAAAAAATTCCCAAAACTTTCTAAACGCATTTCGTTTTCCCTCTTTTCAAATATTTCTTAAACTCTATTTTCACTCTTTGTTAACAATTCTTTTTAAGCTCACTGCATCCTTTTCAGCATTTTCTACAATTCATTGAAGCTTTATTTTTACTTCGGCCTTTTCACCTCAGAATTTCTAACTCCTTTTCCCTTCAACTCTCCTTTGCTCCCTTTCTTTCCTCCGGGAAATTCTGTTCGTTTTCTATCTGATACTCTTCAATTCCCTTACTACATCAGAATTATTTCCTTTCTTTATTTTATATGCTGGCTTTTGGCTTTCACTCTTCTACACACCATACTTTGTTTTTAACTACTGATCTCTGTTTGATCAGATTGAATAACTGTTCTCCACACTGACCTTTCTGCATTATAGTTGTTCAATTGAATTTTTTTTATTGTCGCATCCATTTTTACTGATGTCATTCATACTAATTCTTCATTAAAAGAAAAGAGGCAGATCATATTTATTGCAGCTACCTTGTTTGATTGACCTTGATTTTCATATTAAGTCGCATTAAACGTCGACGTTCAACCTCTAATCAAACCTGCTTAAAACTCTAGAAATATTTCAACATTTTTGTTCAATTTATCGTTTATGATCATTTTTATTTTATTTTATTTTATTTTCTGTTTCAATTTTTAAACCTTTTAACCATTTGAATTTTTTTTGCATTTTTTCTATTTGTTTATTCTCACAGTCATATTCTTTCCATATTTTTTCTTTTTATCGCTTCATCCTACTTATATGCAGCTCTCGTATTTATATTTAGATGTTCTGAACCAGCAAATTTCTTTACTTTTTTTTTTTTTATATCTCTTCCCAAAATTTATTTCGTCTTCTCCTGTCCTTGTTCTATGTGCGCTTCTCCTTCTAATTTCATTTTATTACAACTTTTGAATTCCTTCAACTGAAAACGCACACAGAAAATCTTTTCCAACTTTTTAAAGTCCACTTTCCACATTCTCACTTTGTGGTCTTCTTTTTAATTTTCTGTTTGCTTTCTATTTGTTGCTGCTAATGTGAAAGACTTGAAATAGCAAATATTCATCGTCGAAATAGATTTATTAAACATTCATTTATTCATCGCTTGTTATTTAGTGTTTGTTGGTGCCAAGTTCCCACCATAGCTCCTGCTACAGTACCCAAAACTTTATTAACTCATTATTTTTTTGAATCAAAAGGTACAATAAGCTATTTTATATATAGGTAAAAATCAAAAGTAATATTCAATACTTAGTTTTCCATAAATACAAATATTAAAATGCGTTAGATTCTTCCTTTATATTTATCATTTCTCTCTTATCTGATGCTTAAATAATACTACTGACAATATTTTAATTTACGTGCTTTACTTTGAACGTATATACTAGAAAATTTGAAAGAAATGTCTTGCCAGTTTGACTACGCAGTCCGCAGGCTTAATGATTTGATGTGATTAAGAAAAACCAAGATAAAGCTATCACTTATGACGCCAAATTCAACTAGAATTTTTCTTCATTGAAAACCTTTACCAGCCATCATTGTGAATCTTCACCAATCTCATTGAATTTCATAAATTTTTGATCATTTCAATTTCTATCCTTTTTTAGTTTATTCTTCGTATTTAGTAACCAACTTGATATCTTTCTCCCAGACTTTCATTTTTAGCCAATTTTATAAATTACTTCTTTTTTCTGTCTTTTTTTTTTTTTTTTTTTTTTTTTTGGTGTTTAGCAATTATCACTTTTCAAAACCTACCCAGTAAAAAATTCAATACTGGTCCCCCCATAATTTCAAAAATGGAAAAATGGAATATTCTTTACATAAGACAATTTTTCTCGGTGTGTGTATTTCATATGTTAAAAAGTTTATTATGTAAATAGCAAGTTTTGGGGCTTGAACTGCGATTTATCAAATCAGTGCAAACCGAACGTCTACAAACGTATCATGAGTTTACCTGGTTTCGGAGCCGGAGGGATGGTTCAAAGTCTAAGGATCCCTTCTCCCGAGGCAATACCTGCCTAGCAGGGGCTGAGTTTATTGCTCAGCACAGGAAGAACATTAAAATGTGGAATGCTGACAGGACCAAACATTTTTTGTTATAGCCACGCTTAAGTTTCGATTCTCATTAGAATGACTCCATATCAAATCTAACTCGGTCAGATAACTATCATACAAAATGAGGGTCTACATAAGTATTTTGGGTTTATTTGGCTTTCCAAGGATCACCAGGCGTTCAACCCGAGTGGGTTATATAAAGTTAATTGCTTGATCCCGAGTGGCATTCAACCAGGAAGCACTTGCCTCTTTGTCTAAAAGGACGAGGCTGAATTTATTGCTAAACGCCTGAGGTGTCACTTAAGTGGAATGCCGTAGGAATGTAGTATTTTTTTGTTGTAAATGGCTAGTCGATTCGTGCGTGCCAGGATGTCCACTATAGATTGACTTCATATCAATTCTGACTTGGTAGATAGTTCGAAAAATATCATCCGTACGTATCATGGGTGGTGCAAAAGAAAAGCAGAAATTTCAGATCTGCTCAATGCATATTGAAAGAATTATTTAAATATACATAAAAAAATTGAACATGTACTTCCTTTGTATACCAAATGAAGGGACTTTTGATTTTACTCCGTTTGCTCGACTTTTGCTGATATTTTCAGCAAATGATTCATTGATTATCTACATAGGATTTGACCAAACTTCCGATTCAACATACTTTTTTTATCACACAAAATTTAATGGATATTTATGTGAGTAATAATTAGAATATCTTCCTCAGCAAAGCTAGAATTATAAAAAATAAAAATGTATAAGAAAATAAAAATATACTGAAAACAAAGAACTGGCATGAACCATGTATCATCAGTATATAAATTAACTAGATTAAACACATGAAAGCACAGCCCGATGAAGTAGAATATGATTTAATTATGATAGTAATTTTATAAGAAAATAAGAATAAGATGTTACTTTCAGTAATTCCTTCCGTGAATCAAAAATAAATTCGAAAGGATTGTGATCAGATTTTGGAGGGAATTTTCAAGCTTGCAGAAACTGACGAGCTCAACTAATGGGCCTGATCAATCGTCAAAGCCTCTTTCAATATTTGAGTGGTTAGATTCTTCTAGGCAGGTCAATTACTGATTGATCTTCCTGGGATAAGATTCCCGATAAGAAATTTTTGCTAGCATCGATGATGAGTGATTTTTTTTTTTTCAATAAATACGGGCATTTTTTAAATTCTTTTTTACACATTAGTCCAAATTCAGTATTTTTCTTTATATTCACGACGTTTCGACCGATGCGTCTTTCGGTTAACTCCTGCGGTTTCTTGTCAAATTTGGTAGCAAGCATGACATATGGCGTAACGGATATAGGCGTTTAGTTAAAGATCTTCTAAGTGATATCATAAGGGAGTTGCAGGTTCATTCTTGACTACAGGTACGTAACAACGAATACTTACAATAGCTTAACACTTGTACCCGATTATAGTCGACCGAATTAGAAGAATCTACCCCTGCGGATTAAATAAAGGGTTCTAGAGCTCGACAAAAAATCCCAGAAGGAGACTGAAAGACGGATCGACCTAAACCTTGAGAATATAATAATAAAGATGAATGGTTCCTGTCACGATTTTTCGCTGTTCCTTCATGAGATCCGATAATTCTGTGGTACTCGTCTGGCACAGATTTTTCTTTAATTCCACGTTAATTATGGCTTTGTTTTTTTGGGTTTTTTTTAACTAATATCTAGCTTTATAGCAATGTCTTAATTCGCGGATTTTCTTAAACATGGCATCTACTCGTCTTCGATTTTCTTCATACATTGCTGATCGGTGCTCTAAGTCGTTACTTTTCAAAAACGCTCATCTTTTAATACATCGAACCAACTGGCGGAAATTTTCCACATCCATGCCACTAACCTAATAAATTGCTCCTTATCTGTATAGAATTTATTATGCGTGCTGCTTTCAAGTGCCAAAAATGATATTAACGATTGCTATTTATATCAAAAATTGGATTGAAATGAGTGTTAACTGTACTCAGTTAACACTCATTTCAATGCAGGACACTGCTGTAGAAGCAGGGACAAACTCTTAAGAGATGTACTTTTATGGACCCCCACACATGGCCGTGCAAAAGCAGGACGACCAGCACGAACATACATTCAGCAGCTATGTGAGGATACGGGATGTTGTCCTGAAGACCTGCCTAGGGCGATGAACGATAGGGAGGAGTGGCGAGAGAGGGTCAGGGATATCCGTGCTACCAGCACGACATGATGTTGATGATGATGATGACAGGCTCCTTATCTTTCTGACCTTTTTACAATGAGGCGCCAGCTGGGAGAATCATGTTGGTTATTTTGTTTATAAATAGCATTAACAAAAACAAGTTGTTCCATACTAAGCTAAATTTAGTAAATATCAAATGTTATATTTATTCACGTGAATGATAGGTGTAATTGATATGAGGGTAAAAATGGTTAATGATCGAAATGGTTGTGTAGTAACGTTTAGTATCTGTTGAATGTGAAATTCTAAACTACCTAATTTTCAACGATTAGTTTATGGTGAAAAATATTTGAAATTGGATATTCACAAAATATAGTACGGCAAAAATCCAAATTCAAGGAGTCGATGAGAGTGAGATGAGGATGCACCAATTTCTTGAATTTTCTTTAAAATTTTCATTGGCTCTTATCTGAGTTCGAATACAATGACCTTTAGTACAAGTGAAAGATTAGCAATTTAATCAACTACAAAAGCGGTCACATTTTTTAAATTTAGTACAATACAAAACCTTAAGTGTGAGAAACCAAGGGAAAGTCGAATCCAGAATAACTCTATAATAATAACCCATGACTAGTTTGTTTACATTTTCTGCATTAATTTCATATTAAAATAGTTTTTAAAAAAGTGCTAACTGAAAATAAATTTAGTTACATAGCTGTGGTGTTAATCTTTTTCTTTTATTTTTATGCAAAATAAAGTTTAATATTTCTAATGATATCAAAATTATATCATTTTAATCATCTATCATTTCAATAATAATAAAATCCCATAAAGATTGTGATATTCATTCCCTTGGGATTTTATAAGCAAGTCTTTAAAATTCAATATGCAAAATACTTTTTATACGTATGAATTCATGATAACGATAAATTCGGCTAAATTTACCAAGTACTAAGCTAGAGCTTCCATCGGAAACAAGAATATCCAGGCGGGAAGGAAAAACAGCGAAAATTAAACAATCCATTAGTGATTGCAAGTGTCTACAAGAATGATTTTACAATTTGTGCATAACAATGCATACCATTGTAAGTTTCAAATAATTGGGATGACTTACAGAGATGGGGAAAGCCACAAAATATGGAGTAAAGCTAGAAATATGATAATCAAAATGCTTTATCTTAAGATTTCAAAAGAATGACCCTATTATTGATTATGTTGAAAATGAATATGGCATGAAGAGCCTGAGAGGAAAACATGAAAATGCAAGGCTTCCATAAACAACAAAGTGGTTAATTCTCCAGATTAACCTTGTGTTATAACGCATGAAGAAAGAACATTAGCGATGGAGTAAAAAGGAAACAGATTTTAATTTATTTTTTTTTTACGTTATTAAGAAAAAATAAATTTTAAAGTTTACTTTTTGTTTGGGGCAATCTAGCCAAACAAAATCAATAACTAAAGCGTAGGTACGGAAGAAAAGGGAATTTTGTGTACATCTAAAACTAACATTCAGGAGAAAACTTGGGATCTATACCAACTTTAGCGTAATAGACGCAAAAATAGTACAATTTAAATTAATACTTTAATTAGAAAAATAAAGCCCAATAGCTAAAACATTTTCTAATGCACAAATCAAAATTTCTTTTCATATTTTTAAATCAATACGATAGTTATAAACATATTAAAACATTAATAGAAATTCATGAAAGGCTATCAGATAATTCTCTTTGAATGTAATTTTATGTTTATTTGTTTGGGTTTATGGCATATCAACCTTTGTAGGTTATTTAATACCAAATCAATTTTTATAAAAATAAACTGTTCTATTTCAAACAATTCAGTTTAGCATAGTACAGTTTCAATGCCAAAAACAGTTCTATTTTTTTAAAATTCAGTTTAGCATATGTATGCAGTTTAGTTTTATTTTACCCATAGATGGGACTCTATCAAGGGCTACCACTCCGGCCCAGAGTGGACCTGGGAGCGATGGCAATGAAAGGATACTCCGCATTCCCTAAAGCTCCAGCATAACAGGTGCCTCACCATCAGATTGTTTAGTGTCATATACAGGACACTTGTTGGAGGTCTTACCCTTCTGCAGAGATGCAGTCGGTGTATTCTACAGCCCCAGCCGACTGGGTAATGTAATTTTATGAATATTCTGAAATGAGACGATCTCTATAAAACATTGAGCCTTTATTCAACAAAACTTAATATAGATTTTGGAATGAAAGATAAAAGTACATTCAGTGCTCTAACTCTGACGTTATTTATAATCTTTTTCTCTTACTTGCAGATCTTAATTTTAACTCAAGGCTCTTGATCGAAACCCTTAATTGATCTGTCTGTTCACATCACGATGAAATGTCCTTAGTTATTTTCTAAGCTGAACTTAATGTAACAAGAGTCCAGAAAAAGGGAGAAACAAGTGAGACTCGAACTCGCTGTAATCTCGTTTTAGTCGTTTCTATTTATTGATGACATTTTCTGCAAAAATTCTTATTTCATAACCGAAAATATTCGTTCGATTTAATAAAAAAATAACATTCTTTTAGATATTGACACTTTTGTTCGACTATTTTCAACTATCTTTCAGCAACGTCATGATTCTACTTTTGAAAACGTAACATAATAGCTAAATTACTTGACTCCTGCCTCAAAATAAGCGAGTTCGAACTCCAGTGTGTGCTATTACGTTCACTTTCGGACTAATACCCTTAGGAAAGATATGAACCCCCTTATCCCTTTCATCTATGGATTAAAAGTATCAATATTGTTCTACAATGATGGCGTTGAATAACGTAGGAAAGCTGATATGTCAATAAACAAAGAAACCAAATCTAACAATGAAGTATCGTTCAGCAGAAAATTGTCACTTCAAAACTTCGAAAAGCATTTTGGACGTGCTCGATCATTCACAGAATCTTCTCTATGAACTGAACGTTTTTTTCATTTATTTATCGTTATTTTCATTTTACTGCGAAATGAAATGCCAAAAACGTTGTTTCCTCCAATCTTCCCGGCTAAAATCAACAAACCAAATACTCTAATTTGAAAATTTTTAAACATACACGCAAATGCTCTCATCTTTGAATGAAGTCAATTATATATTCCTAAATGTTATCTCCATACAAACACAAAATAAACTTTTTAGGTAAAAATACTTTTGATCTTCTTAAGCCGTTTTCTTCTATTCCAAAATTATGCGTTTTAGATCTTTCCAAATGTCCTTTAAAAAAATTGTAGCACTCGAAGGCTACATCTCTTTTTTAAGGGAATGGCAAACCTACAGAGATTTTCAAAGTGTCAGTGGTATGGCTGTGGCATAAAAATGGGGATCGGGAAGGGTTGATTCTGATATCACCTCCAACTAGATTAGTCTATTCTATTTTACTACCAAGAGTACAGCGGAACGTTCATCTTTACGTTCCATGCTTATAAACTTGCGCAAATCTCCCCTCACTACATTCGCTTACGCTTGCAGTCGAGACACGCCTCGACATTATAATCGAATTATGTGGACAATCCGTTTATCAGATGGAAATCCTGTAATAACAAGAAAAAATGTCGAGAAAAACCACAATCAAGTAATACTGGTCTGCCGTAGAATGCCTGGAGCGAAGTTGGTATAAAAAGTGAAAATGGGGTATGACAATGCGTGGAGGTGATAGCAGGAACTATATCTGGCAAGTAGCGACCGAGGTAATAATAATAAAAAAAAAAACAAATGAAATAAAAATGAGTTTTAAAAGTGAAAATTGTATGAAGAAAAAGTTGGAGAAAAGGAAATATCTAAGATGAAATAAGTGGAAGACAAAAGAGTATGATTAAGAAATGTGGTGGAAATTTGAGAAAGCAAAGAAGAGCAATACACTGAGGAAATAAAATATTAAAAGGTTAAGATAATAAAAAACGGGGGAAAGAGAGACAGAGAAGAAAGGCAAATAAATGGAAAGGGAACAATGAATAAAACCAAGGGGAAAGGGTAAAAAAAGAAATAAACTGAAAACGGAATCGAGAGAAAAGCAGTTGGGAATAACCAAGACTACGGAGAAATGTGAGATAAAAAGGTAAAAGAAAACAGATTTAAATGAGGTTTGAAATTTTTTATAAACATTACATGAATCTCTCTCGTCTATATGGTGTTAGCAAATTTCATGTTGCCTTTGCTGAGAAATTCTCAGCCAAACCACGAAGCGAACGGCCTTTTTGTATTTTTATTGAATTTTGAAAGTTTTAAATGTATAATCTAGAGATTAATCAAGAGGAAGAACATTTACGTTTCATGCTCCACTTACACAGATCGAGAACTTAACATTCTTTCGTAAAAGTTCTTGTGTACTTAAATATACCAAAGTTCTAGATATTAAAAAATCTATTGTAGAGTAATCAATTAAATCTTGCATTTTAGAATTTTACTCATGCTCGTCTACAAGTCATCTAAATAGTATATTTTTTGGGGGGGGAGTATTCTTCACATACTCTCTTGAAAAGAAATTTAATGAGTTCAAATTATTAAGTGGTTGTAGTGTCCAAATGGAAATTTCAAAAATAAAGCTCTCTTTCTTTTTTTTTTTTTGTGATGTATCTTAACAAAATGAAGCGAATTGAATTAATTTTTCACAAATTCCTTTTCCTTAAAATATATAAAAATATGTCGGGAAATAATCCTGTCATTTATCCTTAACAAAAAAGCAGCCAACTAAAGGTGATACCATCTTATTCCAGTCAAAGTACTTCACTTGAGATATCATGCTCTTTTTCAAAACAGCGAAATCTTTTTGTGGTATTAATACTAGTTGCTTTGTGACGCTGTCCTTAATCTCATTTACTGTGAAATCTCCCTCATTTCCACGGCGATTTTATGTGCCAAACGTTGCACGGAACCAAATCAGGATTTGGGTTTTACAAACCTGAATTTTGTGATCTTTAACAAATACGTTTTGTGAAACGGGAAAACAGATATACTAGATATGTTAAATAACTTCATGCTTTCTGGACATCCTGCTGAACCTCGTAATTTTTACAAAACTTATAACTTATTTTTAATTAAATCAAAATACTCTTTCTGATTTCCTTTGATTGCAGCAAAACATTTTCAATTGTACTGCTTCTTAAAGGCCTTCTAGAACATTAATCTCTTTCAACAGATTCTAAACTAAGTTTGATATGTCAGAACCAAACTTATGTAGGATTCACCCGTCGAATCATTTCCAAAAGCTTTCTTTATCATTGGAATAATTTCTGTAGACCAAAGTCAGAAGCAAAACTTGATGCATATTTGCTATTGATATAATAGCAACTTAGTTCTCGTGTTCACTCAATTGTGTCTCACTGTTGACTGATTTATTTGCAAAGGCTATAAAATTCACGCTGAGAGTAAAATTATTTGTCTAGTTTTTGTCCCAAAAATAGCTAGGATACTTTCAACATATAAATGAAGTATTCTTTATTACAATTTTTTTTTTATGTATGTGATATACAGTGTAAAAGGTTTTAAAAATACATGGACTTTTCCACTTGGTTTCATATGTATGTAAATAATAAAAGGTTGAAAGAGGCAAAGAACTGTATAGTTTAAATTTCATCTACATGTTCAATAAGGGAACAAAATTGAATTATGATGACATTATGGTATCAAGTTAATTTTAAAATATCAGTTGAATCTTTAAAATCAGCATTTTTCTGATATGACTTTAAAGGTAGACTGATTTAATCTTTGCTTCATTTTTTAAGGCTTGTTTTTTGTTTGAAGATTTTGCAGGAGAATGCTATTCTAAACCTCTGTTTTGCAATCTTTTAGTGTGTCGTACCTTTTTCATCAGCTGCAAACTCCTTTTTATAACACTTACTCATTTTCTCTTCTAATCGCTAACCTATGCTCCTTTTTACTACTTTTTTTTCTCTTTTTTAATATGATCATATGTATTCCAACATTCTTTTCACCTTGTTTTCTTTTTCTTTCTCAATTTTCTCTCCTTGTTCTTCTGCTGCTTTGAATCAACTTTTTGCTTTGGGGCTTTTTATACTGAATCGTTTTACTCAATATTTTTTTTTATTTGTAGCGTAAAGGTTATTTTGAGGGATATTTTAAGCAGGCTGGCGGCACTTTGCAACCAAAACTGGTTCGCCAGGGTGTGAATATTTCCTCCCACTTTCCTTCTTTTTTTTTTTTATTCGCACCTGAAATGATCAGGGACCGTGCCCTCCTCACATATCATTTCTGCAACTATCTTCAACACAATCTGACCCTTAACCGGCAAAGAGAACAAAAGACTTCACCTGACTGAAACAGATGACACGATATTTTGCTTTTATTTCTCAAAGTAGATCAACTAGAAAAGGGAAGAATAGGAAAGGAAGAGATGTAGTGAAAAGAGGAGACAAGAACGAAAGCAGGAAACGGAAGAAAAAATTATTAAAAAAGAAAAGTCTGATAGAAATTTAATGATTCTTGTTAAATTATCGGCTAAGGAAAAGTTTGAATTTTATTTATATTCATTTTATATATATAATTTGCTGTACATTGAACAGATCACGTTCAGAAAAACATTTAAACTATTTAAAGCCAAATTTTGACAGTAAGACTGACAGATAAAAAATATGAATTGAGGGAGTTCCCGTTGTGTGGTAGCTAATGTCGTGAAGTGCGGCAAGTTCGAACTCAAGTAGAGCTATTACGTTTACTTTCGGTCTAATACCATAAGGAAAGGTAAAAACTTCCTTATACCCCAGCTATGAGTTAAATAGTACCACTGTCCTTCTACTAGGATTGCTTTGGTATTAAATAACCTACGAAGGTTGGTATGCCATTAAAACAAAGAAACTGAAAATATTCTACAAATTAAAAACGTATCAAATAAACTTAGATAACCGAATACTTTTCCTTTTCTAATCAGAGATAACTGTGTATGCGTGCGTGGTCACACTTATCAAATTTAAACAGTAATATGTAATATAATGGAAAGTGATGCCGAGTGAAAACTTAATGGAAAATTAAAAATAAAACTGCGACCATCGTGTCAAATGAGTTTTTAATTATTTTTTTTTTAAACGTCTGGTCGTTTTCATCTGATGTATTTATATTAAACAACATAATATATATATTATGTTGTTTAATATCCATTCATCTTGATTTTTGTTATGATTTCATGTAAGATTTAAAATGATTTATCCGTGATTTTTAATAAGTTTTCGTCATCTTTTGCAATTGATTATAAAAGTCGATGAAAAGATGTTATTCATCCAGAATTAAACATTATAACATTAATATTGTTCTGAATTTTATGATTAATTTTTATTACTCTACCGTATTAATCATTTAGTTAAGGATAACTAGTAGTATTTTAAAGAACATTTTATTTTGTTATTGTCTTCTTTGCACTGACCATGGCGTACCTTTGAAAATTAATTCGTATTTCGCATAAACATTTAATATTTTCCATACTTAGAAGACTATTTTTTAAATTGGATTTCCTAGTCTTTTATAGACCGAGCCACTGTTGAGATTAAATTAATTCCTTCTTAGTGGCGCATTACTTAGCCGAGGGTTTAAATGCATATAAGGAGGAGAGGAGAATCTGCCTCTTTTAACGATTACAAAGAGAATGGATAAGCGTAGTGCAACAGACACTTTTTACAATACAACATAAAAGGTGATAGCTAAATTCCACTTAAAACTAGTCGGACGCAGATCTGCTATCGTTTAAAATCCTTCTAGGCATGACTTTGATAATTCATGAAAGTTTGTTTAGTATCCAGCTCCTCTGCAACGGGTAAAATGTGGCACAAGGTTATTTTCTTAAACAAGGTAAAATGGATTTGAATTCAGATTTTTGTTCTTCTAGACTTTTTGCCGTATCAAAGCTGAAGAGTCCAGTAAGTCTAATTATTTAACCATAATTAGTGAAGAGAAAAGATGGACTCATGGTCTTCCCAAGGGCATGAGCGTGAAGTGAAATGCAAACGAGGATTCTCAAAGAATTGCAACACCAAACATTCGTTAACATCGCAATAATTTGAAATTGTGTCTTAACCCCACCTGAAAGGAAGGGAACAAAAAGAAAGAAAAAGAAACAACCTTTGTATGAAATAGTCATACAAAGGTTGTTTCTTTTTCTTTCTTTTTGTTCCCTTCCTTTCAGGTGGGGTTAAGACACAGAAATGCAACAGCGGAAGTCGACCCATGCAAGGTCCTCCGCCTCCCGTCAGTACTTTTACGGCAAGATAGTAATGATTTGAATGGCACGCGATGGCCACGCTGTCTGAACTGGCATTTAACAGTTGAAAGGAACAGATGACCAAAATTAAAGATAAGCGTGAACTTTGGGTTCCAAGTCAGTTGCGGAAATGAACCCAAGGTCGTAGGACGAGATAAAATCGTCTCATAACCTCTGGTGATTGGAAAAGGATTTATGACAGCACATATTCCCACTCCAAATTTTTACAATAAAGCGGTGTCGTCTGGAAAATAATCTTTATGTAAGACTATTGACGAGGATGGAAACTGTAATTTATCAGAGTGAAGGAAAAGATGAATATTCATATTCCTACTACTGATATCAGAAATTAATTCCACGAAGGATCATCACGTCCGAAGAAACGATGGAAATCTATAAAGAAGGAATTTCAGTCGGTAAAGTCTACCAGATCGAGATGATTCTGAAGAAATCCTATATTTAAATATCTGATTCTCACAACCGTGTGTGAAAGAAAGCCGTAACAGAAATATCACCCTAGCCATGGTAGAACTCTAAGCGGGTAACTAAGCATGCGGTAGATAAGATAATCGACTGATGATGTCTTTCATGAAGATTTATAGAAAAAAACTGAGCGAGACCGTTTGTTATTATTATTATTATTACTCCTTAAGAGTTTTTCACCTCAGAGTTTGCTGATGATCTTTTTTAAATCTCCAGGACTCTTCTCAGTATTCTAGTTGATCACAGTAGTGGAGTAATTTGGATGTTCTACTGTTTTTTTTTCAGTTCTTTAGCAAGGTCGAGGTAAAAAACAGCAAAACAAACAATAAAACCCGAGAAGATAAATCAGAAGAAAGTCTAAAAAGACACCGAGACAAGATAAAAAAAAAAATAACTCAGACCGAACAGGACATTCAAAAAAAAAAAGCAAAGAAAAGTCTACAATCTTGCTATTGAAGAACGCACGGAGACATAACAACAATCGGATGCAAAGAAAGCAAAACAATTTTGGAGCAAAATATGGGAACGAGGGGATCATAAGTGAAAAGCCGAATGAATAAACAGCGTGAGAAAACAGCTACAAGACCTTGAAGGCTCTAAGATGAAAATACACATTGATTCGCTCGGAGCAAAACTCAAAAAATTGAAAAAAACAGGACCTGATGGTATACATGGACTATGGTTTTAAAAATTCACTTCGATCCACGACACACTGGCTATCGAAATAAATTGATGCTTAGAAAAAACAAATACATCCGAATGGATGACCATAGGAAAGACTACTCTGATCCAAGAAGACCTCCATAAAGGAACCGTCGCTAACTACTATAGACCAAATAACGTATCTGCCGATGATGTGAAAAATATTAACGGCACAAATCAGGGAGGAGATTTTCTACTCGTTAATAAGCTATGGACTGTTCCCCGAAAAACAGAAAAATGCCGCAAGGGAACAAGAGGAACTGAATATCTACTATACATTGATTAAAACGTCCTCAAGCAAATAAAAACGAGACAGAAAAATGTAGTTATGGTGTGGTTTGACAATAAAAAGCATACGATATGGTCCCACAAAGCTCGATAATACTGTCTCAAAATGTATAAAATATTCAGCAAAATCAAAGTTTATCGAGGAAACCAAGAAAAACTGGACAGTCGAATTGTCAGTATGAGGAAAAACCTTAACAGGAGTGAAATTCCAGAGAGGTATATTCCATAGAGATGTGCTGTCACTATTACTATTTGTAATAGTGATGATGCCACTCATATACATACGAATAAAAGCTTCATAAATTGCAAGAAAAATCAATCCATGGACATCATCAAACTGTTTAGCAAAAATAATAAGAATTAGAAACCCTAATACAGACAATGAGAATATATTGTCAAGATATAGGGGTGGAATTTGGTATAGAAAAATATGCTATAGAGAAGCGGAAAACGACAAATGACGGAAAGAATAGAAAAACCAAATCAAGAAAAATCAGAACGCTCAGAGAGAAAAAAAACTTACGAATACGTGGGAATATTGGAAACGAAAACGATCAAACATGCGGATATAATAGTATGAACATATGAAAACGTCAATACTTGACATGAATAAAATCATAAATATTTCTATACATATGCACATATATATGTGTATGCGCGTGCATTTTCTAACGTTTTTTCTTGAATTCATTTTAATTATTTGTAATATTTATATGTGCTACTGTTAATGCCAACATCTAATGCACAATAATTTTGAAAAAAGGATTCAATAACAAAAAAGAAACAGATAATTCCTTTTGTGTTTCAAAAATCAGCGTAAAACTATTACCAGATAAATGTTCATTGGCAATCGTAAAAAGTTTATATGCACATGATCATTCTGTCGTAGTTAATGTTTACCTCTCCGCTATTTATCCCTGGCAAAGTTTACTTTACATTTATTTATACCAAAATAATGTTCACAAGTGGTGACATTTTGAAAAATTATCTTTCTTTTATGAAGAAATAATTTTAGAATTCTCAACATCATTCAATGGCATTAACAGTAGCACATATAAATATTACAAATAATTAAAATGAATTCAAGAAAAAACGTTAGAAAATGCACGCGCATACACATATATATGTGCATATGTATAGAAATATTTATGATTTTATTCATGTCAAGTATTGACGTTTTCATATGTTCATACTATTATACCCGTGAACGCTAAGATTCATGCTTGTATGCTCATATTTAAGTTTTTGTGTATTACCGATATCAATATATTATCTATGCATTTATCTTTGTATCTATATACATTATGCCAGGTCGCTGAAAGCGCTATTGGCACTATTTAGCTAAGTACAACCTCAATGGCCATCTAACTCATTATTCCAGGGACCTCCTTTGTCAAGTTATCCACCAAGGAAAAGGAAAACTTTCATATAACACCTGCGGTTGACGTGATTATAGGTTATCTTGCTTAGGTTTGTCATTAGACTATAACAGAGTGGTGTTCGTGTTTAGGTAGTTGACCAGAGAAGGCATGGGAACGGGAAATACAGGACGAGAACGGAAGGTTAGGCTAAACGATAACTATACATTTCGTTGAAAAAGAAAAATATGAGTAGTCAGTGAATATTTTATTTGAATTTTATTGGTGAGCAATCAAAGTAAGTACAATGACTATCCTTCAGAATGTTAGTGTCAGCTAGCTAGAGTAGGGGAAAAAGAAGCGGGGGTGAAATGCTGAGAAACTATCAGTGGATGGCGTGGAAAACCGCGGAAGAAATAGAAAGGTCACACCACCCTTCCATTTTAAAAAAGTAAATAAAGTCTGCTAATCAGTAGATTTAAATGGTTTAACTTACGAGAAACTCTGAGCATTAAACATAAACGAATAATGCCTAAATGCTTTTGTTCTGAACAATTAAAATGTTAATAAAATTTGTTACAAATTAAGATCAAACGAACAAGTTTTGAAAACAAAACATATATAGTGGGACTTTGAATTAAAACTTAACAAATTTAAGGCGACCCCACTTTTTATATTACCGGAAACCATGTGAAGCAGCATGTTGGATGCCAAGTAAGGCAGATGAATACAAAGTTGGTTCAACGTCAAGTTTCAACAGATGCTTGGTGGAAGAATATCACAGATCAACTGCTAAAATAAAAAAAAATGCAGTCAGGAAACTACTACTACTATAAGGGTGGCGTCTATTGATAAGGGAAACAAAACAAAAAAAACAGCCAACGAAAGATTACCATGACACTAATTTAAACCATGTGTCCAAACCGCATTGCCCTTGGGGCAGGTAAACAAGAGGCGTGTTCTGCTGAGTTTGGAGCTCTGACCCCAGTAATCGAAAAATCAGCAACTGAACTCAAACCCAAACCAAAATTACTTATATGCAAATATTTTGTTTATATAGTGATATTTAAAGCTGACAGCGTCTGTAGCCGATCATTATATAGATATCATATGCACACAAGAATAGAGATACTACCATAGCAAACTAGAAATAAAATACCATGATACTGGTAATGGATGTCACAGCATCGGCAAGGAAAAATTCCGTCAATTCTATAATAGGAGGTGAAGAAATGCTTCTCAGTCCTTGTGCCTTAAAATCCTTATATAGCATAGAAAAATTTCAGCCGAAAATTATATGTGCCTCATTTAATGGCAACCCCTGTACAATAATCATCTCTTTCTACAGTCCCACCAACGCCAGTGATGAAACGAACATCACCTTCTTAAACGAGCTATCTTCCCTTGAACGACACATTCATAAACACAATGCTCTAATCATCGGTGGAAACATGAATGCTCAAATAAAACTAATGGTTTGCTCACCTCCTAGACGTCTTCGACATTGCCATTAGTTTTTCAAGGACACATATAAGCACCGTATTTGTTTATTATCGGCGTAGACTACATAATTCGAACACCAATGTATCTAATAAAAGAAAATGGATTTACGCTAAAAATAGCAAGAAGCAGATAATATCCTGCAGAAACTATAAATGACGCAGTCTATGCTGATGATATAGCGCTTCTTGCAAATACATCTGCCGAAGCCGAATACTTACTGCATAGTCTGGAGCAGGCAACAGGAGGCATTTGCCCTCACGTGAACGCAAATAAAGCCGAGTATATATGTTCTAAACGAGAAAGAGGCATCTCCACTCTAAGTGGTGAGCATATGAAATTAGTAGACAAGTTCGGTTGTGTCTCATCTACAAAAAGTGATGTTAATATGCGTCAAGGGAAGACGTGGACTGCTATAGATAGGTTATCAATCCGATAAAATAAAACATGGCTTCTTCCAAGCTGTGGTTGTGTCAACACTACTGTATGGATGCCCTACACATAGAAAAAAGCTAGAGGGGAACAACTTGAGAATGCTACGAGCTATCTAGAACAAATCCTGGAAGCAACACCCCACGAAACTACAGCGTTACGCCCCTTGCTCCCATCTCAAAAACCATCCAAGATGAATATGAGATGCGGGATACTGCCGGAGAAACAAGGACGAATTCATAAGTGACGTTCTTCTAAAGAACCCTGCACATGGACATGCCAGTGTTGGCTGACCATCAGGAACTTATTTACAAAAGCTCTAAGCGGACATCGGATGTAATTTGGAAGACCTATCGAGAGCAATGGATGAGTAAGTCAGAAAAATCCGCGCAGTCAGCGTGACTTGATGGTGATGATTCGTGTTTAACAAACATGGGTCACTATAATACCATGGTATACGATCTTTTCATCTACTAAACTTTCTCTCGAAAAAATCCGATGGTGATTGTAATGCAGACCTGACCAGTTGGAAGCATACAGTTACATATCTACACATGGGCGACAAAAGTCTTACCCTACTATCAATGTTGCGTTTTCCCATGTGAGGGACTGAATCCAGTGGAGACTCCTGTCTGAGCAGCCATATTTATGAGAGATCTGCTCACCCAAACGACAAAAAATGTGCTTGGAAAAGTGAAAAAAATATTGCCTGTCACCTCAATACTAGTTAATTTCCGGCGGCTAACGTTCGGTTCATTTTTAGCATAAAGAAAAGAAACATAAACATTTTTATATGACAGGATCAAACTCTTCTAAATCATTATTTTCCAAACCATCCCGAAAGAAAAAGGCCACTTCTAACAAAAGAAGTTCAGAGATTACAGATTGATATTGCTAGTCTCTCAGAATCTCAACTGTCTGAGAAGAGTCAGCTGACTGAAGCATCATCCGGTTATAAACTCTTTTGGATTGCGAAGCTAAAGTATGAAGTGAGTGTTGGATATGCCGTTAAAACAACACTGGTAAAAATTTTAGAATTTCCTTCAAGTATTAATGATCGCATAATGAAAGTATACAACTCTAATGTGGACATTATGTACCTTTATTCTCTGTTTACACCCCTACACTCAGGTGATGGGGAGACTATCAAAACTTTTTAGGAAGCCCTTCGTATTTCTACTGTCTCACCGCCAAAAGAATGGTAAGTTAATTATCCTTGGTGATTTCAAAACACGCTTTGGCAAGGATTTTCATATATGAAATTTATTTGGTTGATATGGCATTGGAAAATTGAATGCAAATGGTATGAAGCTTCTTGAGATTTGTTCAAAGCTCAATTTGACTATTTGAAATACTCTTTCTGGCAAAAATCTAAATACAAGATTACTCGGACCCACCCAGCATTAAAACATGGCCATATGATAGACTTCATATTAACCCTCACGCGGGATATTAGTGATGATCCGTAATGTATGCGTAGTGCAGAATGTGACACAGATCACATTTTGGTGGGAGAAAGTTTTAAACTCTGTGTTCGCAAAAATAATCTTCTGCCTAGAATGAAAGTCCCAAGTGTTTTAAAGTAAAACAAAAAACTTAACTGAACGACTTGATTGTTTGGACTTTGGGACCAAGTTTATCCCACTAGTGTAGATGAATGTAGATTTCAAGTGAGGAAATATAAAAACTGGTTTGACGGTAACGAAATTGCTTCCAGCCGATAATTGGAAAGAAAAAGGGTGATGCATGTAAGTGTACTGTAGAATCAGTTCTCCCAACAACCTTTTACGATGAAGGAATATTTAAAGTTCAAAAATATGTTACAACATGAACTGAGGAGATTAAAAAGGAATGATCAAAGCTTTCTTCTGCAATTCAAAAAGCTTTCGACAAAAAGGATCTTAGATTGTTCTACAGAAGTTTTTGGTCCACTAACTTCTTCCATTGCTTCTCTGATGTCAATGGACTTCACTGTTATCAAAGAACCAGAAAACATCCACCAGTGATAGCAAGAGCATTTTATCAATTTATTTGATTAGTGATTTTTGCTGATGTTCTGGAGAGTCTTCTTCTGTGGGAAGCAAAATTTGAGATAGAGTGATGGTCAAATTATGCAGAAATTTGATTAGCAATGAAACAAATTAACACCGGGGTGGGGAAACCTGGATTAGATGGCCTCCCAGTTGAACTTTTGAAAGGGAGAAATGAAAATGTTATGCATGCTCTGTCCGATCTTATAATTGAGTGCTGGAATGGATCTCCTTTACCAAATGATTGGGTTGATGGTACTTTATTGTGTTTGTACAAGAGTAAAGGAAAAAAAGAATTCATGACAACTACCGTAGAATTACTCTTTTGGAAGCAATTGGTAAGGTTGCTTCCGGGGTCTTGCGGATCCGTTTCTTTTGGAACATATATCGTGCAGTCATTCCAGAATCACAAAGTGATTTTGCATCTAGGAAGGGAACAATCAATATGATATTTTCGCCCAGGCAAGTGTAAGAGAAGTGCATTGAGCAACTGGTTCCTCTGAATCAGTGTTTTGTCGATTTGGCAAAGTTCTTTCCACTGTCTTAACTTAGCCTAAAAAATTGGCAAATGAGAGACTGAAATGCTATTAAGCTATATATTTAATATATAAAGATAGGAAGGAAAAGAAAAGAAAAAATTCGTTGTCAGGTGACCAAATTCAGAATAGATGACAGTAAAGAGGGGTCCAGAGTCCTAAGCAGAAGCTAGCAAAAACAAAAAACAGCACGAAAAATGATGTCCAGAAACCCGACAAATTCTATGTATTGAGTCTTTCTTTAACTGTTTTAAACTAAAGTCGTGTTTTATTCTGTTCTTGGCTTTCCCCTTGTCCTAAAGTTTTGTCTGTTGAGATATATACAGGTAAATACTGTTCTTTTATTCTTTAACATCTCCCTATTAAAGACAATAATCCCTATGAAATCATATGGGAGAGCTAAATGTTATAACTCACAGCATCTAATTGCTCTTAGATAGAACAATACGAAAAAAGTAAATAAAAGTAAATAAAAATAAAATGAATAGTGAATAGCAAAACTTTAACTAAGTTAAAACCTAAACAAATCCGCCCAAGAAGCCATGGGAAGCCATGGGAAGCAGTATTATGGATGTGAAGTAAGGCGAGTGAATCCAAGTTAGGTCAACAGTGAGGCTCAGTAGTTTCTGGGCGGAAAAAACTTCATAGTTCAACGTCCAGGGTGAAATAGTTAAGACAGGTAACTAGTTATTCCTCAATAATGGGGCGCCTATTGATGTGGGAAAAACAGTCTGGCATACCCAAAATATACTACCAATGATTAAGATGACAAATCGGGAACATAACACAACGTGGGACACTGATAACAGGTCTGGGTATACTGATTGACAGGTGCTCCCCTGATTGCTAACATATAGGACCCAATCGTCATCCTGCAAATACTGGCTGTTCTTTTTTAGGTACATAAACGAGGACCTAAGTAACCACACAAACCAGAGACACTAACACAGAAAAATGACTGGTCAAGACAGCAAATATGCACTTCACAGTTATTCTAAGAGCAACCCTACACAAAGAGGGTATAAGAAAAGAATGATAGAGATCTGGGAAGAACGCACTAAATTTCAGAGAACGAGCCAAAGACTCACTGACCAAGTTAGGACGATAATAAAGAAAGGTTGTTTTTCTGACCTTGAAATATAAGAAATACGCCATATAATATATGGGTAATCCAGGCAACAAGAACCCTATGCAATAATCGACACATCAAATACTAAAAAACAAGAGGTCACAAATGAAAATGAACCGCAAACAATGGAAACACCACACACCTAAACAATACAGAACAAACACTAAGACAAGAAGAAATGGATACAGAAAATTTAAAGAGAATTATGTCTCAAAAGAATGACCATCGCTAAGAAACAAAGACTGGAGAACAGTCAAGACAGAAAATGAAAAAAAAAAACGAATTATTAACACATATCACAATGAAAAACATTATAGAATTAAACGAACTAACCAATGCAGGAACGAAATTAATCTGTGATAAAATCGGTGTTCCCCAAAAGAACACGAACAGTAACTCAAAACGTCGATGGGAAATTCGACTGGAAATGCAGATTAAAAAATCTACGACCAAAGGCAAAAATTATAAGACAGAGGAGAACACTGGAACATGTTAGGACGAAAACGAAAAAGCAACACCAGTAAAACAAACGATACAAATCTTGAAAATAAACCAGATGGTGCTGATAAAAGAAGGAAGACTAAAAAGATATCGAGACAGGATAAAACAACACAGACAAAACAGGACATTTCAAAACAACGAAAAAATTACACAAGCAAGTCGGGGAAGATTGCACGTACACGTGCCGATGACAAGGAAACAAAGCAATTTTGGAGCAAAATATTGGAACGAAGAGAACACAACAAAAAAGTCTAATGGATAGCAACATAGGAAAAAAGTTAGAACGACTAAAAGTAAGGCCGAAGGTGAAAATACTACTCGATTCAATCAGAGGAACACTCAAAAAAGTGCCAAATTGGAAAAAGCCAGGCCATGATGGCATACGGAGATACTAGTTTCAAAAGTTCATCTCCATCCACGAGAAACTGGTTATCGAATAGTATAAATGCTTACAAGAAACAGGCATACTCGAATGGATGACAAAAGGAAAGACCACAAAAAAGTAACTGCCCCAATAACTACAGACTGATAACGTGCCTACCGATGATGTTGAAAATAGTAACGGCACAAATCAGGCTGGGGATTTACAATTCGAAAATAAGATGCGGACTGTTCCCTGAGGAACAGAAAGGATACCGTAAGGTAATCAAAGGAACAAGACAGCTGATATACACTGATCAACACATCCTCAAATCGACAAAACCGAGACGAAAAATCAAGCTATGGCGTGGATTGTCGACAAAAAGGCATATGATATGGTCCAGCAAAACTGGATAATAGTCTGTTTCAAAATTTATAAAATATCCGATGGAGTGAGGTGAAAATCCAGGGAGGGATCTTCCAGAGAAATGCGCTATCATCATTAATATTTGTAATAGTGATGATGCCACTGAATTACTTATATGGGAAATGCACAGACGGATACAAACTTTGTAAATCCCAAGAAAAAAATCAACTACCTATTGCACATGGACGATATCAAACTGTTTACCAAAAATAAAAAGAATTGCAGACCCTAATAATATTGAGAAATGGAAAATGACAAATGATGTAGTGAAAAGATCTACCAAATCAATTAAAAATCAGAACGCTCGAAGAAAGTTTACAAATACTTGGGAATATTGGATGAGGGCACAATTAAACACACGAAGATGGAAAAAGGATTAAAAAACAGTACCAGGGAAAACTTCAACAAATGGACATTCTCATGTCCATTTGATGAAGTTTCAACAACATAGTTTGGTTTCGAGTGGTTTTCTTGTTCCCCTGAGGTACTGCTTTTTAATTCTTTTTCCATCTTCGCGTGTGTAATTGTGCCCGCATCCAATATTTCCATGTATTTGTAAACTTTTTTCGAGCGTTCTGATTTTTTATTGAAAAGACGAATTATAAGGCCTTCCATCACATAGGTGACCTAGACAGACTATATGTGTCAAGAAAGGAAAGGAGAAAAGGACGCACTAGCATTGAAGATAACGTCGACACCTCGATAAGACGTCCCGACGAGTGCATGGGAAGAAAAGCAATTATGTTGACATTTCAAACGACAAACAAGCGACATTTCGCACGAGAAGACATGGCTAAGAAAGGGAAACCTTAAGAGAGAATCTAAATCTCTTCTAATAACAACACAAAACAACGCCTGAAGCATCACCTATGGTGAAGTAAAAATAGACAAGGCACAACAAAATAGTAATTGTAGGTTATGTATTGATAGAAACGATCTATCATATTATTAGCGAATGCACTAAATTCGTGCAAAAATAGCATAAGACTAGACACGATAGGGTGGGGAAGATAATCCACAAGGAATTGTGCAAAAAATTTTAATTTGACACGAAATATGAAAAAGTGCAATATGCACAACCCAGAATCCGTCCTGGATGATGACACGCACAAAAATCTCTAGGATTTTGATTTACAAATAGATCACCTAATCTCAGCCACCTAATCTTAGACATAGTCATAGTCAACTAAAAAAAGGAGAACCTGCCTAATAGTGACAGACCACAGGGTAAAAATAAAAGAAAGTGAAAAGAGTGATATGAACCTAAACCTTGCTAGAGAACTAAGAAAATCCACAGAGGATAAGTAAAGGGACTGGAAGACTTGGAAATAAGCGGATTAGTCGAGACCATCCAGACTGCAGCATTATCAGAATCTAACAAAATACAGAGGAGGGTCCTTGATACTTGTGGAGACTTGTTGTCACTCAAACTCCAGTGTTAAACCATCTACTAACTCTAGGGTTAAAAACTCTCAAAAGAGAAAATAATAATAACAATAATAATAATATTTTCACATTATCTGCTGTTCTATCAAAGTAATATTTAATGCTTTGCTTTTTAAATCTTAAATGTATGTTTTGCATAAATTATTGGGAAGAGGAGACGAGAGAAAAAAAACTAAGATAAAATGATGATAATATTGGTTGCAATTGGAGGATCGTGTTCCCCTTCCCAAGTCACGTGATAAGAATTCTGACCAAAATCTTTACAAATATTCTTGCACCCAGAGGACGAAAGAAGAAAAAGCCAAAGCTTGCTAATACTTTAATCCATAACTCTGTTACAATGCAGAAGAATGTTGTTTGTTAGTAAATATTTTAAAATTATCTACTTTACTATCGAAGTAAAATGTAATGCTTTGCTTTTTAAATTCTAAATGTTATTTTTGTATATGTTGTTGGGGAGAAGAGGAAATGGGGAAATGGCAAAATGAAGATAATATTGGTAGCAACAGGAGGGTGCAGTCCCATCTTCATAAGTCACTTGACTAGAACTCCTTTGACAAAAAGCTAATCAGTACCAGATAGAGATAATGTAGTGATAACTCTCATCAAGCCATTGCTTTGCTTGAACAGTATTTTTCCCATTAGAAAGTAATGCTTTATCAAGACACAAAATTCAGATTTTTCCATTGTTTTGAAAATTTGCAATAGTAGCTTCACTTAAATAACTGTAATTTGTTATCTAAAAATCCGATTAGGCTCAAATTTTGACAAGTGTCATTTGAATGTTAGTACTTTATAAAAAATTATATGGATTCTTTATTAGTGGCGCCATCTATATGTCAGGCCCGGGAATTTTTGAGTGATATATTATGCAATTTTATGTCCGAAAATTTAAATGATAACATATTACAGATATGATAACATATTACAGATATGCCGAATTTTGCTTGCCAAACTCTAGATTTATTATAATTCATCAATTTGACTATAACGTAGATTGTGCCTCACGAAATACAAATAAGAAAGATGAAAAAGAAAACATACTCTGATTATAGTCAGCAGGGTACTCTGATTTATTTATCTAAAATTTGATCGTAGCCTAAATCATAATCATTACTGACTTAACTGAATCAATATAGATATGAATTAAACAGAAACATATTTTCTGGAATATTTTTAATTTTTTGCGTTGAGCTTAATGCCTATCAGCATTATTGCTGGGTTTTATGACAGTAGAATTTAAAACTTTTGCAAGCATTGAACTGATTATTGTTTACAACGATCTTTGTTTTTTGGGCGAGTTTATAAAATACAATCTAAATATTTGAACTTGAGATGGAATTTTTGACTTGTCACCCACTAAATATTTCCTTTAATATTTGAGCAAGTTCGTTTTCTCAAATCCAGTTTAAATTGAGACAATAGGAAAATATATACAATTGTTAAGAAAAAATGTAATGATTTTATATTGGTTAAAAATCAAATTGTTTCTTTTTTCTTTTTCATTACATGCACTTTTAAGATGATCATTTGAATTTCTTTTATATAAGCTTCTTTTATAACCATTTCCTTTTAAATAAATGCATCGCGCTTCAGCACAAATGCTCCTCAATTGTGACGTAGTATGATCATTTTTCGAATAAAATGTCATGTCAGTAAAAAAGGTCAAACATTCTGAGTGTTTCCGCGGGCGTTACCCAAAACACATCCACAAACGTCATACATATATAAAAAAAAGTTTAGTCAAAAACAAAAAACTTACAGCAAAAAGTAGTCCATCCGGACATCACTTAAAAGCTGTAAAAAAGCAAATTGTCTCATTTAGCGCCAAAGGAAGTAGAGGGAAACTGAAAAAGAAAAGAGTGAGAGTGAGCGTGCGCAACATAGAGAAAGTGGGGAAACTAAAGAACATATATAAAATAAAGGAAGAAAAACGACAACAAGCAGTTGAAAAATATTTCCTGTTAGGTCGATTAGAAAAGTAATGATGATGAGGATCTAGCTTGAGGAAAGAACAAAGCAGGAAGTAAGGGAACCGGTTCTTTGATTCACCATCGAAAATCTGATAGTCAATAATAAAAACACTATTCTAATAACTCAGTTTTAAGAGTTAAATTCAAGACATTCAACATTTAAATCCTTATTCAAAATACTACCCAATTTTAACCCTAATTTAATTTCTTCTTCTTCTCTTCTTCTTCTTCTTCTTCTTCTTCTTCTTCTTCTTATTATTATTATTATTATTATTATTATGTTACTCCTTGAGTTTTTTTCACATCAGCGTCAGCTGGCGGTCTTTCACTGGAGTTTGAGAGCAAGTCCCTTCAAGTCTCCATGACTCTTCTCAGTATTATGGCTGATCTCAACAATGCTGTAGTTATTTCCAAGTCCTCTAGCCCTTGTACCAATCCTTTGGTGAATGTAACAAGAACACCAGTTACAATTGGTATAATCGTCACTTTTACGCCCCACAGTTTTTTCAATTCCCTACAAGTTCCTGGTACTTATCATTCTTTTCGCTTTCTTTCAATTTTCCTGTGGTCCGCTTGGACAGCAAAGTCTACAATTTGGTAAGTTCTCTTTTTTGTTGATTATTTCAAGGTCTGGTCATCTGGCCGAGATTAGGTCATCCGTTTGTTTCTCAAAATCCCAGAGGAATTTGTGCGTTTCATTCTCCAGGACGGATTCTTGGTTTTGCATATATCATTTGTTCGTGTGGTCAAACTTCAATTTCTTGCACAATTCCCAGTAGATCACCTTGCCTACTCAGTCGTGACTAGTCTTCTCATCTAATTTGCAGCATTCGCTTATGTGATTGATGGTTTCGTGTCTATCACCACATACCCTGCATCTGCTGTTTTGTTGCGTCTTATCAATTCTCGCTTTGATATGGTTGGTCCTTATGACGTTGTTTTGAGCTGCTATTAGAAGCGATTCAGTTCCTCTCTTAAGGTTTCCCTTTCTTAGCCACTTTCATGTTTTCTCGTGTGAGATGTCGCTTGTTAGTCGCTTAAAACGTCCATAGAATTCATTCCTTGCGAATTTTCCACACTAACATTATCTGGAGTCTAAGGGATAGCAAGTCTCCTCAGATTTCTTGGATTCGTCTTAGTATTCGCACAATGCCATGATTTAGATGCTCTCAAATCTCCTCTGATTTCCAATTCCTTCAATCTTTTTTCCTTGATTCTGCGGAGCTTCCAAGCGTACCAACTACAATTGTTATCACTGACACCCTCATGTGCCCCAGCTTTTTTTAGTTCTCTGGCAAGGTCTAAATATTTGTTTATCTTTTCGCTTTCTATCATTTTCATTTTTGGTCACAAGATAGCAAGTTCCTTTTTTCTTTTACTAATCAACACAAGAGCAGGTCTTCTGATTGGGGTTGGGTGAGTCTCATTTTCTCGAACGGATTCTGATTCGTGCATATACCATTTAGTAGGATGGTCATAACTTAATCTTTTGCCCATTTCCAAGTGGATCACCGTTCACCCAGTCTTGTGCTACTTTTGTGCTATTTTGCTGCATTCACTTATTATGAGATGAGCCGTTGCAGTTCTGTTTTTACATAACCTACACTTGCTATTCTATTGCATGTACGCATTTTTCGTTTCGATAAAATTAGTCTTTATGGCATTATTCTGTGCTTATATTAAAAGAGATTCAGTTTGTCTTTTAGGTTTACTCTTCTTAACTATGTCCAGGTCTTCTAGTGAGCAATCCCTCCTATCTGAAGCCGGAAGTTCAAATGCATTCCTTTTTCTTCCAATTTTTGTTTTCTTGTTTTTCTGTTGGTCCTTATGTTGTCATTGCTGTTACTGGCTCTTTTCAATGAATACCCCAAGTTATTTTATTGATGCATATTATAATTATTCTACTCCCTGCGAAGTTTTCACACCAGCACTAGTTGGTAGTCTTTTACTGAAATCTGAATGGCAGCAAGTACCCTGAGGTCTCCAGGATTCTTCTGAATATTCAAGCCGATCTTAACAATGCTGTGATCTAGATGATTTTCTATTCTCCAAGTCTTTTTCAAAGCTTTTGGGCACTGTTCTATGTGCTTCAACTACAATTGCTGCCATCATCACCTTCATGTTTCACATTTTTTTATTTCTCTGGCAAGGTATACGTGTTTGTCCACCTTTTCGCTCTTTTATTTTAACTCTGTGGTTCACTGAAACACCAAAACCCTTTCTCCAAATAACCTACGCTTGCTATTCTTTGGCATATTATCAATTTTTGCTTTTATATAATTAGGCCTTATAGCATTATTTTGAGCTGCTATTAAAAGAGATTCTCATTCTCTCTTGAGGTTTCTCCTTCATAGCCATATCTAGGTATTTTAGTGTGCAATCTCGCCCGTTTTTCCCATGAGGCATCCAAATAGTTGTTTTTCTTCCCATTTCTGTTTCCGAGACTTTGTTGTTTTTCTTTTTTCTCTAATGTTACCATTGCTGTTACTGATTGCTGTAATTAGTTTTTCGTTTCTCTTTTTAATGTATTCCTTGAGTACTTATAATCATGGTTCTATGCATTCCTTCACGCTAGTGAGTGCTCGCCTTCCTTTTTTTCTCGGCACATATTCTGTGTATGCCATCTCTCGGGAGTAAGTTCATGTGCATCGTCATCTATTTCCTTGTCCTATGATGCCTTTGTCTGAGTTTCTCCCTGTCAGTTTTAAGGATAGTCTAGAGTATTTTACAAGAGATAGTGCAAAGGTATTTATTCCTTTGATGAGATTTCTCCTGCAGAGTTTGGTTTCGAAAAGCTTTCTCGTTCTTCTGGAGTACTCTTTTCTTATTTTCTTTCATCTCTGCTTTTTATGGTGTCCACTTCTTATATTCCCAAGTACTTGTAATTGTCCTTCCCTCCAAGATATCTTATTCTTTCTTGATCTTACACTTCAGTTCCTACAATTGTTTATTTTTTCTCATAATTAGGATGGCACATATTTCTATGCCAAATTCCATTCCTGTATCCTGGCTTTATATTCTTAGAGTTTGTACCAGTTTCCTGTTCTTTTTTTTTTCCTAATATTTTTATATCATCCACATACATTAGGTAGTTTATGTTTTCCTGTGATCTTTTAAATTTGTAGCCCATTGTTATTGTTAGGAAATGTTTTCTAAGAATATGAATGGGTAGTATCATTGCTATAAGCAATTGCGGGTGTGAGCCTCTCCGGAAAATGCCTCTTTGCATTTTCAACTCTGCTAGGATTATCCAAGTTTTTCGGGCCATATCATTGGTATTTTTATCGTCAATCCATGCTATGGCTACATATTTCCGCCTTGTTTTGAACTCAAGTATGTGCTGATCTATTCTTTTAACTACTTTGTGGCATCTTTTCTGTTCATCCGCTGTGTACCAGATGCTTCTTTTAGGTGTTTTGTTTTCATTTTCATTGATAATACTCTCCTAATGAAATGAGTCGTTCCATAAAGAAAATATTCAGTATTTTACAAAGGTTAGAACTGCTAAGTGTCTTGATAATGTCCCTTTCTAGGTCATAACCAACTATTGTCTTAAAATATTTTTTGTTTGTAAAGAATCTTTCGTTTTTCATATCTTGATACGTTAAGTTTTTAGTTGTTTTTTATTCCAACTTTTCTTTTGTAATCGTTATCTTATAAATTGATGTTATCTCATATTTTCCATTAATTTTTCTTGCTTTACTAGTTTTCACTTTGAAACTCTTTTGCGTTACATCAAATAAGAATATTTCTCCGCTGTATTCTTCTATTTCTTTTTGCATCTTTAACCTCGATTTAGGGGACTTAAAACTATTTTGTACAAGTATTATGGCAAGTGAGTTTATTACTATATATTATTTTGTTCAAAAGCGTAAGATTTGGTTTAAATTATTGTAGAAGATCTTCTCTGGTATACTTTGCCAACTTTATCTGCATTATGTCCTTTTTTTTTCCCATTTTTATATTTTTTCAGAGGTCTCTGCTTTTATATCAGGATGAGTTAACTTGGCGAGCTCTTTGGTTAAATTTTGTTTCATTTTGTCGAGTTTAATATAATTTTCTGTGTAGTTTGGGTTTTCTATTTGAAGTTGTTTTTTCTAGAATTTGTTAAATTAATTTTCTCTTCCGATCATTAATTGTTTTTGTTTTTGTTTTTTTATCTATTATCTGTTTCATTATTATCGGCATTCATTTCAAATACTATACTTTCATTTCGTTGAATATCAGCAACTACCTGATCTTTGATATTATCTTTTTTATCATCTGTTAAACAGTTGCTTTTAACAATATATCTTCACATATTCACTAATAGGGAGGTACGCAACCTCACTACTGGCAAGTGCTCTTCCTCCTTTTCTCAACATATAGTCAGTTTATGACATCTCTCGGGTGTAAGTTCTTGTTCATCACCATCAATTTCCTTGTCTTTTGGTGTATTTGCCCGAGTTCTTCCTTTGTCAATTTTAAGAGTGGTCCCGAGTAATAAGGAATACTGCTAAGGTATATATTCCCTTGATGAGATTTCTGCGATCGCTTTCTCTCTCTTCAAGTTCTTCTTTCCTGACTTGGAAGTTGTATTCCTTCCGGGTTTTGTTCTTTTTTCACCCTTTTCATTATCAGCATGCTATTCTTTTCAAAGCCAAATTCCATTCCAATATCCTGGCTTTAAATTCTTATCATTTGTATCTGAGGATCCAGTTCTTTTTACTTTTAACAAATATCTTGATATCATCCACTTACACAAGGTGATTAATATTTTCTTGTGATTTTATCAATTTGTATCCATACGTGCTTTTTTTAAGTTTGCAATTTTAGTTCAAAATGTAAAAGTAGAAAATGAAATTCTATTCTCTTTTTAAAAAAAGCAATTTACTCAATTCACTAAATTCTAAAATAAAATACATAGACTAATGCAGATATGAAGTTTTTTGGGTTTTTTGAGAGGTCTTAAAATATTTATAATCCACCGGAAGAGAAACATGGGTAGTTGTGCAGGCTATGTGTTTATGTATATATACATTTGGGACATGAATGTGTGTCTGTGTTTACATGGATTCTGAAGTCATGTGGATTTATTTGTGAGCATTTGTGCAAATATTTTCCATTCTCTTTAGCGAAAAATATTGATTGAACGGAAAAATAAAATACAATCGTCGACAGTTTTGATTGATATTTGACATAATTTTTCTGAAAATGTTGCCAATCTATTAAAAAACTGCTTGGACATGATGTAACTCAATAACTGATTAGCGGATCTCAACAGATTAGTATTCAGAGTTTTCCTTCTCCGAGACTTGCTGCCTAACCAGAGCTAAAGAACCCAGTCTGCCCAACTATTTACCCATAGCTGGAAGGAGAATAATGGGATTCATACCTTTCCCAAGGATATCATTTCTATGTGGTCTACAAACAGTCTCGTCGAGGGTTTGAACTCGCGTCGCCATGTCCATTTCCTATGACGATAACTATTACACCTCTGTATATCCATTGGATATGTGTTTATGTGTCTATGTGTATGGGAATCGAACAACTGTTTTGCAATCAAGATAGACGTCGAAGGTCAAATATTTATGGCGTGTGCGTTGGAACTCTAATTGAATAGTTGGATTGTCATATGATGGTAAAGGAAAAGGTCTGTTACTTTTTGGATTTTTAAAGGTGGGTTTGAGACATAGAAGAAACAGACGTAATTAACACTTTCTTAACATGTTTTTGCTACCATATGGCTAAAGAATAATTCTTCACTCCCTAATGATAGTATCAAAACAAAAACCCGACTGAATAATAAGAAAATCTTTGAATAAATGTCAGCTTCTTTAAATACACTGTTTCAAATGACAACCACAAAGTATTAAAAAAAATAACACTCCCGACGATGCAACATATTTGTAATTATATGTATGTATGTATGTACGTATGTATGTATGTATGTATGTATGTATGTGCGTGTTTGTATGTGTATTTTATTTCACGTCCGTGTAAAGATGAGCGTTCATGCAAAAATGTGTACAATTGCTGCCTTTCCTTAGTGGTAAACTATTTTATAAAATAAGTACTGGAGATTGGTATTAACATCGTCAATATTATCGAGCATATGAAAACATAAGTACACGATAGTTATATGGGTAAATGTCTGAGTGTAAAAGAGATGGATGATTATGTGACGTAGTGTTGTAAATGAGAAATACTTGTTTAATAATGCGGTGACTGAAATAAGCAAAAAGGAAAGAAAAAGCTTAGAAGTACAAAAAAGAAATTCGAAAAAGGACCTTGGTTGTGATGTCACTTACCCAGTAGTTGACGTGCAATACCACTTCTCACCCAATAAAATTTTCCACCACCTCTTTCACACGCATAGTATAAATAAAAGAAGTTCATGTTGTGACACTGGTGAGGAAAAGAACTAACCCAGGTCAAAGTCCTTCACTTAATCTGCAGGACGGTGACTAACAGTGTAATTGTGGAGCTGAAATAAATGTGGCTACAACCAAAGGGCGATGAACAAAGAACCAGTTCATCATTAACAATAACCATTGCACCGCAACAATACTCAACTGTTCATGCAGATACCGACATCATTTTGATGTTGATTAGTTTTGTTTTAATCTCAAAAATCTTTCTTTTTATCGGAACTTTAGAAACAGTTATAATTCTTGAAGGTATAGAAATATGAAACTTCATATCAAAATGTTGCAAATGTTGAGTTTCTATTAAAACTTAGAAGTTTAATTTTAATAACTACAGACATTAAGCGAGCAAAACTATATTCCGAAATTAACTTTAGAAGCACCTTATACATATATATATATATATATATATACTTAAAGATTTTTTGCCAAAAATTACTAAAAAATACAGTGAGTTGAAATAAATCATCATTGACAAGTGCCATAACAATATCAACATTGTCTGGTGTGTCCTTGAAATAGCTTGAAATCAACAAGTGGGGTTAGGTCGTGGGAGACCCTAATTTTCGAAGTTTGTGGAGCTTGTTTTCAATACCAATGGGGACTGCATTGCAAATGTCTTCAGTGTCCTCTGTTTTTCTTACTAGGGTGCATTATTGGATCTGATGCTAGAAATCTTTAGCCACCTTCATAGTTCACTGAATTTTTTTTGGCGTAACATAAAGAGTCCCTAGCTTTTCCAGCTAGTTATAATTCTTTAGTAATCCGAATTTAAATCAATTTTTTTCTCTTGGTAGTGCAAATATGGTCATTGGCTATTGGAAAATCTTAAAATGAAGTTTGATGTTGCACTTCATGAGTCTTAATTCATCGGATACACCAGCAATAACAGCGCAATGTCTTTTAAGGAAGAAAGAAAACAATGCTATCACAAAAAGGCTATAATCGCAGTGTCATTTGGATTTTGTTTGTTTTACAGCATTTATTAGAAAGATGTAAACACGTTGGCCATTTTCCAGATAGAGAATTATTTTTGAATGCTTTTCCATCCTTCATGAATTAAAAACAAAATAACGCCAGAAAATCACTGCTAATGTTTTATCCAAGCTTAAAATAGTTGATTTCATCGTAGCCATTTTGGTTTCTTTGGAGTAAACATTAGAAAATGTGTATGTGTGACATTCTTGATAGACTTTATAGAATTACAGAACGCAATATCAATGTCAGCAAGTAGAAAAACAAGCGTTGATCAAGCTATCCTCCAGTTACATTAATACTGATTTTATCTCGTAATTATCTATCAGAATCAACCTCAGTTCTTTTTGATGAGTTCTAATGTAACAAATCTCATTTTGCCTCTTTACAGACATGTTTACGGTGGACTCGTGGCAAAGCGATAAGGGTAGCTAAATGAACAGTCTCAAACTATGAAATAATAGGCCTAAAATTCAATGCATGAGACACATTTTGAAGAATTTAATCCGACTTGTTTTATTGCAAATGATATCCATCTTCCGTATTGACATAAAGAAGTAGATAATGTTGTGTATTTTGGGATCTATGAATCTCATTTATATTTTTAAGAGGTTTGTCTTCGATGTGCATATTTCCTTTAGTGTCTCTTATGTGAATCAATGATAATTTGAAACAACTAGCTGAATTCAGACTCCGAAGCATGCTTAAACTTGTGATATAGTTGTTCTCGTTGTGTTTATGAGTCACGTCACGCCTTGTGTCTGAGATGATGGTATTTTTATTTAGTGGATGTTACTGTAATTCACCAACAGATTATAATAGCAGAAACCATTTATCTTTATTTTTCCAAAGGTGTAGTTATGTACATAGTCATAATTGAAAATTCGCTCTTTTTACTTCCTTACTTCTATGTGCATAACTGAGATCTAACCTCTGTCTATTTCCTTATTCTTTTTTTCTGGCCTGGAACTGTTGTGTGTGCCTATGAGCAGTCTTTATAGCAGCATTTGTTACAAGATGTTTTTCATTCATCGAGCGTCTCAAGAACTATATGAGCGGCATTCCTGACTAGATATTTTCTTGTCTTTGTTGTCGCTGCTTTTTTTATTTCTGCTGGTTGTAATAATGAATCTTTGTTGCTGGAGAACTATAGCTAGAAAATCTTTTACAATTTGAAAATATGTGTATATGAGAACTGAGGCAGTGGAGATAGATTTTGCGACATTTTACGACATATTAATTAATTCATATTACTATTGAAGGTTAAATTTTGTTTTTGATTGCAAGAAAATTGCTGAAAGGGATTGCTAAACAAAACAATAATTGAGTTTATGCTACATTTTGAAATATCTTAATCAGACCACCTGACATTTTTTTCAAAATTGAAATTGATTGAATTCTCCAATTTTTCTTGTTAATTACATAAATTTCATGAAAAACGATTACGACTTTGAACGATACATTCGCACATTTTAAATCATAAGTGAATCAATATGAGTCAACATTAAGATATGAGAAATAGGAATAAAACTGCAACGATACGTTTTGTATTTTTTGGCAAACTAATCGGTCAATAATATGGAAGAAAATTACGAGAGCATATTCATTTTTTTCAGTTAATTTTAGAAAAGACTCCATAAACTTCATTACATCTAAAAAATCACTTTTCAATCGTTTATATCCAATCTAAAACTCAAATATAATCAAAGAAAGTTGAAATGAAGAAAATATTTGACCCACATTACTTTTAAGTTTTTTTCATCTGTACTGACTTCTTTCCTCTTGAATTGCATGAGTATATAAGATATCATATTCACTACAAAAGTCCTCGTGGAAGTTGCATGTGTGAAAAATTTGAAGCAGGTGTTTCAGTGAAGAAAACAATCATATAACTGAGGTTCCCAAATATATATAAGATAAAAATCTCACCACTGTGTGCTATTTGTACAATGTAATGGCAACACTCAGGAGAAATGGATTAATGTACTGCTTGATGGTATTTTCCTATAGGTTGCTTAACTTTGAATCTTGTACTTATCAAATTTTGCACAATGTTTTAGGAGTAACACCCTTGGTAAGTGTTTGTTTAGTTATGGTTAATTTTTTTTCTTGTTTTGTCATTTGAGATTTTGGTATAACATCAGTTACTTCCATTAAGAACAATATCATTTTGTTCAAGTTCAGTTTGTGCTATTGAAACTTTTTAGGCATGTTATAAGTTGATACTAAAGCACCATAGAGCATAGAAAGAAGAAGGATAAAGATTCTAGTAATCATTTAAGTTTCTTTTCTGCCTTCTGATATGATGTATTTTGTATAGTAGTTTCTTGACATATTTTATTGTAGATTGATATGTTCAGTGCACCAAGTCTTTAGGCACTAATCTGCTTGTCATGGACGGCGTATCTGAAAATAAAGAATGTATAATTTCAAGACAGGCTCCAGAAACGGCTGTTTGAAATTGAATCTGTCTGGATTAACTTAATGATATTTTCTACTTTGGCATCCAAATATTTTGTCGATTTCAATTACGCTATTTAGAAAAAAGACGCGGTAGTAGCATCTCTGTACGACAAAACATCTATCATTCTGTCTTTTTTTTATAAGAGAAATCGTTAATTTCTTTTGTAAAGTTTTGACAAGATAGATTAGATAAAGTATCTAATCTATCTTGTCAAAACTTTACAAAAGAAATTAACGATTTCTCTTATAAAACCTATATAGATTTTTATCATTAACAAAATCATTAACTTTCTTTGGCAAATTGAAATCGATGTGTATTTTTGCAATTATTTAAATTTAATACTTTAAAAGATTATTAAAATTCAACTCAACTTTTAAAATACAAACATCGGGGATTTCTTTTCAATTTTTTCTTCAAACTTTTCTTTATATTCTTTAAGTGAGAATTTTAGTCGATTTATAGCTCATATCTAGAAAAGGCTTGAATCTTATTCTGACCAACTAGCTTGAAAAGTAATATAATTATGTAAAGATGAAATATACAATTAAATAGTTCTACTCTTATTGCTTCCTTTATCTTTGGTTTGGAATCCAGTTTTTATATTAAATCTAAATATTATGAAGATTATTAAAAGAAAGCTCGTTGCATATGTATTTTATCCAACCATATTCTGCCTAATTTTAAAATTTCTAAAATGTTCCTTGAATATTAGACTGTGATAAAGAATCAAGCGGCAGTTGTTGGTTCGATCTTATGCCGATTCCGAGCAAACGTTTCCTTTGAAAGAGATACTCTACATGGAAATTTCCTAAACGACCAATGAACAGCGACTCAGCTTCAGATTAAAATCTATGCTGCTATCAATCAAAGCAACTAAAGTGACATTGTTGGAACGCGAGAAAGGAACTGTATGTGAAAGAAAAACGATGAGTTCTGCCTGATTAGATAGAGGGAATCTAGTTCTTTTATGAAAGTATAATCTTCATATTAGGAGAAAGTCTAAGAGTAGAATATGAAAATTACACTTACCGTGAGCGAAAATTACAATATCTTGAGCAAAATGGCAAAGAAAGTTAAGAACGTTTCTTAAGATAAAATGAAAACAATTATAGCAAAAGAATTTTCCTAATATATGTTACGCTTTCACAATATTTTAATTCTTTATAATATACATTTCACAATATTTTAATTCTTTATAATATACATTGTTTTATATATATATATATATAGATATAGATATATATATATATATAATATACATTTCACAATATTTTAATTCTTTATAATATACATTGTTTTATATATATATATATATATATATATATATATATATATATATATATATATATATAGATATATATATATATAGATATATATTCATCATACAACGTGTGAAAGCACGTGCGATACCATGTCCTCATCAGCCACCAACTAGGATTGATAACACAGTTTCGGTAGCTCAAGGCAGTACTGCCACTCCTGGCGCTACCAAGCAGCTTTTGCCACCGGACAGGGTATTAAGAAAATTATATATATACATATATATATATATATATATATATATATATATATATATATATATATATATATATATATATATATATGCCAGATCAATTAAGAGCAGAGACTACATTGGACGTTAATCTTCATTTTCAGTGTGCAGTTTGTGATTTAAAAAAAGACAAAACACGTTTACTTTCGGCGGTTGATGTTATTACGCGTTTACAGTAACCGTTTCTTACGTAATCACACGGGAAAGGTGGTTCCGCGTGTATTTCCTTAATGCTGAAAAATTCTCGCTTTCGACCAAATCCAACTTGATGCATATTGTGCCGCGGTCTGAAGACGATTTGAGGCAACTTTCAAACTGTGGCCAGTGATTCCTATTTTTGAAAGAAACGAAATGACTGAGTATCCTATAAAACCATAACAACCAACCTCAATACGAATCACATGGCATATCCAACCCTTTTCCACGCAGTCAGCACGCAGTCGGCACGCAGTGTCTCGAAGCGGTTTTCTTCTGCTCGTGAGCTTCCTCCCGGTTTCCTTCCCAGGGGACAGTCAATTCTATGAGGAGGACACTCTCCTTGGAATCGGACCATGCTACAATGTCCGGCTGCTTTTCTGTTTGAATAATGTGAACTGGAAATTGTAGAGATGTCTTGAGATCTGCTGAAACTTTCCAGTCACTAGCTCCGTTCAGTACCTTCATGTTAGGATTTTTTTGTTTCCTCACAGGACATTCACCTTCCTTGAGAAACTGAATTATGGGTTCTTTGGCTATTATAGATTGCTGATTTGCTGTCTCACATTGTGCTCTTAACAACTCTATTATCACCTCTAATACCTTGTTATGTCGCCATGTTTACATCTGAAGCGAGTGTGGACATGCAGATAGTACGTGGCGCAAAGTACCCTGATCACTTTCACACGACAAGCACAGGTCCGAATTGGTATATCCCCATAATTTTAGGTTGGTCGCATTTGGCAAGAGATCATAAGTAGAGCGAAGAAGGAATGATATCGCCAGTGGTTCCATTGAAATTAAGGATTTCCACGATAATTTAATTATCATTCCATTTTGTCCAAGCACATTGTTTGGCCTGAGTAACAGCACTGGCTTTTCTTTGCTCTTCCTCAAACATCCTGACTTACATATATATATATATATATATATATATATATATATATATATAATCTAGTCAGATCATTTGGAGAATACTACTGGTACCATGTAACCCAGAACTACTTGCTGCAAGGTCATGATTCACGAGTAAACCAGGTACTTATTAAATTAACCAGATGAGTGGAGAAGCTAGAGACTTGACAGGATGGGCCATAAGACGAATCAGAGAGAGAATAAATCCTATAGTAATGTTGACTGTCTTCTAACACGTTCACGACATGTTGGATATCAAGAGTGTACTAAATTATTTATCTAGAAGTAAACTGATTGAAATGGATCCCCTGGCTTTTGTTAAAATCTGCGGCTTCAATAATATCCAATTATATTCTTCTTTTTCGATACATATTGAAGTTTACTGAAAGGAACTGACTTGGTGCGCCATTTTTTCTCATTATCAATTGTTGTACTCAGAAGGATTGTTTCAAGCCAAACAGAAGAGTTATGATACAATGAAACAGTCTCGATTATCACGTCAAAATATTTTCATGTCTCTTTTTTTTATCCCTGGAATTCTGCTTTATATTCCATGCTTTCATATACTCCTAATACTCGTAATTCTTCATTACAAAGTATTAACAGATTATCGTAAAAGCTGGAAACTATTAGAAGCCGTAGATGACTTTAAAATCAGTATTATGCTATCTATCCATGTATATACATAATATATATGCGCGCGCGCGTGTGTGTGTGTGTGTGTGTGTGAAGAGTTAACAGAAGAGGGTACTAGAGCGATAACGTAGGCTTTCTAATCATTTCTTAGTACATCAAAAAGCGGTTTTATTAAATTCAATGTTCCTGCAATGTGATTACTTTTTCCTTTAAAATATTAGCGTTAAAGACTTTGCTTTCTCAACTGAATTGTTTAAATATGATAGCATTTTCTGATTTGTGTTTATTTGCTTTTGAAAAATTAAAGAAATGAATATTATAATGACTCTTCACAACCCGTGATATAAAAGTATAACGCATGCACATTAAGAAAAATTATTATTTATAGACTATTCTCAATACTTATCATCTGATTATCTGAACCGTTTTGCTTCTTTCTTTTTTTTCTTTTTTTTCTTTTCTCTTTTTTAGACATTGTCAATTGTATGCCCGTACGCATGTGTATGAGGGCAGTTAGTATGTCTAAATTTGTGTGATTAAGTGTTTCGAGATACCGTTTTCCTGATTCTTAAGGAGAAAATGGGGTGACGTGTGTTAACACTTCAGAGTGGAGCGATACGTTCTGCAACTGGTTAATCTCTTGCAACTTCCGTCATCTTGATGAACCGGATATACTAAATGTGACTCTTTATAAGATACACAGTATCTCTGCATTTGAGTCGCGTGCCAGGAAACTTTTATAAAGCCTCTGCGAAAGAAGATATTCCAATTAACCGGAGAACAAAAAACAATACAAAACGAACTTGTGGTGACAACGTCTACAAATACACACATAAAATAAGCACATAGTTACAAATACTCACAATATATATAAAAGTAAAAGTACTACTATGTAAAATTTCAAATGTTTTTCATTACTTCAATACAACAAATCATTTTACTGATTTTACATTATTTCCATGCAATTACAACAACAATTAAAAAACCAACTGTATATAAATGAAAATACTCCTTTTTTAGCAAAATTTTACTCGTGCTTCAGATACTAGGAAATACTTTTGTGTTTACAGGCAATTTTTCTAAAAAAAATTATTCACTTGATAAACTTATACAAATTTATTATAAAACAACATTCTTATTCTGAATAACTTTCAATCTACAATTCAATTCTGTCGTTTAGAGTATTCGGAGTATTGTGTTCATCTTTATTGCAATATTCACAGCATTTCGGCCGACACGTCCTTCGAACTTCTTCAGGTATTTCTTGTTGAACTCGGAAGCCTGCTCAGAACTTCAAACGGAACCCTTTATTTAATCCACAGAGGTAGATTGTTTTAATTCCGTTACCAATAACCGGTACAAGTGTTAAGCATTATTAAGTATTCCTTGTTAGTTCTACCTGTAGTCAAGATTGAACCTGTAACCTCCAGATGATTTCATTAATCAAATGCTTATATCCGTTATGCTACGTGTCCCGCTGGTTCGATAATCCGTACAAACTCCCGAGTTCGACAAGAAACACCTAAAGAAGGCCGAAAGATGCGTCGACCGAAACGTTCTGAATATAACAATGAAAATAAGACAATTGTCCAACTACTCTAAATTTCTGTTTCATTTCAGGTGACTAATATAAATTGGGAAATAAATGATTTTTATTAGAAAAAAAGTGTTTTTGAGTCAAAAAATCTAAGATGGAAGTACCAATTTTTTCTAGGATCTGACTTGACTCATCGATAACATTTCGTCAAGAATGTTTTGTAAAGTTTTTTGTTCCAATGCGTAGACTCCCATTTCATATCCAAATCCTATGCCATGAAAAATTACTTGAATACTGGAATTTGCATATCTGAAGTAGTATCTAGTCTGTTGCAATATTTTATTTTGGGGCCAACACATTTTTAAAAGTCGCCTAACTTTCTACTTTAAAAATACTGAACTTGTTTTTTTTTCATAAAATAAATTATTCTGAATATATTTTTCGTTTATTAAAAGCACCTTGTCTCGCGAAACCCACTTTAGGAAACGATTTATTTTACTTGACTATAAATAAGAATCAACCAAAACAAGAGAGAAAATTTTTCTTCAGATTTAAACGTTTTTAAATCAGAATCATAAAACTCAATAAAACAGCGTCTAAAACACCCATAACACTTGTTTAGCCATTGAAATGATTTAAAGAAATCGTAGAGGTTTTTACTTAAACTTTTTTATACTTATAATAAAATTTAGAGTATTAGAATTAGTTTAAGTTATTAATTAGTTGATAGGAAACCATGGTAACAATATTTATCAGCACAGTCTTACATTTCTGTGGTCAACGTTGGAATATCTGAAATAAAATAAAAACTTCTAAAATCAAACTTTAAAAAAAGATAAATAAATATTGTGTATATATTCATGTGTTTACATGTGTTTATTTTTAAAAGTGAGTGTCATTTTATACAAAATGATTCTCAATGTGTATTTGTATTCCGTTGTTATCATTCTCTCTCTCTCTCTCTCTCTCTCTCTCTCTCTCTCTCTCTCTCTCTCTCTACCGTCGTAGTGGAGTTAATTCTATGCAGCTGGGAACTAGCTTTGTGCATAAATAATTCAAAGATCCTGATCAGCTGATTTCTTTATACAAACTCTGAATATGTAATCATGGATGGCGCCACACGATGACAGAAATGAAATGACTCTAGTCGATTAAACAAAGACCTTAATTGTGGTTTATAAATTCAAATAGATTTTGACTGAAAACTGTGTCGCTGTCGGCCTACCCGGTGTGAACTGGGCAGTTAATATGCATATGCGAACAGACAGGTGAGGGCTACACTCTGAGAGAGCAAGAGAAAGAGAGTGATAGATTGTGTGTGTGCATGTGGAGGGGTTGTGTTTTGTACATGTGTAGGTGGTCAACGTAAGCGCTTGAGATTATTTAGAAACTAAAGCAAATGAACACCACGATCGATTCAGAAACATCACTCGTTTTTCCGTTCTTATTTTCTGTATTGATGACCTTAGGTTATATAATTTTTTACTTGAATGTTGCGAAGTTTGAAAGATAAGAAGACGTTATTTTTTTTAATTCCCATATCTAATTCACAATATGCTACAAGAGTCATTCATTTAGTAAAACGTATAAGAATATGTAAACATGTTTATGGAACAAAATTTGTAGATCTTCATACTATTTAAATTTTCTCTTAATCATGTAAATAAACGAACTTACAATCTCTAGTCAATGCGTGTTTTAATAAGGTGTTTATTTATTTTTTTACGTTTAGTTTTTCATTTTTTATTTCATTGTATATATCATCTATGTGCTTGCTCATTGGAGAAATATTTAATAACTCTCTAGTTACTCTATCGAAGCGATTTAATTCGGGATTATCTTTCTCTCTTCGCAGTGTATTTGACTACTTGTCTGGAATCAGTTTGATTCTGCGATTTAGGTGAGGATTTTTTAAATCCACCCTGTTTTAACCGTTACCATCTCACAAACTTAGGCAAGTAGTGATGCATTTAACCTACTGACAAAATGTTAACATTAGCTGCTCCCATTTATTTACAACGTATTATATTTCTGATGAGATATTTTAAAATCAGCCATAAGAATACGATTACATTCAATTAGGTAAGTCAGTTTAAGTGGCAGTATGATGTGATGTACATCAATTGTTTACGTTTTTTCTTTAAAAAATGCATAATCCCAGTTTTCTCTAGTCAGTGAAGTTACATGATTTCGCGTCATTTACATGCCACGATGGTTAACTTAACATGTACTTAGTAATGAAACAAATTGCTCGTGATCAATAGGAGTAACCGCTACAAACATGTTTATTTGCTTTCATTGCCACAATTTATGTTTAATAGTTATTATACCTGTTTCATCATGTATTAGCTGCTTGATTATAGTTGTCAATGAGTTCACCAAATTTTCTCCAAGTACACTTAAACCAACTTATAAAACGACTTCAACTCAAAGAATATAACCTCTCTGTCTTCTCCTGAGAAGCAATTTAAGTGAGAAAATATTCTGCCTTTTATTCACAAGCAATGCACAATCGCTGACATATCATCAATAAACTCACGTTGTTAGTAAAAGAGAAATTTGATTCCAGCTTCTAAATGCTGCCACCAGATTTATAATTGATATCAATGTTACTAAATCCTCAGCAAACTAATTGCAGCAGTATTAAACTATTTCTTTCAGTAATTTTACCCATTATATTTTGTATGGTGTTAATGAAGTCTGTTTTTTAATTTAGAAACTCGGTTATAAAAAAAATTAAAATAAAGTAGCTGTCACTGAAAATTTAATGGTTATATAAATGAAAGGATATTCATTGAAATAAAGCTAAAATATGAATAAAAATCAAATTATTTTTTTACTGCGGAATTACTTAATGTTTTAATATAAGAAACATGAAATGAAAACAATGAAAAACAAGACTGAGCAAGAATAACTTTATAAATAATTTGCGTCCTAAAAATCTCCTTTTGCCTTTTTTTGAAGAGATATATTATACTTCTTTTTTTGTGGTTCGCTAATGGCCCAGAAGACCAGGGTTCAATCCCAGGTCGAGTCATACCAAAAACTAAAAAAATGGTACTTGATACTTTATAAGGTACGTATCAAGGGTAAAGTGGAGAAATCTGGGAGAAGTCGTGGCGCCCTCCCCTACACCACGATGTATAACTATTGAAAAGGGAACCTTAGGGTCGTCAACTTTACGATTTTACTTTTGCTGTCCTTTTGTCAATTACTAATAATCTTAGGAGTCATATATTCCTCTATAAATAATTTTATCAGGTTTCAGTTTCTTTGTTTAATGGCATATCAAACTTCACGGGTTATTTAATGTCAAACCAATTCTTGTAGTTGTACTATTTCATCCATAGCTGGGGGATAAGGAATTCATACTTTTCTTTTCCAAAAGTGAACACAATAGGTGACCCCAAGTTCGAACTCTCTTACCACAATGTTGCAGTCCAGTACGTTAACCACTAAGCCACGGGGACTTCGCAGAATTGGTTTATTAGTAAATCATGTAACATATATCTTGTAAGACACATGTATTCTTACAACGGAGATATCCACACGGTATTCTGAGGAAAGAGATACTTGAGACGAATTTATTCTGGTGTGGACTCAGCAAGCTATCAATGAGTAACTCTATACTACTTCTGAGCTTGCGTTAGCCTTTTTGAGTTAAACAGTGTCAACAAACAACTTTCATGCTGGTATTGCTTGCATGGACCTCACAAATAATCTGTCCTGGCGACAACCACTTCAGATTTATCAAGCTATTGCTTTCTGTGTAATATTTTTCATTGTAATATTCTCAGTGGAGTCTGCATTCTGACTAGTCTTGTCACACTGCAACGTGCTTTTTCGTAAACTTTTACCGTAATGTCCTGACATGATGATCCAACACCAAAAGCTTCACTTACGTTATTCTCTTCTGCTGCTGACATTTGACTTGGTTTCAGTGTTATATCTTATTTCCTTGACTGCCAACTAGACGCTCGTTAGAATCCTACTGCGACGATGAGTACTTTATTCCTTCTACTATATAAGGAGGGTTACTTCTACAATACAAAGCACCATGTCCCCTATATGTTCTTCACATGCTGAGAAATCGCTCTTCAAATACACTTACATACTGCCGGTCAATTATATCAAATCAGTCGATGACATATACAACTACGTTCTTCACTACATAACTATTGTTTTATTCAACCAGACTTCTTAACTACATATACAACTAAGTTCTTCACTACATAACTATTGTTTTATTCAACCAGACTTCTCAGTCAATTCCTTCTGAAGAACACACACCATTAATAGAGGAGTTATTAACATAGTGCTCTCCTAAGTAATGGAGGCATACATTTTAACATAGCACCTATTATACATAGAATTGTATATAAAGAGCCTAAGATTTTCAACATTACATTGAGAGACACCAATGTTGTCCGAACCACGGTAGGCGACCTGGAGTTAGGACGGTAGCCGATACAGTGGACACTGTAATCCGCGCGAGAAACTTCAAGCCGGAGGCGAAGCCGATTTACCTCATCGAAACAGGTAAATGCCCCACCCGTTAGCATGTAAAATTAACTCTTTCCTGCAATCTACCGCCCGAGACTGGCAGTTGTAAGTAGATATCGGGAAACGATTGAATGTTCTGGGGCAGATCGCAACAATTACCCTGTGTCTAGATTTAATTCTCTGGTCAACCGGAACAAGGCAGGTTGTGCTGATTGAACTGACAGTCGCGTGGGATGAAAATATCGGAGTGGCCTGCGAAAGAAAGGTTGAAAAATATCAAGAGCTAGTAGAACAATACACATCCAAAAAATGGTGGACAGCATGTTGTCCGATAGAAGTGGGCTGCAGCGGTTTCGCAGGAAGATCTTTATGCAGAATTCTGAGTCGACTAGGTATGATAGGAGAAAAAGAAAAAGGCCATCAGAGCGATTTCAGAATCGGCTGAAAAAGCGTCGAGATGGTTATGGATTAAAAGATCGGGTCCATGGAGCACAACAGAGACTAACGAGTGTTGAAGTATTTGATGGTAAGATAGAAAGTGTTTGGAAGAGAAAGGAAATGAAATCGGAGGGTTTAAATAAAGCGAGAGAAAACAAAGAAAAGACTTAGTTTTCCCAATGTATATATATATATATAATTGAATGTTTTTGATTATTAAGGGTTTTCGGACTATTGTCTTCATCCTTATTGTTATTTCCAAAACGTTTCGGCCGATATATCCTCCGGCCTTCTTCAGGTGTTTGTCGAACTCGGGAACCTTCATGGAACTTCGAACTACGTCCTTTATTGAATCCACGGGGGTCGCCTGTTCTGATTCCGTCAGCCATAACCGGGTACAAGTACGTATTCCTGTATTGTTACTCGCCTGCAGTCAGGATTGAACCTGCAACCTCCAGATGATTGCCTCCCTAGAAGCTTAGGGAGCCAACGCCTATAACCGTTACGCCATGTGTGCTGGACACATGCACATAAAAAGGCCGCAGGACATATCGGCCGAAACGTCGTGGAAATAACAATAAAGATGAAGACAATAGACCGAAAACCCTTAATGATAAGAATCATCAAACTTCGTCTTAGAAATTAAGACAACTAATAATTGAATATAATTATTTAAACAATGATTCCTATAAATAACAAAGAAAAGAACGGTAAGGAGAAGCGAAAAATAAAAAGAAAAATAGAGGGAAAAACTTTTCCCGTTGCTTGCGGTATCAAGATTTGTTTTCCTCTAAAACTCGTAGAATTATTGCTGTCAGTGTCTTACTACGATTGTTTGGTAGAGTATTTTTTATGTTTTGAGTTTTTAAGTTTTTATTTACTTTTTGTCATTGATATTTTTTGTAAAGACTTAGTTTGCGTGATATATATATAGATAAAGACTTAGATTAACCGGCTCATTGGCCTATTGGTAGAGTGTTCGCCAGTGGTCCGGGAGTCCTGGGTTCAATCCCAGGTCGCGTCATACCAAAGACTTTAAAAATGGTACTTGATACCTCCTTGCTTAATACTCAGTAATATAGGGTACGTATCAAGGGTAAAGTGGAGCAATCTGGGGAAAGGAGTAGCACCCTCACCTGCACCTCGATGTAGTAGCAATTAAAAAGGGAGCCTTCTGGTCGCCCTCAACTACTGTCACCAGCTTATATATAGATATTACCGACCAAATACACGCGAGTAGGAATTTGCTTAACTGTTATCTTGGACCGAACCTTGCTTAGTGCGTGTGAGTATACTCCTACAAGATCCAAGAGAAGACGAGCAAATGATTGTTTACCTTTTTAACTCGTCGCGACTAGGAGGGAAGTGACGTATGACGTTTCTCATTGGCCACCTTCACTTCGAAGCTCAATAGCTGTAGCATTTTAACTTTTTCAACTTTTTACTGTAGGATCGCCTGCCGAATTATTATTAATTATTATTTCAGTAGGGTCGCTTGAGAGAGCTAGTATGATGGTGGAAGATCTGGAACTTATAAGGACCCGAAGTAAATCACTGACGAGGCAATCCTGCGCACTCTTTGATTGTGTGATTACAATAATTAATGGTTATAGTTTCTCTCTTCCTCTCTCCCCTTCTCTTTTTGTCTCTCTGTCCCTCTCTCTGAAGGTTTTTTTTTGTGTGTATGTTTACAAGATTGTGTTGTGCGTGTTTATGTATCCATATATGTGTATACATTTCGAGGTTTTTGTTTTTTCTTCATTTCCCTCATTCTCCTAAATAACATACGGTAGTTAATATGCAAAAAAATCCAACCAACAACTAACCTTGAGTGATTCCGTATGCGTATTTGTATGTGTGTATTTGTGTGTGCGTGTTTGTGTGGTTTGGTTCTGTTTAATGTAGTATTAAATTTATCAACGATCTTTTTTTTATTTGGAAAGAAGAGTAGTCGTTGGTTTAGTATATGGGCATTATTTTTAAACAATCCATTACTGCATTCGGAAAGGTGTTCGGAAACAGGGTTTTCTGATAATATAATGCTGCTCTTATTTAAGGATACTCTCTTGTTTAGTGTTTGAGTTGATCCTATGTATACTTTTCGCTACAACATTCAATTACGTAGACTATGACTTTTTTTAATTGCAGCTTATAATTTTTTTATTATGCGTTAATTTTTTTTCCAAAGGTCAAAGTGATAAAGGATCACCATTTTATGCTGAATCCCAAAATACCATTCATTGTGTTTAGTCTGGTCAGGTCTGGTTGTGACCATGCTGCCATATGAGGCGTTTAAAATGCCATGCGACATAGATGTGACTTTAGTTGTCCTTATCAATTTTATTTTATTTTAGGACAACTGAAGTTACGTCTATTACGCATGGCCTTTAAACACACCACATGGCACTATGGTCACAATACCTAACATGGCGTTCTAACACCCCACGTGACACCATGTTTACAACATTCAAAAAAATTTGAACCTCCAACATCGTGTTCATTTATAAAAAAAGGTTTCCGACGGTGATGTTTTACTTAGAAATTAGACTCAAATAATTATTATTTCGCATTGCAATAACCCTGTGGATTTTATTTGTCACAACTGATTGTGGACGCCTGATGCATTTAACGTATCTGTACCGAACTATTCCCAACCCTACATACCAAGAGGGGTGGGGCTTAAACTTCAGCTTAAAATGATTTTAATGTACTGTGTCAAGTGTCAATAACGAGCTGAGTGCTAATTTATTTTTCTCTTTTCAGCTTGATATTTGTATTACTGTAAAAATGGAACACAAGTGTAAGAATAATCCTGACAGGTTCTGTTATATCTGAGGTAATGTGGTTCTTCCTAACTGTCAAGCAAAAATCACTGACTTTGAAAAGACATATTTCGATTACTAAAGAGTCTAACTAGGAAATCAAGATCAATAATTCGCGCCTCGCATTTGCTGTAAAACACATGTGTATAACGTGAGGGATTGAAGGAATGTTAAAAGGAAGAGTATGTTATTTGCCTTTCCACTGGTCTGGAGGGAATTAAAAGATCTCATTACTGAGCGTTATTTCTGCATTATAAATCGAAAAGAAATAAATCGCAAGAACAAAGACTATGTTTAATACCTCGATGTTCCTTCGGTCATAAAATCAATCCCTCATGGCCCAGACCTTCTTATTCCTGAGCCAGATGGTAACATGGAATATAGCTCTGATTCCGAGCATAGTGACATGACTGTTACAATTGAAGATGACGCATACAAGCCAGAAGAGGACGACCGGCCATTACTCTAAACATAAGCAGAACTCAACGATGTGGTACGAGACCTGAATCTTTCAAAGGAGTTTGCTCAGCTGCTGGATTCACATCTCAAAGAGAAACATAGGAATATCGTTCTACTGGTATCGAGACCGTAAGAGAGAATTAAGACAGTTTGTCATGTTCCAGGATAAGTCATCATTGGTTTATTACAACAACATTGCAAGATTTATCAAATCAATAGACTTGGAATATAATGCTACGAAATGGAAACTTTTTATTGACTCATCCAGCAGAAGTCTAAAAGCAGTTCTTCTACATGATGGGAATAGCTTTTCATCTATCCCTATTGGGCATTCAGCACAAATGAAAGAAATTTACAACAACATGGACCATTTACTCTCTACCAGCCCAAATAGTTGATCCGTGGAGATTTTAATGTGGTGGGACTGGTCCTAGGGCTCCAAGGTGGATACACAAAGTATCCTTGTTTTCTGTGTCTCAGATACAGCCGGTGACAACTAACATTATGTCAGACAAGAGTGACCGTTAAGACAAGGGTTAAAACCTGGTTCGCATTACGTTCAGTCTCACCCTCTCGTTGAGCCGAACAAAATACTGCTTCCACCCTTCCATATAAAGTTTGGAGTAATGAAGAACTTTGTGAAGGCAATAGACAAGGAAGTCAGCCGGTTTGCTTTCCTTCAGAAAAAATTTCCCACAGATAAGCATAGAGAAACTCAAGGCTGTTATGTTTGACGAACCTCAAATAATAGAACTCATGAAGGACCCCGTTGTCGACGAAGCACAAAGCGAAGCTGAAACGTCAGCCAAGTAGTCACTCAAGTCAGTTATTACAAACTTCCTGGGAACCACCGAAGTGCTGAATACGAGAAGGAAATTGAAGTGCCACTAAAAAGTTTCTACCGACTCGGGGCATGAATGTCAGTCAGACTTGCGCTTTCGGCAGTCACACTTGGACTATTTTGTGAAGATTTGAAAGAAGAGCAGGGTGAGAACTTTCGCCAAAACATTCGTATTATGGACGAGTGCTACCAAAGATGTAAACTTTATCAATGCCACCTGCTGGTGTTTGAAAGAGGATGCAGTGGCTGCTAAGCACAGGAGGAATTCCCTGAAAATAGCTTTCATCCACGAATCCCTTCTTTTGTGTATTTTTCAGTTTACTACGGCACAATGTGAGTTTTCTGCGAATATATCAGTCCTAAATTTAGCATCATTTGTTTAATTCAACAAGAAAATAAATAGTTATTATACTGTTCTATACATTTCTAGTTAGAGCTTATATCTTAGAAATCTGATCTGAGTATGAATATTTTATTCAGCATTAAAAAACAGTCTTAAACTCAGTTATTTGACCTTGAAAATATCACATGCCAATGTTATAAATGTTGTTTCGGGGTATTTTAAGGTATAGGATTTTCCTTCAATAATTATATTACATGGTCCATATCTTTAATTCTTGCATTTGAAGACTCTATGCTTTGAGTGTTCTCGAAATGTAGATGAGGTTCGTATCTGTTTTAAATTTCTGGGTTGCCCCTGTCTTTTAATGATATTTGTTGTATTTAGTATGCTTTTGATTCTGTCATGGTTTTTAATTTGAAAGAGATATTTTATTATTTCCGTGAAATGTTCAGAGTTATTTTTGTGGTTTGTTGAGACGTATGCTAAGAGTTCTTCACTGCTACGTGTTTGGGGGTTCATAGTTTTTTAATGGTATTTTTTCTGCTAATTCGATTACCTTATTTATTAGTGTAGTTGGGTACCCTCTCTGGTGGAGGGTTACGCGTAAGCATTCTTGAGGGATGGATTTTATGCAGTTTTTGGAGTGGTTACTTTTGTATTGTTGAGTGTCTGCGGTTTTGTGGTAAATTTCCGAGATAATTTGGCTATTTTCGTTTTTAATGTGGATGTGCAAAAATGGGAGTACTTTAAAACTGTTTCATGGTGAATCATATTTTATGGTGTATGTTTTGAAGTAAGTTACATAAAACGTTCATGTTGCCCCATTTCCAGAATATGGAACAATCATTTAAATATCTTTTCCATGATCTAATAAATTCTGTTTTTATCTTGTCATATTTTTTACTTATGATTTCACATAGATTTTGCTCTAAATATGCTTAGGTTAGGGTGGCATATGTTAATGTCATTTTAATTTCTATGGCTGTTCCTTGAGTTTGGGTGTAATTTACGTTATTGAAATGAAATGGGAAAAATTGAAAATAAATCCGACTGTATGACAACATTTAGAGATGAAGAAACACAAGGTCTTTAAAGGGTGATTTATTTGTAGAAATATTTGCCTATGTTAAATAAAGAAAGGAATAATCGTATGTTTTTACCTTAGTGTTCTTATGATTTGCACCATAAATCTTTAATACATCATGCTAACATAACAGCTCTAAAAATTAACAAACGTAAATGTATTTCAGAAATTCAAAATAATAATTTTTCAAGTAATAACACATTACATACCTAAACATTTTATGCAAAAGTTTAACAACAAACATCTTCGAAAAAACCTAAACCATCTAGGAAGTAAAACAGTCTTCAAATACAATTAGAAATTTAATAAATAATAATAACCATCATCATCATGTCACGGCGCCAGATTAGATCTCCATGACCTTCTATCGTTTATCGCTCCAAGTAGGTCTTCAAGTAGGTCTGTATCGGCATAGAGCTGTTGTATATACTAGCTGGTCGTCCTGCGTTTGCTCGTCTATGTGAAGGGGTCCACAGGAGTATGTCGCTTATGATTTCGTCCCTACTTCTCCAGCAATGTCTCGCATGTCTGGTTCGTCTAATTCTGATAGTTTTCATGATGGGTGGTAGGTGGCCGTATAGCTGCTGCTTTGTGGGGTGTTGCCTCCAGGACTTGTTTAATATTGCTCACAGTATTCTTGTGTAGTTCCCGTCAAGCTTTTTCTTCATCCGTTTTGTTAGCGTCCATGTAGTGCATCCATATAGCAGTATAGACACGACAACTGCTTGGAAGAAACTGCGTTTTATTTTCTCGGTCAGGTCTGACTTCCATATGACTGATAGCCTATCGATAGCTGCCCATGCCTTTGTTAGTCGCATATTGATGCCTGTCTCAGTTGATGAGACACTGCTTCCTAGGTAGGTGAACTTGTCCACAAGTTTCAGAGGGCTACTGTTTCGTGTGGGGATGTCGCCTCTTTGATTAAAGCACATCTATTCCGTCTTATGTCAGTAGCTGCTCGTTGCCTTTTTTTGGCCTGAATTACAAAGCGGGCCTGGCAGACATGCCCGATTGTCCTCGCTGCGGCAGTGGTATGGAAAAAACGGCTGAGCACGTCTTTTACTACTGCGAGCGAGTTCGTCTGTTTTGGGATCATGTCGAAGAGTAGACGGCCCGCATCAAACCTAAGCAGCTCGTGCTGTTCAACGTTGGTTACGTTGTGGACAACGTTTTATCTGAGTTTCAGGGTGAGAAGCGTGTGGTTTTTCTCGTGATCCTAGTTGTAGCTTTTGGTTCCCATACTGCATTCATCTCTACACTTGGTTTACTCAATAGGTCATTGTAGCCTAACCTATATGCTGATTCTTTTAGGCGTCAAATTTTCTGGTGTTATTTCATCAAAACCAATAGCTTTCCAATTTTTAATTTTTTTGTTACTACGTCAAGTTCCTCTCCTTCAGTAAACTGTCAAAGCTTGTAGTCTAGTTCATTATTAATATTGTTCGTGATAGGTTTAACTGAAGCTTTGGGGAATTTTCCAAGCAGACACTTGAAATGTTCTTTCCACATGTGTATTCATTTTTCTTGACTGGCAGCTTTTAGTTTAGCTCTGGAGGTGCTCTTCCTTTTACTTATTTCATTTACAGTCACCCACACTATTCGAGATTGCCAATTTTCTACCGAATTTGTAATTTTATTGATCTTGCCTTGAATTTGTTCTTTTTGGTATACGTGAAGTAGTTCTCTTTGTGCCTTCTTAAGTTTCTGGGCGTTGACATTTATTGGGTTCCTTTTATTACGTAGGGATACTGTTTTCACGTTGTCTTGTTTTTTCTTAACTGCTGATGTCTCCCCCCGAACTTTATGTTTGATTCTTAGTTTGGTTGGTATGCATTTTGCTGCTGTTTCTCTGTGGGCAATGCTGAAAAAAGAAAAGAAAAAAAAAGAACTCGAAAAGATTGGGGAAGAGTGAAGAAAAAGAAAGAAAGAAAGAAAGAAAGAATAGAGACTTAACTTTTGGAAAAAAAATTTGATCAACAAATTTGTAAACTAAACTTTGATTTGATGCTGCAAAAACTTTTGTGAGTAACCAATGTTTTATTTTTTTATATATTTTTCCTTTGTCTTTCTCTTATTTTAGAAAACTTTTCTTTGATTATATATATATATATATATATTCTGTTGTTAATATTTTTTATTATTATTTTTTCTTTTTTTTTTTTGCTCCTTTAGAGTTTTTCACATCAGCGTTAGCTGATGGTTTTTCACTGGAGTTTGAGTGACGACAAGTCTCCTCAAGTTTCCAGGACTCTTCTCAGTATTCTAGCCGTTCTCAATAATACTGGTTTGGATAGTCTCCACTCGTCCGCCAACTTCCAAGTCATCCAGGCCTTTTAATAATCCTTTATTTACTGAGCCAAAAGCACCAATCACAATTGCTTAATTGTCACCTTCACGTTCCATAGTTTTTTCAATTCTCTATCAAGGTCGAGGTACTTATGCTTCTTTTTACATTCATTCAGTTTTATTCTGTGGTCAGCCGGGACATAAAAGTCCACAATTTTGCAAATTCTCTTTTTTTTTTTTTGTTGATTATTATAAGGTCTTTTTCTGGCCGAGATTAGGTTTATCCGTGTGTATTTCAAAGTCCCATGGGAGTTTATGTGTGTCCTTTTCTAGGACAGGTTGTGAATATACTATTTGTTCGTATGGTCAAATTTAAATTTCTTGCACATTTCCCAGTAGATCACCTTGCCCACCAAGTCTTTTACTCCTTCTGTGCTAATTTGCTGCATTCACTTATTATGTGATTGATCGTTTCGTCTTTGTCACCACATAGCCTACATTTGCTATTTTGTTGAGTTTATCTATTCTCGCTTTGATGTGATTGGTTCCTATAGCGTTGTTATGAGCTGCTATTAGGAGAGATTCTGTTTTTCTCTTAAATTTTCCTTTGCTTACCCACGTGTTCTGGTGTGAGATGTAGTTTATTAGTCGTTTAAAACGCCCACAGAGTTGTTTTTCTCCCCATTTTTATTTCCTAGTTATTGTCATTCTGTTGTCTATCGTGTTGTCAGTATTGTTTCTGATGGATGTAATCAGTCCTCCTCCGTGTTTTCCAGTGTAGTATTCGAGTCGTTGTATCGATACGTCAACGCTGTCTTCGATGCTGGCAAGTCCTCTTCCTCCCTCTTTTCTTGATACAGGTAGGTATCATACAATAACTGATGTTTATACAACAGCATTGCTTCTAACAAAGCCTTCATCAGATGATGACTCTGGGTTCAAGCATGGTTTCGGGGCTGAAGCATCATTACCACTAACCCAGAGCGCCCCAACAGTATCTCACGATACCACCAGATTTTGTCAGATTGTTGTCGCTCTGTGGGATTGCCAGATCCACGCTGATACCGTTAGAGTCTTATCTTGGATCTTTTCCATGTATTTTCTCTTGTCCGATGGAGGAAGTTCGAGATTAGTTAAGAAAACGGAGGTTGAGTTAGCAATAAAACCTCTGCATCCGACTTCGATAGGAAATACATTCGTTATCCAGCCATTTCTGACACATTGTTCTCACAGATCTTCATATTTTTCCAACTTACGCTGATGTGCCCAGTCGAAATTTTCTTCATAAGGGACCGTTAACTCAATAACGAAAACTTCTTTTGCTTTAACGGACTAAATGACAATATCTGGACGCTTTGTTGTTAACGCTATTTCAGTTGGAAATATGAAGTTATGTTTTAAATCAGTTGCGACGTGCCAGTCCATGCAGCCCTCAAGCAATGATGGTTTACGCACATTTTCACGTGCAATTTTGGAAATATTTCCTTCTTTAACGAACTGAATTGCTGTCAACGTCATCTCTGGAATGCTTTATGCATGGCCATTAGTTTTCTTGTTCTTTGGTCCATTTGTTTAAGTTAATCTCTGGTCATCTTCAGAAAGGGTCCTGAATATCTAACGAGAAGTACAGCCCAAGTATTTATTCCTTTTATAAGGTTTCTGCAGGAGAGTTTTGTCTCAAGTAGTTTTCTAGTTCTCCTGAGATATTCTTTTTGAATTTTGTCTTTCATTTCCACTTGTTTGATGGTGTCAGCCTCCAAGACGCCCAAGTATTTGTAGGTTTCGTTTTCTCCAAGCGTTCTTATCTTGTCTTGATTTGGTAGTTCCATTTCTTGATTCTAATTCATGCTGCTCCTTATTATGGGAGTGATGACCCAAGTGAGCTGTGAAGAAAATGAAAGAATAAAAATTATTAGTAATAAGTGATAGAGCTTCATCCAAAAATTGAATGATTAATCAAAAATTCTCATGTTTGTTTAAATATCTTTATACTAAGAATCATTTATCATAATTCTTCTTGATAGGTTTTCAAACCCCAAGTCCTATGCTAATTATGAATCATCATATCTCAAGAATGGTCTCTAGTGCAAAAAGGCAACCTTGGAGCGAAACATACAATAGCAATTTTTTGTTACACTAAAATTACTAATAATGAGTTTCATGTAATTCTTTTTTTTTTCTTTATTTTCTTTGATTTCTTTTTTAAACCCGATGCATCATTAATGTTGAGTTTAAAAAGGCTAAGCAGTGTATAGAATGTAAATCAATCACCCTAACTGATATTACATCCGAATTAAATTTAAAACTTTTTATGATTCATGACCTTTTACACCAATGCTAAAACTAAAACAGTTGATAGGTTGTACAGGGTCACCAATTGTCTACTGCATGGATGTGGTGGTGATTAAGTCATATCACCAACGATTAGGCTTTTTTGACTAAATGGAAGGTGTCACTGAATGACAATGCAAATACATTTGTGATACTTTCAAAAACATATTGACCACAAAAAGTAAATCTATTCTTTTAAATTCAGCTAAAATAAATTTTCCTTCCTTTATAAATCTTTCTTTCTGAATTGTTTAGTATATTCTAGTTCATAGAGTACACCCATTTTGTTAAATTTACAGTTTGTTCTTTTCTTTGCCATCTCTTCCATCACCTTATTTCACCAACAAAGAGTATAATGGTTTTTCCTCTCATATCAGCCTTTCTTCCTGACTTCTCTTCTCTTCTTCCTGCAATCATAAACACATAAAACTGATTATATTAAAGTAGAGAAGAAAAATATTTTATAACAAAATTCTTGCTTGTTTAAATGCTTTAATATTTTAAAATTCATTTATTTTCATTCTATTAGGCAGGTTCTAAAATGTTGTTAGACAAAATTGCGTTTAAATGAGGAATATAAAGTTTGACAAATCCTTGGGCTGAGAAATATTTTAATTTTTGTATAATGTTCGAATTGTTTTGCATAAAAATATAAAACTCACTTAGGAAATATTTTTTAAAGTTTACCTTACAATTATATTTAATTAGAAAAATATCAAAAATGATAAATAATATAAATTAAAAGATATATTCAGTATCTGTTAACTCAAATTCAGCGATATATATAGATTTGGCACACAAGCAATGGTGGTTATCTCTACTTTTTCATATATAAATCATCATGAATATATGCATATAAGCCAATCAAAGTAGGTATTGTCAAGTGGTCTATCACTGAGAGGAGAAAAATAAGGAATGTCCCCTACCCCTCCGTGTTTGAATTAGCAGGCCGCCAAAGAATGACCGTTAAGAGAGGAATAGGAATCTAGGTCAATTCCTCGCGGCCGAAGTAACAAATCCAGGTCAGAATAAAAGCCAACAGATGTTTGCACTCTGTGACCGGGTTAAAGAGATAGTAGTCCTAAAGAATCGCCAGGGAAAGGAAGAAAAAGGCTAATGATTGGCCAGAACCCTAAATCGGAAGTAGCCCCTTTCCGTCAGCGGAAATAGGGTAAAAGAATATCAGTTTTGGAACTGAGGTCGCAGTGAACGGGGTCTCATGCCAAACTCCGGGTGAAGAAGCGGAAAGGATCTTGGACAAGCAGAACCTGTGCCTTCAAGCCAAAGCTATATATATATATATAAAATTCCGCCAGCCCGTAAAAGAGAAAATACTCTCCGAAGGGACCCGTCAAAAAGCTAAGTACTGCAATTACATATTCTCTATCTCTCTCAATTTAAAGAAAGACGAAAGAAAAGAAAAAAAGGAAGAAAGACATTTATAGTTATGTATCATCCGCTGATAATATAGCCGACACGTTGAATATATGTGTCTGCGTGTATATATAAAAAAAACTTGTCGTATTTTAATGTCCCCACGTGTTGAAGTTTATTCATTGCGTTGTCTGCCTGTCAAGTTGTCTATTTCATGTTTGTTTTCAGCTTCTTTCGCCTTATGTTATTCTCGCCTAAATTGTCCTATTCTTTCCTTTAAAAATATCATACGTGAAACCGGAGTTGTCGACTACTATAGTTAATATTATTATATGAAAACCTAGAGGCTCATATCTTCCTTTATCCTAGGGGTAGGAAGAGCTAGTAGCCTGGTGGGTGTGTGTGTTAATGTGAAATTTGGAAAACCCTTGCCAGCGGCGGTTAGTCTGGCCCCAAATTAACCCCAACATAATATGCCAGTTTCCCTACGCCCAAAAGGGGAAATTCAACTGGAACTTATTCTACGAGGGATCAAGTGCCAGGTCACCCCGTCTTCACACGTGCGAAAAAAATACATTCCCGTCTTGGGATTTTAATAATTTTGCCGTCACAATATTTTCAAATATTCATAAAAGATATTTCTATTTCTATGGGTTGATATAATTGTGTATCTAAAAAGATGATAATCCTCAGTTCAAATAAATATAGCCACCTACACATCCATAAAGTACAGCCCAAAAGTTCTGGAAATCATACCATAAAAATTACTTCCCCAACCCCTAGTTTTCAAGGTCACCTTCAAACTAGTCCCTTATACATTTATCCAGTGAAAAAGTTTGTGCTAAATTTGATTTATGTTGCCTGTTACAATGTCTAAAAGTTTTAGGTACTATCTAATTTGTAGCCATGTATAAATGAAAAACACAAATCTTAAACACATACATATAAACAAATATTTATCTGTGTAGAATCTGAATAGATAGAATGTAGATGTATAAACATTCTTAACAATAACTATATTTATAACTACTCTCACATATTTAATTGTCCTTTTATTAAATTTACATGAATATTTACATTTTAATTAATATCATAATTATAATATATTAAAATCTACATGTGTTTCATGTTGCATAAATCAGCAAATTATCTAGCAAATGTCTGTTCAAAGATTTTGGAAAAAATAAAGTTTAATATAGGACAGTCACTTGAAAATGGGATGTCATACAACATAGCCCTTAGATTAAATCCTTATTTAATAAATACATTACAAGAAACTAACAATATCAAATTTTATGCTCTTACTTAACAATTGTATAAATTTGGAAAATAATCATTTGTTCTTTTTTCATTCATACTTAAATTTAACATAGCAAAGGTTTCTTACAGAAAAAATTAATAATTCTAGAACTATAAAAATTAATAATTCTAGAACTATAAACAGAACCAAAATATAGTTTTAAAATATTGCTTGAGTATAACAAAGCTTCAAGGCTGAATAAAATAGAAAATGTTCAGCTACAAATAAATAAAATAAAAAGGGCCACTAATTAGCATGGGACGGTTATGCCAAAAACGTTTCTGATATAATAGATATTTCTATTTACTTGAAATCTGTGTTTTCATTTTCAATTTGGTGACTTCCTGAGATTTCCAAATGCTTTTACAAGGAATAAACTACAATTCAAACTATGATGTATTAAATATTCAAATAAAAGCATAAACATCATCTAAAAAAAGCATAATTAAGCAGATATTTTATTCAATTTTCAGATTAACTTTTGTCAATTTGATAAGTAACATAAATTAACATGTTACTACTTCTTTTAACATTTATTTCAATCAAGGCATAATTATCGACAGATGCTATAAAGCAAAATCTAGATGCCATCAATATAATATTTATATTCTGTTTCAATGAGATAAATTCAATTATTTCTTTACACTAATTATGATTCAATAAAAAAGAATGAGATATATACTTACAGGATCTGAAACAATAGTCAAAAATCATTTGCTTAAAATTACTCATCAATAAAAATTTTAAATGTTGGCAATAATTGATATAACAGTAAATGAATATGATACATACTTACTTGATTACTGAATGAAGAAAGGGAAAAGAACAGCCAGAACTCATTATCTTTAATAGATTTTGTGAGAAAAATTTAAAAAACAGCATAAAGATTATTTTGTGACAGTCAATTAAAAATAATTTGTGCATTAGATAACAACATCAACTTTCAATACAATTCAAACAGTAATTTAACCATCAGATAGTCAATTTCAATTACTTTAAAACTGATTTCACATATTTCATAAACTTCTGCTCATGTTCAGTAAATGTTCAATAAAAAAGTTGGAAAGTATTCTACATACTATTCATATCTCGAGATATATGGATGCCTAAAATGCTTTTGCATACACTCTTGGCAACCTATTATTCGGCATAAACATCTAAAAATCAATGGGAGTTATATTTTTTTAATATCATACCTTTCAAATCTGAACTTTACCTTTAATTACTTTCTTATAACGTAACCATTTGAACTAAGCAGAGTAGTTCTAACAGAAACAGCCAAACATGAGCCCATAACTTTTTGGACCACTTGGGATAATTTAAAAAATACGTCTTAAGTTTTATATCTTAACTATTTACTAGATGAATAGATCAAAAATAATTATTTTCTTTATGGGTTGTAAAAATGAAGCCTTTTAAGGCATCCATAATTTGATTTAAAAACATTTTCATACCAAACAATTATTAATAAGTCAGAGCCACTATTCTTATTAGTATAAGAGATAATAGGTAAAAAATATTTTTTTCATCTTTGTATTAATAAATCATCTATTTCTACTCAAAGAAAAAGTTGCCCTTATAATGATACTTTATGAAAACACAAAAACAGTGGTTAAGTGAACCACTCCTGATGGAGACACAGATTTCTTCAACTTTGTGACTGAAGTTTTGCAAGGAGATACATTTACACCATATTTGTTTATAACCTGCCAAGTCTTTGTGCTTCCAATGGCAATAGATCTAATAAAAGAAAACGGTTTTATGCTAAAAAGAAAAATATGGAAAACGCTGGTGTCATCTTGCAGAAACTATAACAGATGCAGACTACGTAGAGGATTTAGCGGTACTTGCAAGTAATCTGCCCGAGCTGAACTTCTACTGCGTAGCCTAGGTAACTTAGTTTTGTTGTTTTAATGGTATATCAACCTTTGCTGCTAAAGCCATCCTTCTAGAAGAACAGTAGTAGTACTATTTAACCCATAACTGGGAGGATAAGGGGGTTCATACCTTTTCCAAGGGTATTTATCCGAAAGTGAATGTAATAGCACGATTGGGGTTCGAACTCGCTTACTACGATTCCGCAATCCAACGCTTTACATTCTAATAGCCCTGTCGATGCAATTTACATGTCGCCTAAGAAGCCAACACACACACCTTTCTAATGGTAATATCTTCATCACTTATATGCAGCATATCCACATCCTGACTTCTCTTTCAGCGTCGATACGCATAATTATATGGAACTCTCCATCAGCTACCAATTCCACAAAGAACGCACGGCCATCCACAAACCACCACAATAGCAAAATTAAGTCGACAAGAAGTTCATGCTTCGAAAGCCAATATTCTCTTTTTACTACCTTAACAAAATAAGAAGCACAGATGAGTTTATGCTTCAAGAGCCAACCTTATTTTCTACCAATAATTATTTTATCACATATATTTTAGGCCTACGTGACTACACTTCATACTCGCAATAACTAAATATACGGATCGCAACAGGGGGTATATTCTTCGAAATATAAACACACTCCTGTTAACCTTGTATGTTATACATGATCAATTATTATTGATAGTTGTCCACACCTTCACTTTCAGTAGATGCAATATTGCTGCAGTATATATGCAGTATGTGAACTTGAATTTTAAAGTCCTGCCATTTACAGTGAAGATGGATCCGTCTGGTATAAGTACTCTGTTTACACCACGTCTGGTATAAGTACTCTGTTTACACCACGAGGACAACCCTACTTAATCTAGAGCAAGCAGCAGGAAACATTGACCAGCACGTGAACGCAAATAAAACAGAGTACTTATACCAGACGGATCCATCTTCACTGTAATTGACAGGACTTTAAAATTCAAGTTCACATACCTTGGTCTTCTGTCCCCTCTAGGACCTCGCGAATCAAGTGCAGATTGTCTTGGATAGATCTTCCCTTCATAGCGTAGGTCTGCTCGGGGCTGATCAGATCACTAAGGACAAGCTGTAAAGGATTCGCTAAGACCTGGGCCAAAATATTTAACTCTGCGTAAAGCAGAGTTATGGGCCTGTAAACATCTAAACCCCCCCCAACATGCTTGCCACCTTTCTTCAGCAATGTGATAACGCCCTAGGTAACGCTACCAGAGATGATCCCCTGGGCGAACCAATGGTTGAACATATCCGTCAGAATAGGTACAAACATCTGTGACAGCCTCCAGTACACTTAATAGGGCAAACCATCTAGTCCCGGCGACTTGTTCAGGCTGACCTGCTTCAACGCAACACCGACTTCGCATTCAGTAACCACACCCTCGCAGCTAGCCGCTTCGGCCGCCCCAAGGCGGGGGAAGTCGGCGAGATAGCTGCGAAACTCCAGAAGTGGAAGATCAAGACAGCGGGCAAAGCGATCACGAAAGTGCGCCCGAAAGGCATCACGCATCTCGCGATTCGATCGTAGCACGCACCCATCCGGGGTCTTGACGGAATCGATATACCGGTCAGGAAACCTTCGGACTTCTTCCTCACGCGCAGTCGCGTTCAATTTCACAGCTTCGTTGAGAACTATTTTTAACCTAGATCTAAGTACAAATCCCTTGTAGCGCTCGCTACTCTCACGCTCAAGATCCCTCCTAGCTAGGTCTACGTTTAGAGACCCCCCCAGCCACCGCCCGGGAAAGCCTATCATCTATAGCTTTCGCCTCCTTGGTCCAATCTAAGTTGAGCTGTTGACCGTACTTAGTGGCGAAATCTCTAATCCTATGTTTAAGAGACACCCACCACGTATTCCCGGTAACCGCTCCAACTAACACCTGCTTAATTAGGGATTCTAGCTGGTCCCGGAAGTCCCATATATCCAGTAAGGAGGTATTGAATTTCCAGTATCCGGCCAGACTCGGCATATTAGCTAACTCCAGACTGACCCTAACAAGTTTATGGTCAGTCAACGCTATCAAGTGGAACGTGGGACAACTAACGAAATCGATGTCAGCTCTTCTAATTAACACTCTGTCCAAGTAGGAACCTACTTTGGCAGAGGTCGAGCTATCTAGCCACGTCCACATTTCCCTCCCTGGGTGATCTAGATGAAACCTGTCGACCAAATCATGACGAGTCATAAGGTCGACAAGGCTGCTCTCACACCTTCCCAACCTATTAGCTTCCCAACCTTATCTACCTTGGGATCAAGGATCACATTCCAATCACCCGTTAAGACTAGCCGCTTTGAATCGTCTTTGAACGGGGCCAATCAACGAAAAAAGCGATATTGGGGGCATAAAAGGCAACCAGCCGGAACTTGAAACTTTTAACGGCAACATCGGCCACTACCAACCGGCCCCCGTTACCTGCAAAAAAACATCAACATCAGCATCAAGGCTGCGTCCAACTAGCAAGGAGACCCCAGCGCTGGTGCGGCTGCCGTATGCTGAGAAAACGTTAAAATCGTTCTCCAGCACTCGACAGCCCGCAGCGCAAATGAAGTGGGTCACCTGCACCGCAGCGACATCTACACTAAGGTTATGAGTTCAGCAAGCAAGCGCGCACACTTGCTTGAATCCCTCAGTCCCCTCACATTCAAACTGGCAAGGTTTAAAGCCATCAGACTCACTTACCTTACTCACTGTCAATAACGGGCTGGAAATCCTCTGGGGTGAGGATGCCGACGGCCTGTCGCAGGGAGCCGGTACCAAGTTCAGTAGTGACTCGGCCGTCTCTGGAAATCCCACCGACATCATAGGGATACCGCAGTTTTAGGGACCTATAGAAACAGGGATGAACATAAATCGGGACCCTGTCCGTACATTCATTTGATAAGACATTGAGAGAGGGGTGCTCCATTTCCGCCAGCCTTATGTCCGTCCAACTGGCTTCCTCAATAAAGCGCCAAAGCTCTTTGGTTGCCAGCCGAATGAACAAAATAAATATGGATTGGTTATGTCTTTATTGTCAATGGTTTTTAATGTTGATAATAGTTTCAATGCCTTCTTACGATGATGATCCAAGCCTGGTGATTCCATTAAGTCAGTGCAAAAATAAAAGCCATTAACGGCCCGGCGGACCTCGTTTGAGGCGGACTTTGTCCTTATTTTTTTTGTGTGTGATGTTGATGGTGACGGTATTATTTCGCTCATTTCTGAATGAGACCGAATGAATTGTTTAGAGGTTGAAACGGGCGAGAGAGGGTAATTTTGGGGAGAGGGGGTGGTAAGGTTGACTCGGTGTATTTTTTGGTTGTGGGGGTGGATTAAGTTGGGTTGGGTGTTTTTTTTTGGGGGGGGTTGGGGGGTTGTGGCTGGGATTGTAGTTCTCTCTCTGGTTGGGACAATGTTGTTTTTTTGTTTTTTTGTCTCCAAAAAACAAAAAGGTACTCATGCATCTATTTTACTGTGAAGAAGCCGAACTTTCCCGAGCGTTTCCGGGCCGATAGCAGAAAGAATCGGAATATTCCGGAACAAAATTTAAGCAAACAGACGATAAAATAAGTCAATCAATTTGTTGACAAATTGTATTACGACAAAAAAAAATAAAAAACAAAAAAAAAAAAAACAAAGAGAAAAAGACAATTTTTAATGGAATATGGTACCAACCTTTTCAGGAGGAAAAGAATAAATCTACAGTCAATTTATGGTGATTTTCAATATGAAAAAATAGTTTGAATTTTTATTTTATCTATTTTTGGTGGGGATGTATCATTTTTTTGTCTTTTAAAATATTTTTTCGTATTTATCCACTTATTGTACAGTGCAGAAGTTTTAGGTGGCAAGGATGCTCACATGCCCGGCAACTTTTAATTTTGCCAATAAGTTTTTTTCTTGGCAGAATTGGATCACCATTTCTGCACATTGTAGATATTCGCTTAGCTGCGATAAATTCATGTTTACAATTGTTTGTAACTTAGTAAACAAATTGATTGAATTATTTTATCTTCCGATTCTTTCCGGAAACGCTCGAGAAAGTTCAGCTTTTTTACATGCATAATCACCAAAAAATGAGAAAAAATAATCACCAAAAAATGAGGAAAAATTATGCCAGGAAATGCTGTAACACCAAACGCAGGACCTGGATTATTATTAAATTGTTAGGTGAAAGTACAGAATAGTTACAAAACACCCAACTCCCTCTGGTTAGAATGGATTTCTAAATTAACACGTTATTACTTCTGCTCGGTACAATAAGTGCATAAATACAAAAAAATTATTTAAAAAGATAAAAAAAATGATACACAACCCCCTCCCCACCAAAAGAAAAGATAAGATAAAATTTCAAACTATTTTTTTCATATTGAAAATTACCATACATTGACTGTTGATTTATTCTTTTTCTCCTGGAAAGGTTGGTAACATTATCCATTAAAAATTGTCTTTTCCTCTTTCGTTTTTTTTTGGGGGGGGGTCTTCATGCGTTTTGTCAACAAATTGATTGACTTGTTTTATCGTCTGCTTGCTTAAATTTTGTTCCGGAATATTCTGATTCTTTCCGTAATCGGCCCAGAAACCCTCGGGAAAGTTCGGCTTTTTTGCGGTAAGATAGATGCATAAGTACCTTCTTTTTAATTATTTGAACCATCCAGGAGGCTGGCATAGATGGTGCTTAACTTGTTTCATTAAAAATAACACTTTTACGATGGTGGTAGTATATATATATATATATATATATATATATATATATATATATATTGTTTTTTTTATTGGTAGTATATATATATATATATATATATATAACAGAATTTTGTACTTATAAGAAAAATTAGAATACTTATAAAACTAAATTTTGAATATGTCTTTTGTTTCAATGCAATAATCTGAAATCTTTAATGGCAAAATTACATAGAATTGAATCATGCCAATATATATAGAGGATTATTAGTTGACCGTTCTGCTTTTCAAGCAATCATCTCAAGAAATCAAAATGAATGTATGGAAAGAGAAAAATTAAAAGTCAGTCAATTAACCAACAATAATGACATACAAAACTTATCATGGATCCAACAACAATAGAGAAAATAACACCAATAAAGAAAATTAATATTATCAACTGATATAATTTTCATTCTCTCAAATGACTTGAAACGTCCTCCTGTCAATAAAAGTTAATTTGAGTATTCTTCCTAAAGTTCATTTTTGACAATTTTTTTGCTGCTCTCATTTCTTTATGATGTTCTAAAAGACCTTGATAAGTTTTAGACCAAGAGAACATAGCATATACAACATATATCCGTTGTTTTTTCGCCCTAATTTACCAACGTAATCAGTGGTTTTACATGCTGGAACATTGTCAAAGATGAAAAATGATCTTTCGTTTGAATGTCAGTCTTAAGTCATGACTGAAATTTGACCTTTCGGAATGGTAATGTCGTTTCATTGGCTTTTGAGGTATTATTGACAGTAGGAAGTTGCGAGCGAAAATATACCTTTGGTGAGACACAGATAGGGAGTCAGAATGTGTCGATCAGAAAGTAAGATTTTTCATTGCATTATCAAGGAGTGACGGAGGAAAAAGGATTAGAGAAGATTATTCACTAAACAGATGTAGTAAAATAGCTTCGACTTGCTCCACCGACTTGAGAGATGGTAAAATAGGAATAAAACCTTTTTGAAAAGCATATTGAATAAAAATGAAAATTAAGCAATATTATCAAAATTTTATAATAGTCAGCCAGCATAGTAGCCAATTAACTGGTATTTAGATTATTTTATTTTTATCTTCCAGACATTCGAAAGAATTCAATTTAACCATAGATTTGGGATAAAATAAAATTTCAAATATATTAAAGAATAAAAATATGTTTTGAATATAATGCCTTTTAAGTAAATATCATTGTTTTAGAGATTTAAGAGAGGAATATGTTATAAATTAATGAGAGCTATTTGGAAACTTTATCCTAGTTTCTTGTTTGTGGTATTTGGCCAAACATCAATGAACTTCCATTTTCTTTTAATTTTAGTAATGTTTGGAGCTGTCATTAATGGCAATATCTAAAGTTATTTAACATATTAACTATAAGTGACAAGTCAGCAGAGAAAAGGTCACAAGCCAAGGAAAAAAGGAATTAGTGAGACATTTCCCCTGTCCATAACTCTGTTCAAAGCTCTAATTAAAGGCTGAAGTGATGTGGACAAAAATTGCCCACCACTAATAAATGATGTCACAATGCTGTAATTGGGGATAATGGGAGTTTGAGCAGATCAGACAAAGAATGAAAAAAGAAAAATGCAGTTATGAAAAGCAAAACTTAGAAGGCAAGAGATAGAATTAAGTATAGAACAGGAAGTGAATGCAAAGGGTGGCAGCCTCTGTAAACAAGAAGGTACAATAGTAACATTAGAAATCAGAAAAAAGAAAGCTAAAAGAATGAAATGATATTAGGTAAAAAATAATGAAGTAAAATATCTTTTAAAAAGTCATTTAAAAGATAAAGGCAACTAAAGAGAAGTAATGCTTGAATTTAAAAAAGGAAATAGAAAATTTGAAAACTAAAAGTTGTATTCAGACCCAAGTTGTACAAAGAAATATATTTTCAAAATGAAGTTCGAATATTTGCAAAGTGAATATGAAAATGTCTACAAATGAAGCTTGCTTTCTTATCAATCTTCTCATATCTATCTTCTTATATAACATCTGTGTATGTCTAGGGAGATCCAAAAAACTACAATTGAATCTCGAGAACAAACATTTGCTGATTTAGTAAGGTCTGTATATTATTTATTTGAATACAATTTATAGAACTGGAGATATTTGTGACAAATAGTTGCGTAAAAAGGGTTTTTTATTGTAAACAAACCAAACAAAACGTAATATTTTGCATAAAGCACTCTAATTTATGACAAAAAGCTAGATATTTATATAGCAGATACTTTCATCGTCGAAACCTTCTGGTAGTTATCAAAAAATCTCTTCATTAATGGTAAACGAATTAAAAACAGCAGGTGAAAGAAAACACGGATAATCGCGGTTTCTATGATACATGTAGATGGCTCACGGCTAAAGATCTTCATAATATTCAGAGACAACTGCATCTTCTGGAAGCACTTGGAGCAACCAGACAACTTCCTCTCAGGATAACACTGCCAAGAAAAGTACGTAAAGAAATAGTTCCAAAGAAAGTTCGTCTGTCTACAATTTGCAAGCCAAGATCAACCTGCATCTTCTCAACAACCGAAAAACTTCACCAAACCCAAAAAGATGTGTACCAGATCCATGCCTCTGTATAATGCATACGGAACTGAGCGACTCGCTGACAAGAATTCAATACTGAGTCGCTGGTCCAAAAAATTCGACTCTCTTTTCAATGTAAGTCGTTCTGTCTGCCTACAACTGGATTTAGTGCAAACCAATCAAGATAAAACTGAACAAACTACAACTACCTTCAAAATCGAAAAAAAAACTCTGTATGTAAATCAAAAGAAGAGAAGTTGTAAATATTGACATCTCTCCGAAAGTATGGAAAATATTGAGAAACTTCACCAGTCGGCATCACAAGACAGCTATCTGCCACTTGCTATTTTCACCAGCCAATCAGAATTGAAGTCAATTCATACATTCACTTATATGGGTTGCAGATCCTCTGACGTCAGACTTGACGGAGATGACTTACCAAGGCTAACAATAAATACTACAGACTTTGCAAAATATATTATAAGGCAGAACACCAAAGTAAAAATCTATAAAACAACAGATAAGTTTTAACCGCGACCCTGTATGGTGCAGATATCTGGCCTATCACTATGATATCCACTCCTTGATTTATTCCATAAATACTGCGTCCTTACTCTTTTCAATATTAAATAATGCGACTTCATCACAGCCCAATGAGTTCTAGAAACTATCAAAGCAATTCATCTCGAAATACAGCTACACTGGATAGATTACGTTTCAAGAATGGAAGACCACAATCTCCCAAAGATTTCAGTTGTTCATAGGTCACCTAATTAGAAAAGGGCTGCAAGCAAAACATCAAATGCGTCTCACCTCCTGTGAAATCGTTCACGGACAATGATTTGTTTCGGCTGTCAACAGAAAATAATGGGAGATATCCATGACTAAAACCACTTCATCTTTCGAAAACTGAAATAGAATCAAAGTAGAGGGAAAGAAACAACTCCAAAATACTCACATTGCTGCAACGTAGCCAGCAACATTCCCTTGCAGTTACTGTGGCAAGTCTTGCTAATCTTCCATTCGGCCACATCAGCATAATTTCAGCAATCTTTGTTTGTAAAGCTAAATATCCAGAAAATTTTTTTAAAAGGGAGGAATTGTAATTTTTCTGCACCAAATAGATGTTGAGATATTTGTCTTTAAAATGTTTAATTTCGTAAAGCCCTAAAAATATTTGCATAGGTAAATTGTTAGGGAAAAATCATCAAAAAACACTGATTAAAATAAAATATTTATTAAATTTTGATAAATTTTCAGGACTTTACAATCAATAAAAGTTTGTCGAATAGTATGCATTGTTAACTACATTGTGAAACGAAAATAATTGTTCTATGCTTTAGAAAAGGCATTTAAAACCACATCACACCTCACAAAAAATTAAACAAACTAAATTCTGCAGCAGAAATTCAATCAAAGGAATAAATACTTGGGCACTTTTCCTTATTGGATACTCCAAAACATTTTTAAACTGGGCAAGAGATAAGAAAATGGAGACTATGCACATTGCCTTGCGAGAGGATGTGAACAGATATAAGAAAAGAAGCAGAAAGAGCATAGAAAATTATGTGGATGCAGCTATTCAGGGGTTCAAGGAACATATAAAAAGAGCAAAGTGAGACTTGTTAGAGCAACAACAAAAATAACATTAAGACAAAGAGGAAAACAAGAATAATTAGATCCAGAAAAGATAAATGATAAGGAAATAAACTACATCAACACTCCAGAAAGCATACGAAGGAAATTAGACATATAATGACCTGGATATGGCTGCAAAGAGAAACCTTAGCAGATCAATATCATAAGAATCAATTTTGTAAAAGCTAAAATAGGTAAGAGTCAGGAGATGCTAGTGTAAGCTATACGGATAGATAAAGCTGGCAACCACATGATTGTAAATAAGAGACTCAAGAGGAACACAAGAAAAGGCATGACTGGGTGGTGAAGGGGATCCACTGAGAATTGTGCTGACTACTAAGCTTTGACTATACAGACGAATGGTATATGTACAGTTCTGAATCTGTCTCGGAAAACGAAACACGCAAAATTATCTGGAATTTTGAGAAATAAAATAATCCCCCAGTCAAGGCCAGAAGACCCAATCAAGTATTAATTAACAAAGAGAAAAACTTGTCTACAAAACTTTAACATTTCAGCAGATCACAAAGTAAAAATAGTGGAATATTTTTAAAAAAATGGATAGATATCTCGACCTTGTCAAAAAGCTAAAAAAAAAATACTGAGCATACCAGTCATAGTCGAAACCCTTGGAACAATCCTAAAGTACCTGATGAACTGACTGGGGAAATGTGAGATCCAGGGAAAAATTGAAATTGTTGAGATTGGCAAGAATACTTAAAAGAATCCTGTAGAGCTGAGGAGACTTATAGTCACTTAATTCGAAACGAAAGTAAAGAAAAAGAATAAAATGGAGTATAAGTAAGTTTTCTAAGTATACTCTTATATAACCATCAGAATTGTCACTAATAAACCATATCGAATATGGAGAAGAAAATTTCCAAACATCAGAAATAACACACGCTAACAAGCTAACATATGCCAAAGAAGCATTATTAAAGAAAAACAGCTGACGAATACTGAACTTACTGAACCAAAAGAAAATGTTAAAACTGAAATGAAAATGGGATATCATGATTGAAAATACTAGATACGTAAAAGCACAAATTGATAATGATGAAAATAAAAAACACATAAAAATTTTATGTGAAAATAGACAAAAGATTTAGAACAATAAAACCTCTCAAGTTTTGGAAGAAGTAAATCGAAACAAACCTCATAAGAGAATTAATCCGACACACTGAAATGAAAGAAATGGAAAGAGTGGACAAAATTAAAAAATGATTGAAGGTGTGAAAATCATTATTAGAAAACAAACAAAACAGTCAATGAAATAATCAAGGATGATAATTTGAATTTAATTACTAATAATAAATTAATATACTCTGCTGCAAAAGTAATAACATCAATAAAAAAACTTAAGGAAAACTAATGTTAGCTTCAGTTTTCCTAGGTTTTTATATTGATGTTATCAAAATAAATAAAATGGCAAAGAAAGGTTTGATTTGGTCTGATTTAGGTTTTTTTTTTTTTTTTTTTGTTTAATGGCATATCAACCTTCGTGGGTAATTTAATGCCAAAGCCATCGTTGTAGAACAGCAGTGCTGAGGGGATAAAACAAAGAGAAGAATATTAAAACCATGCAAAAAGAATTATTAATCTTGGATTAGATATCAAGAGAAATAAAGTTGTAAACGAAGAGATTGTAGATGTAAATATAATATAAAAGTATAATATAAAAGAGGAAAATGACATATCAACTAATAACGAGATGTTAGATCAACGCATCCATCTTAAAGCATAAAAATATCTAGTGAAATGATGTTTCCGTTCTACACAAACTATTAGAATATTTGTTCATTAATTAAAAGCTCAATCGTCAAAGAAAGTAAAAAGTTCAAAAAAGAACTTTCGCTTTACAAACAAGATCAAAATAGGCCAAATTCCAAAAATTGAAGCTAAAAATACTTGACAAAAAGAAAAAAATGAGAGACTAACCAACCTTATGGGAAAATACTTACATAGTCAATATTTATTGTAAGCAAAAGCCTGATGTTTACAAAATTATGTCCCATAAGTAATTGTAAAGTTCTGCGATGAAACCAAAACAGAAGGGTTTATTCAAAGCACTCAAGAGTAAAATCGTCCAATAACTAGGTACTTATTTTTATGAAGAGAAGATTCAGAGTATTGCGTCTGAACAAATGCTGAGAAAACTTTCGAGCATCTAATATCTGACTACCTTTGCCCGAACTATATTTTGAACAGACTTGATAAAATTGTATGAACCAAAACTTATACCAGTGCAAATGATGTTATTGTTCACTCGGATTTCACCAAACATGCCAATCACTTTATAAAAGCCAACGGACCAGATGTAATAAAAGTTTTCAAAAAATTATTTCATCTCACTAGATAAAAACATCTCAACGAAAGAATTTCATAAACTTTCAACTACGGCTCAGATTGAGTAGTACAAAGTCGATTACATGATTGGTAAATTTGATTAAAGAGCCAATATAATCCTATAGTATTCTCCCTGATGGATTCCTTTTGAGCCAATAGCAGGAAGAAAAACGAGTCAAAAGTCAATGTGGAGACGGTAGGATCATTGCAGCATTTACCCAAGGGGATTCAAACACGTAACCTATGGACAATTTATTAATGTACCGCTCGCAGCATAATCATTTTGGAGACCAATATCTTCCTAAAAATTGGGTATTTCGTCTTTCTTCACTTTACTCTTAAGTAAAAATGAAATTTCATTTAAGGAGACAAATGTTGCAATTGTAAGCGAAGAAACGACGAAATTATATGCTTCTCTCTGCTTACCTATTATTTTCTCCCCCACATTTTTTCCAGTTATTGTTTATAAAAGGTATACTGTTATACTTTAAACTGCTTCTTTTATCTTTGCATAACGACGAGTAAACAAAGAAAGTAAAATTTACTATTCTGTTTTCTAAGTTCATAATTAAGGTCAGGAATAATAACGATGCAAATGAATTTTGCTTTTATTATAGGAAACGAATCACTGGAGGTACATAGGTGCCCTTTTCAATTTTTGCTGATGGGTGAAATTCGCATTGAATGATTCTTATCCGAACCTATAATCCAAACCTATGTCGTCAACGCCTAAGTAAGAAAATTTCATGTTTACTTGTTGCAAAATTGTAAATAAAACTTTAATTGCTATTAAGTCCTAAATTGTAATTTATTGATTTTCATTTTTATTTATTTTCTTCATCATCATCATGTCGCACCACCCGCACGGATCTCCCAGACCCTCTATTGCCACCCGTCTCTATGGTCCATCGCTCCCAGTAGGTCTTCAAGGCTACATCCTGTATCGGCACAGAGCTGTTGTATATAGGTTCTTACTGGTCATCCTGCCTTTGCTCGTCCATGGAGTACGAGGATCATTAAATAAGTTTCCAGACTTTTTCGTATGGGCACTTTTATTGATAGCACACACATGAAACTCTAGTCCCCTTCAAAGTAATCTCCTCCGGCTGCAATGCACTTGTTCTACCGTTCCAACAACTTCTGGAAGGCCCCATAAAGGTCATCATGTGTAAGCGTGTCAATGACCTTCGTCACAGCCTCTTTCATCTCCTCAATTGTCTCATAACGACTGCCTCTGAACTTAGGGAATAACCAAAAGTCACAGGGAGCAAGGTCTGGACAATAGGGAGGCTGAGGAACTGTCTTGATGCCCATCTTATTCAAATAGTTTGTGACAAGGATGGAATTGTGGACTGATGAATTGTCCTGGTGGAAATGCCACTGACCCGATTTGAAGAGTGCTAGCCTCTTCCGACGGAATCTCTTCCTGAACCCCCTTAAAACCTCAATATAGTAACCCTAACCCTAACCCTTGGGCCAATCAACTGGTGGATTGACTTCTTTACTCCTCCCACACCTCTCATCATCCCTCACAGACTCCATGCCTTCCTCGAATCTCTTATGTCACTCAAAAACTGATGCTCGATTCATGCAAGATGGTCGAAAAGCAGTCTGAAGCATTCCATACGTTTTTGTGTGGCATTTTTTCCAAGTTTAAAACAGAATTTTATTGCATATCGTTCTTCTAAAGTGTCCTCATGTCCAGATTGCATTTTTGAAATTTACCAGCAGTGACTATCAGGTTTTAGTAGGGTGTATTCCAATTTCTGCTGTAGCTGTTCATTTGAACCTGAAATCATAAAAATTGGTCAATGATCTTATAACATACTGAATTTTCAAGAGTCTACAACAATTTTTTAATTCCTGTACAAAAAAAGTCTAGAAACTTATTGAATACACCACGTATGTTGCTTATGAGTTCTTCCTTACTTCTCCAGCAGTGTTCCGCATGTCTGCTTCATCTAACGTGGATAGTTTTCGTAATGGGTGGTAGGTGGCCGTATAGCTGCTGCTATGTGGGGTGCTGCCTCCAGGACTTTTCAATATTGCTCGCAGCATTCTTGTATAGTTGCCGTCAAGCTTTTTCTCCATACGTTTAGTTAGTGTCCATGTAGTGCATCCATATAGCAGTATCGACATGATTGCTGCTTGGAAAAAACTGCGTCTTCTATATGACCGAAAGCCTATCGATAGCTGTCCATTCCTTTGCTAGTCATGTGTTGATGTCTGTCTCGATTGATGAGAGACTGCTTCCTAGGTAGGTGAACTTGTCCACTAGTTTCAGAGAACTACCATTTAGTGTGGAGATGTTGCCTCTTTGATTAAAGTACATGTATTCCGTCTTGTCTGCGTTGACATGGAGGCCTATGCCAGCAGCTGCTCGTTTCAGACTATGTAGCAGAGTTTCGGCTCGGGCGGGTGAATTTGCCAGAAGTGTTATGTCATCAGCGTAGTTAGCTTCCGTAATTGTTTGTGCGGGGTATCTTCTGTTTCTTTCCTTTGCCAGCTTGAAACCATTATCTTTCATTTTATCAATTGACGTTCTAAGCACGTAGTTTAGACAGATGATAAACAGGTATGGGGCTAATGAGTCACCTTATTTTCTTAGGAAAGAAAAAACTTCCCAGAAATATTCTTTACTTTAAATAACTGCAGAAATTGTTTAGGAAATTGTCATCTGTGAGATTACCACTCACATCTGCCAATATATTTCAGCTAATGTCCGCTAGAAGGCGTTGCCAAGGCAATAGATAAAAATGAAACGCGAAAATCTGTCTCTTTACCTGTAGAATGCCTAAGATACAAGACCTGTTTCGTTCTCCTGAACATGGACTGGTGGGGATTTAAAAAAGAAATATATAAATTTTGAAACAAATAAATTTAAAAAAATAGTTTCCCAGACAGGAAGCGAAATCGGCGCTGTTCCTCGGAAGAGAGATTTCCTGGAGCTAAAGAGAAATTCTCTCTGAGTAAGCTGTTATCATTTCTAGTGAATGGACTTGTTTACTCTCTGCTTCTAGTCGGAAGAAGGAACGTGCTGACTGGGTCCCAGGGCCTAGCAGCCAGCCGCGTCTTCTGCTAGTAGCCGCCCCTGCTAAACACACACATCTGAACACGCGACGAATTTCAAACTTATAACTAGCCCTGTAATGACTCTATCATTTACCTCAACGCCTTGTCTGAAAAACGCGACGATTTCTACTGGTTCAGGAAAACATTTTACTTTACAGAATAACCGTGAACCCCAAAATAAAGTTTGAATATTAAAGTATATATGCCTCTTTCCGTCTATCCTTAATTATCTTACAGCTTCCACAAAAAGAAGACAGTAAGTGAATGGGGTACGAAGAAAAAAGAATCAGATACGAAACTCAAATCATCTCAACGAACCCAACTATAAGATTTAACGAGGGGTTATTTGGTGGTCACGTAACACGTGACCACCAAATAACCCCTCGTTAAATCATAACCCCTGTTTCTCATAACACCAAATAACCCCTTGTTAAATCATAACCCCTTTTTCTCATAACACATTTCGTTATCTCCAAAAGAGTAACCTAACACAGAATATTTGGTAGGAAACAGAACAAGTCAATCCAAATGATAAAGACATTTAATTGAATAATATACGAGTAAGGGACAAAGTTTCCCCCCCCTAGGCAATACAAGAGTCACATGCGTTCAAGGAACAAATAGAAAAGTTTATATATCAAAACAGGCTGAAACTACTCACTCATATCAGATCTTGAATCTAAAGTAGGAAGGCTTCATGTGCTAACTGGGGAAGAGCAAAACACTCCGTCTGCTCAACGAAAAGTTCTGTTCGTGAAAGAGGTGGATTCTTGTTACGTGACCAAAAAGGATGCGTGACGTGGAAGAGTTCCTCAAACACTGTGACAAGGGAGACCACTCTGTTTAGTCTCCCAACAACAATTCATCGACAACCAATAATACGAATGATAATAAACGTTTTTTCTTAAACCCCATTGATATTGTGTCCCCAGCAAATGTTGTGTCGTATTAACTGCGATACCACTAAATAGTGAACAGCATACAGTATCCTAAGCGTATTTTCTTATACACCGATTTGTCTAATAATCTACGCAAAGGCAACTAAAGAACTCCCAGAAACTCATTTCTCTTAGAAACTTTGCACACACGTATGTACAATTAGCACATTTCTTCCAAACATCTTTATTCAAACTTTTTGTATCCTTTATATTTAGTTTGCTCAGGGAATAAAATATGTTCTTATTCGCTCGTAAATGTTCTATTTATACTGGAGAGAAAGTAATTGATGCGGGACCGATAAACACGTTATTTCAGTAAACTTTCGTACGATATTTGATTAACATCGGACTAGACAAACGACAATGACAAGAGGGCCAGATTAAAAAGGCCAGACCTTTATTGAGCGAATCGTACACGAACGGTTTGCATGGGTAAAGAATCGCTGTTGCCGCATCTCAGCGGTGTTGAAAGTCAGTGTGATTGAAAGGCGTAGATTCGTCGCTCTAAAAGTTCTTGGCGACAGTGAATCAAGAAGATCAGGATGGTCTCTGTGCCCAGTGTAGGTCATAGGTGTAGCTGCGTGGTCAGGAATATGGAGACAGTCGAAGAGGTGGACGCGTACGTTGCAGAGGCTAGATTGATCGATGTCCCAGTTTATTCAGTCCTTGATTAACCGAGGGTATATGTCGACGTGGCGTCGGAGTGCTAATGATTTTCCGAGCAGTTGTCGCTCGTAGAATGGAGTGCTGGTCGACTCGAGGTCTAGAACAAGGCTGCCAGGTAGAGCAGACAGGAAATAAATGTCTCCGGAGTGGAACGACGATTCGCAGTCGTAAAGATTACTTTCTATTATGCTTGCCTTAATTAGGAGTTTGTATTGAAAACGGATAATCGCCAGACAGTCAAGACGAATGTGGTCGTGTGGTCAGTGGAGGAAACTGGATCGGCTGAGGGCTGGAACGCCTTCCGCGGTTAGCAGGAACAACTGCGAACAAGATTGTGATCGGGGGTCGGCAGGAACGACTGTGAGCTGGAATGTGATATGCAGTCGGCAGAACCGACTGCGAGCCGGAACGTGACCTGTGGAGGTCAAGTTTGGCTACGAGCTTGAACGTAATCCGCAAAGGACAGGTTCGGCTGCGAGCTAGCACGCGTTCGCTTCCAAGTAGAATAGACGGCAGTTGGAAGGGACCGCCACAAGCTAGTTCGCGTGGGCTTCGGCTGCAAACTTGCATGTGATCCTCTTCGAGGTAGGATCAACAGCTGATAGACAGGATCACTACGAGCTCGCACAGCCCCGCTTCGGCAGTGGACTTGAGCAGGATCGGCCTCCTGGTTGGGTCGACCGTAATAAAGCGGGATCACGAGCGGGCTTGAACGATTCAACTACTTGGCAGGTTCGAACATGGTTAAGCGGGATCACAAGGGAGCGTGAACGTTCAGCAGAAGGTCGGCGCAGGCAGGAGTGGAGACAAACGAGTAGACCTGGTCATGCAAAGGTCATACTACACTTTGATCCTTGAGCCCCCATGACTATCTAGGCGCCTTTTATGACGAAAATGCTGCTGAATATAATATATTATTGGTAATCTACAGCAGCAAGGTTAAGAGTAAGCAAGCACTTTATTTGTGTGCGCTTTCTTCTAAAGTTTGGATGAACAAAAGCGTAATAATCCATGAGTTTATTACGTTAATAAAATCTCAGAAAAGACTTAAGTCCTTTATAACGCTTTTTATATTGGTTCTTTTGCGGACCCTAATAGAAAAATTATCGTCCCATAAAAAAGGCAAACTCAAAAATCAAAAACCAAAAGTTTTATTTAGATAAAACACGTTTTTTATCTTATCAGTTAAATTTATTTATTCTGTATTTTAAACATTCATTGATAAGATCCCAGTCCCCTGAAGAGAGTTGAATTCACAGATGTCAATTCTAAACCTCTAAAAAAGCTTAACGTAATTATTTTTCATTTATTAACCACGTCCTTAGAAATAAATAAAGTAAAAAAAAAACGTCCTTAGAAACAAATAAAGTAAAACAAACGCCAAGAAGAAAAATATTTTACCTTATTTTATCGTTTTTTGAACTCCAAAATTAAGGCACCGTTCGAACAAAAGAGTGTGGGAATTAAAAAAGATATAAAAAATAAAATTAAAATATTCAGAAGTAGCAGTTTCCGTGGAGGCCTCCGACAGGAAGCGAAATCCGCGCAACTCTAAAGAGATGGGCTTCATGACGCCAAATATAAATCCTCTCACCAAGCTATTATCATTTGCTAATTTAGGAAACAGGAGTAAATCTTATAAGTAAAGGGGATGTGGTAACAATTCAAATACACAATTGGCTGCATCAACTTCTGCAACCTTATTGAACGAGCACATTATCCTGGAGCAAGAAAATACCTGTACTCAGCTTAACTCTGCGTATCGACCTGTTTGCTTTATTTAGTTGTCTTATTTCTGATCTATAATACTGTTCATGAATATTTTCCCTTTTCCATCATGATTTAGAAAGCAGAAGCATTTTAGCCTACAACAAACACTGCGTACATGAAATTATTCGGGGGTGGAGAACCAGAGAGTCTCTAATATTTGCTTTGAATGTTTGATTCAGTTTCGAAGTGGTAAACCCAGGTTTCATCTTGTGTTTTTATTCAGCGTTAGAAATTCTTAGGGTTAGCCTTGAAGTGAGTCAGATAGTGTTCTGAAAATATCAGCCTTTTTCAGCTTGTGTTCTGGCGTCAGCATTCTTGGAACCCATTTTGCAGACAGTTAGCTCATCCTCAAGATCTAAGTTACAACAGTGTAGATCGAACCATAACTAATGCCCATGGACTTATCTATCTGCTGAAAAGTAAGACGTCAGTCATTCAAAACTATACGGTGAATGGCATCAACGTTTTCATCTGTGGTTAGGGTTTTTGGATGACCAGACCATGGCTCGAATTTTGCAGCCTACTTTTTCATAATTCCATAGGAAATTAAGCCCTCAGCAAGTATCCCTACCATATCCATGGATTTCCTTGGGTGTCTACCTTTCTTTTGCAGATACTTTATGACTGCTCGATCCTCTATTTTATCCATTTTTCGATTTGTCATACATCCCTCACCTTTGTATGGGCCTTATATGCACAGTTTAAAAAGAAGCTTTCTGTGTGAGACTTAGAACTTTTTGAACGATCATGGTATTCCCTCTTTTTTTTCACAAATGTTGAATTATCTGAATACATTATAAGTGCTGTAAGGGATCCGTCTCCTGGTTTCCAAGATTCCCAATACATTTCAAATAAAAGCACAATAAATGAATTAATAATTTCGATTTTTGTTAACATATATACATTTTTATATAACTTTACACTGAAATTATTATCAAATAGATTTTTAAAAAAACTGTTTCGATGAAAGCAATATATGTTTTAGACAGTACTTAGGTGTGTTAAAGTCTCAAGAATATAAAAGATAATAATGATATTCATGTTCCTGTGTATGTATGTATGTAATTCACATAGGAGTTATAACCAGACATATGGATGCTGAAAGTTTCGACGAAAAGGTCGGTGGCTTTTCGATATTACAGTCACCAAAAAACCTTTGACTCGCTTTTTATTCTATTTATATTTTTTTTAGTTCTAAAATGAAGAGAAAGCTGGTTGATTATGATTGGCTCTTTAATCATTTCTGTTACCATCAGACCTATTCTCTAGGAAGCCTGGATTTAGCAGTAATCGCAGCAAATGTTAAAAGATGACCATCAGATGATTCTTTTTTTGTGTGTGAACCTAAATTTAACGATTTGACGTCAGATTATAAAATCAAAAGCGTCGTTTTGATTTGTTGATTTTAAGAGGAATTGTTCTCATAGTACTGTTACCAATAGACACAAAACTTCTACAAGGTCATCTATAATTTTCCCCATTTGCATACTTAGCAAATGGGGAAAATTAATAAGACGATTAAACAAAATTTAAAGTTAACGGTAGAAAAACACCCCTTAAAACATCCAAAAACTGAATGTTGCTTTCAGAACTGTGTCAAGTTCATTCTCATGTCCAAGTTTAATGTCTAGTTGGTCATGAATAATTTCTCTTGGTTTGCTTGTAATTTTCGGAGGGTTTCCTAGCAGATTTTTCAAATGTTCTTTTCATTTCTGAAGTGTTCACTTGAAGGTTTTAGTTTGATCTCAAGCTTTTCCAACAACAAACTTCAATCATTTTCTGCTTTTGTTTATCATCTACAGAATTTCTGATTTTATTGATTTGACATTAAATGATTTGTACCATTTTGGGGAGCTGGGTGTTTGTTTTTTGTCGAGTTCTCTCCGAGTTAAATAGAAAGACAAAAATAAGAATTTTTTTACTGACTTGTTACGAAATTGTTGTTCTTTTAGAAAAATTCAATATACAAAAGGGAAGGTAAAATAGTTTAAAGATAGTTGCTATTCAAGAGAATGTCCCTAAAACGTAACACCCTACTTCGAGCAAACGGTCTAGTTTATACTAGAAAAGGCTAGCGAACAAAAATTGTAACATCGAGCTTCTTTAACACAGAACACATAATTAGTAAAGGAAAATATAGATATTATAAGAAAGAAATATACTTTAGATAATAATAAACATAAAATAATGTTAATAAAATGTAAAAAAAGAAAATGCAAGCAAAAGAGGAACCATTCATTCACTGAATAAATATATAAACTTCCGAGTTCGTTGAGCCAGCTGTTCTAGGCTGGTTTTCAATCGTGAAAACAATTTATCTAAGAAATGTTACAGCGACAACCATAAAATGTTATACTGTAATTGTATCTTTACTTGCATAACGCAATTCTGGGTTCACAAAACTATCAAGACTTAAAAAGTACTCAAATGAATCATACGTTAGAACAAAGAATTATAAAACACAATAATGTCTACAGCCACTATCACTGACGGGCCTTCTACTTATCTTCAAGAAATGTTATCTATATCTACCAGCCTAGAGAGAGGACAAGAGAAGGTGATACATAATTTTTTACAGGCATTGTGATAGCCTCACAAAAAGTTTTGCCCACTTCTATATTGGGACAACTAGCAGACGAACTGATGCCACTCTTAAACAGAAAAAATATTAATCAAACATCTGGCAATGGAAAACAACATACACATTGAGAAAGTGCACACCAGCAATGGCCGAATTGAAAGCGAGAAACCATAGGACAACCAAGTACACGCCTACACTTTCCTACCAAGAAATATAGTATACTACCACTGGGTCTCGACAAACAACAAGGAACATGCATATGTAAAAATATAATCTTATATTTCTATTCGTCGACGGTGACACTTGTATGGAGCAGGATAGCAATCGGAGAGAGAGTTTGCGCACACGGAGGAGCCGTCTTGAGTCGGAACTGCCAGCAGCAACATACTTCAGCCAAATTCTCATCCTTATATAGGTTTAAAACTTCCAGAGGACCCATACGCAATGTTTGTTTTTCATTGGTCATAGCTTACACCCACACAATGCTTGTTTTTCATAGGTCACAGTTTACACCCACGCAATGCTTCCTTTTCATAGGTCACACCTTGCGTCCACGCAATGCTTGTTTCTCATTTACCATGGTTTACATCCACGCAATGCTTGTTCTTCATTGGTCACAGCTTACACCACGCATTCCTTGTTTCCGGTTATCATTTTATTGATTTTACCTACGGATGGATGTATCCGTCAACAGCATCCACCGCGTTCATTGTAGGTAAAGGGGGTATATTACTGAAAGAGGCGAGAAATTTGTAAGGAGAATACAGACGACCCCGATGAGTTTGCCATTATTAAAAATCAACACAAAAATACCGGCAACAAATATGTCATTTATTATTAGGACAGGAGCTAGTAAATCAATAGCATATACATTAATAAACGGTGAGATAATATAACTTTCTCCGGGCTCATTAAAATCAGGAAATGATTCCTGTATAAAATGTTATAAACAAAAAAAAAAAACAGTAATGGCTCTATACCAACACAAAGGAGATCATTCAAGAGAACATTTATAGTTGCAAATGTTAATAATCTCTTATTAGGATTTGACTGCAATTACATACTCTACTAGACTCCACATCAGCGTATACAAAAACACGACAAATATATAATTCTTACATAGATATTGTTATAAATAATGTTTCAGAATTTATAAAGGATATAATGAAAAAGTTTCCAAATGTAATCCTAGCACGCAGTAATGATCTAATAAAATATGTATACAAAAGGATAAAAATTTACGTTTGCAAAGGCAAAACAACTGTTGAAAGAGAAAACCAAAGCATTCAAAAAATGGAATTCAATAAATTTCCAACAGAAGGAATTATATCACCATCAAAAAGTGTATGCACAAGTCTCATATTGTTCAGAAGTCATAGGGAGAATATCGCCGTTACGAGGATTATAGAACCTTAATCAATGGGTTTAAAAAGGACAGATATCCTCGTCCTAACATAAACTCAGTTGATGAAAAATTAACGAACAAAACCTTCTTGATATAAGCATATCATCAAATTAAAATTCATCTGAACGGCATACCAAAAGCAGCAATTATTTCTCCGATGGATCTACACACGTACAATTTGATATTATTTGGACTGACAAACTCGAGCTATTTTTCAATCTTGTATGGACAAAATATTACAAAATGTAGACCATGTTTTTTTGGTTTATATTGAGGATATTCTAATTGTCTGTGATAACCAAAATACACGCAACTTTTTGAATATGTTACAGATTTTACACAATAACACTTTTAGAATATCCCAAATAAAGTCTGAATTCGTGATAGATGATATTGATTTTCTAAGCTTAAGTGTTCATACCAATTTTTATTGACTTAAAACAAATTTCCTCCCCTAAAAACAGTTACAATCTTCGCAAATTTTTGACATCATTTTTTATAGAAAATTAATCCCTAATTTTGCTGACATAGTACTGCAATTTACAGAAAAAATAAGAAAATTTCTATGTTCCAAATTTACTTTAAATGACACCAAAATGGATACATCATCTTAATGTTAAATTAATATCCTTTACTAGCATGTCAGAAATCAAACTTTAATGACCATCAGTTGAAAATAGCAATTAAGCTGTTTTGACAACTATGCACCGATTGATTGATGACAATCTTGTTACCATTATGTTCTTACACATGCAATTAGAATACTCAACCTTCGATAGAGAACTACATGCAGTATATCAATCAGTAATTCAATTAAACACACAATTGACGGCAAACGAGTAATACATCAGATCACAAACAGCTGTGTATAGCAAAATCAGATCAACAAAGACAACTATCATTATTGGTTCGGTACAGAGAAGATATTGTACACATAAAAGGAAACAAAAATGTTGTTTCCGATTGCTTATCTAGACCTACCTTGGCGATTTACTTGCAATTGCTAAATCTCAAGCAATAAATTCTGAAACGGATAATTATGCTAATTTTAAAAATATTACATCGACAATTTATTTTGTGAAGTATCCACATCATTTTCAAAACTTTACTTGCCTAACGAATTACAAAGATCCATATTTGATTGAATTTATTCCTTATATCAGTCGGGCACTAAAGCAACCAGTAAGATGGTAAAAATCCGATTTTTCTTGCCGGTTATTGATTGACATATTAAGCAGTTTTGTTTCGAATACGAAGCATGACATTCTTCTAAAACAGATACAACCAAAACGCCAATACAATTGATAAATTTACTTTCAATTTGTTTTTATACTGTACATATACAGCCTATTGGTACACTCCCTCCAGCAAACGGATCTCAGTGATGCATATAACAGCTGATTTTATTTGCTAACATGCATTGATCGTACTACGAAATAAATAAAACCTGAACCTTTAACTGAAATAACATTAAAAAGTGTTACCTTTGAATTTATTAACAAGTGGATTACACACTCGAGTGTTTCAATACATGCAATAACTAACTGTGACAAGCAATTTGCAAGTGAACCGTTTGCAGAAATATCTAGACTGACAGGTTTTGGCAGATTTTGTACCACTGCGTATCATTCCCAAAACAACGTATCATTCCCAAAACTATTAAGACTGCTATTATGGAAAGAAAAGAATCATGGTCTGTCTGTTAGGTATTCGCGGTTCCCCATATAACACAAACTTTCCTCCTTTCTTTGCAATGACAGGAACACGTATGTTTCCAAAACGTATGGTAAATAATATTAACGAGATAGAGGACAGCCAACATTTACCTAAGGGATACATTCATATAAAAATCAAGACGAACGATCTAAACATTTTTTTTTTTTAATTCATACTGGAAAATTTTGTATGGATTAAAATAGAGTAGGTAAATCATTCGAGACACTGGTCCTTTCAAAGTTGTACACTACACTCAGAATCACTCTCTGATAAAAATAATGACATAAATAGTCAAGTTTCAATAGACTTAAATGTTATACTGAAATGGAAAAAGAAAATAAAAACAAGCAAATAAAAGCAAATTAAAGTAAATATTCTTATAACATTTACTTTAATTTGTTTTTATTTGCTTGTTTTTATTTTGTTTTTCTATTTCAGTATAACACTTAATAGTCAGAAATTATAAATGACTAAACCTTAAAAAAACTCCAAAAGAATAAAACAGTTATCTGAAATAAACATTATATATATATATATATATATATATATATGTGTGTGTGTGTGTGTGTGTGTGTGTGTGTGTGTGTGTGTGTGTGTGTGTGTGTGTGTGTGTTGGTTGAGGTCGGACTGGAGCATGAGTGGTGCGCACGGCGTGGTGACGACTGGACTCAATGTAACTATATCTATGACTTTCTTTGAGATGGTCATTACTTACTTATTGTTAAGAGATTTATTTTCCCATATTCCTATTTTCAGTAAAACTATGAAGCATCAAATCCCAGCTTCTCTTTCATCTTCAAAGTTCAAGAATTCATAATTTACCAAAGTGGAAAAAGTAGCACTAAATAGATTTGTTTGATTTCCAAAACTTATTCTGTATTATAGCAACTACCATACCTTGGAATGATTTATTATAATTACTTTAAATTTTAAAAGATTCATCAGATAGGGAAACTTGAAATAAGTTATTTCCTTAAATATTGAAGTAATGACAAAAACACCTTTGAGATACTGATATCTTATCAATCATAGAAAATTGCCCAATTGATGAAAATGTTTTCGCATTAAGTTTTTGTAGTTTGAAAGACTTGAATAAGTTACAGACACACGCAACACGCCTTCTGTTCAAACTGTCTCCGTTTCTTCGAGTGCTCTTTTTATAAAACCCGACTATCTCATTTGCATGAGATACCCGAGTCTGCGTTACTTTATGCGAGACTAAACGAGTACAAAAGCGACTGTGCGTCGCCATTTTGGCTTTTTTGTTTTTCCTTTTGAGCGACTGAAACGTACAAAACGCAGCCACACGCAAGTCCGGTAAGTCATGATTTTCCCCACACTCCCCCCTGATCTCATGATCACAAACAGGGAGGTGGGGTAGTTTTCGTCTTTGTCGAGTACTTCTTCGAAGGGGAATCACGCAGGCTTCATCCTCATGCGTACTTTCGTCTGCTGTTCGAGGTTCAACAGACGCCTCATCAGTTGGGAGGCTACTGGCATCGGAATCATAGTCGAGCGGATCTGAATTCAAATAGATTAAACGCTCACTATCCTCGGAATCGCTTTCGTCACTGGATGATAATTGCGTCTGTATTACAGGTCCGAGGTCTTTGACGTGTCGAGGCACCCCATCAATTTTCACAGACTGCGGGCTGATCACTTCAGTAATGCGACCAGTGCCATATTCTGTCGTGCACTTGCCGTGTGGATTCTTAACCCAAACCACGTCTCCCTTTTCATACATCCCTTTAGTCACCTCTGGTTCGGGGAGCGGGTTATTTTCAACACCTTTTATCCGGACATGGTATCTATGCAGCGCGTCAGCCGGCGCGGTGCAAGGTGAAACGTCATCCTTTGGGGTGACGTTGTGTCAATAGACCGCCTCCAATATCGAACAATTTTTTCTTGTTGTGATAGTCTTAACGGTCCTATGACTTCTTTCCACAATTCCGTTTCCACTCGGTGAGTAGGCACACCGAAACCACAGATGCACGTCCCAATTCCTCGCAAATTCTCGAAAGTCTTTACTTGTGAATGCAGTGTCGTTGACGGTCAGTATTTCCATCGGTGGGCCTCGCTCGAGAAAACATTCTCCAACTGTCGGATAACAGTGGGCGCATCTTGTCGGCGCAGTGGTCGCCATATTGCAAATCTAGTGGGGCCGCAGTCGATGATAAAAAATTCTCACCGTGTGGTGGGTTATGTCCATCGCCAATCTTTTCCAGTTATCCATCACACTAAGTCCTCCTTTTTTCCAGCGAACAGGAGCTGGATCTATTGATCGACAGGTTTCGCAGGCTTTCACAACAGAGTTAGCAGTTTCTTTAGACACTTGCGGGTCGACCAACCTTGCAAAGTATAAAGCCCGCTTCACATCCGGATGTCCACTTTGATGATGGATGTCTGCCACCTGGTCCTTATCCAGTCGTCTCCTCGCCATTGCGCAACTCTCGAGCACCAGCTCTTTTCCTTCCTTGAGCAAATCCATCCACCTGTGCGGCACTCTGGTAAGACTATCTGCGCGGTTCTGACAAGACTTCACGAGTTTCACGTCGATGGTCAGTCCATATTCTTTCGCCAGCGATCGCAAGATTCCTAGCCGTCGCCTGACTAGCATCTCGCCAGCTGCCCTCATGTTCACACGCGCTCTTCCAGTTAAAGTGTGGGAGATCCACCGGTGCACGCACGCCGAATCGGTGACCAAGTGTAACACTGTCGCCTCCCACTGAAAAGCCAAATTGATTCCTTTGATGGCCGCGTCCAGTTTAGCTAGAGTGATGTGTTGAGCGTCGTTAATTGGACGTAGCCAACATGCATCCTCAATGACCGTCCCGTTCGTTTCTAATGCCACTCCTGTAACTACAGAACTAGCATCCACCCAGACTGTAATTTCTTTACCGTCAGTACACCAGTTTCCACCAACGGGATCTGCTTCTCGTACTCTGGTCAAAGTCTCTGCTAATATCTGACTGAGGGAAGCGTTTTTGATCCTATCATCCCAGCCTTTTGTCACTGCAGTTGCCAGGCACTTTATAAATGCAACTGCCACTCTGAGCCACCCACATACGGGGAAGTGACCAACAAGTTTCCCGCAGAGAGAAAATATGCGTCGACGGGTTAATCTATTAGAGATTTCCGGAATTTGACTTCCTCGTTTCTATCGAAGATTGCCATCCTTTTCCCAGATCTGCAAGCCAAGGACTCTAGCTCCGTCTCTCAGTCGCACCGGATCCTTGGAAACCAAACCATAGTCCAGGAAATGTTGTTGTACTCGCGACACGGGAACACGGTTTTCATTAATCAAAATGTCATCAACATACGCCGATGTGGCACTTTTGATTGTATGGTCTTGAGATACGATAGCGTCTATAACAGACTTCATAATAAGCGGCGCCAAATCCCAACCGTGTAAGACAGAAACGCTGACCCCTAAAAATGACTGTTTGAAACGGCCACAGCGCCTTGTCAACGTGGATTTGAAGATATGCATTCCGCAGGTCTAGAAGCGACACATTGACTCCTTGTCGCCGCCTATCTCTTAATTTCTGCGCGCACACTTCTGCATTGGTAGTAAAAGCATCCACAAAACCGTTCAATTCCCGGTAGTCAAGCACAGGACGCACCTTCTGCTTCTGCTCCTGCACGACCACCATTAAGAATTAAACCCTTGGGTGGGCCAAGTTCTTCTTCTGAATATGGCAACAGCCATCCATTCCGCTGCCACTGTAGGATCTCGTTCTCGTAGGCATCCCTGGCATGACAGGGCACTGCGTATTCCTGCACACTATTACTCAGTTCGCTGGGAGAGTGACCGTTCGCCTATTTCCATGACGCAGTCCATTCTTTGTTCCTGCGATCATACGTCACACTAAAGTCCAGCTCGTCGATAGAGATGGCAGCACATCTGTTCAGCCCTCCAAAACGTGCTTCGCCTGATTCTGTCAGGTAAACACCACCGAGTAACTTGATCGCATCGATCCCCAATAGCAAATCGAAGCCTAACAGCTGAACTAATGCCTCGATGTCGACAGCCGGGACTCGGCCAACCTCCACTTTTATTTTGCCGTATCCTCGGCAATTCAGTTTCCTTCCGTCAGCTGTTAGGACTCCCGCTGATTTCCGTTTCCAAAAGCGACACACGGCTTTACTCACCAACGTTTGTGAGCACCCGGAATCAATCAACGCAGTGCACTCTTGCCCATCTACACGTACCTTCATGGAGGGAAGTTTCCTAGTGTTCAGTTGATGACTGATGCTGATGCCTCCTCCCCTTTGGCGTTTCCCTAGCACTGCGATGCTACATGTCCAAGGCCACTGCACCTGCAGCAACGCGTCTCACGACGAACCTTGCGCATCCGACTGTCCGGTTTCTCTTGGCGATCCTGCAAGCAGTCCCTCGCCATGTGGTTGGGACCACCACACCTGTAGCATGCAAATTTTCTATCGTCACTGCGCATCTTTGATTCTGAAGGTGTTCGACTGGCGGAGGTGGCGGCCAATTCTGCAGGGCCTTCGTTGTCAGTCATGACAGCTCTCGCTCGGATCAATAGCTGTTCTGCACTCATCGTTTCCATCCTGGATGAGGCACGTAGAAGATGTTTAACGTGTTGCAGTAGTCCAGAAACGAATGCACACGTTAATCAACGTTCGGGCAGCGGTCCCCCAACCAACCGGGCGAGTCGTCGTAGCTCAGCAAAAAACTCGTCCATTGTCTCACCCGGGCGAAGTTTTCGAGTGACGAACTGGTCATATGCATTAAATGCATCAGCAGCATACGTGGTTATGAGGGCCTGCTTGATCTGTTCTGCATCCGCTTTCTGCTCCGCACTAAGTTGCCTGTATATGGCTCAAGCTCCCCCTCGCAATCTCTATGGCAGGACGCGCTCGACATTCTTCATAGCGCAAAGCTCGCACACAAGTTCAACATTTTCGACCCACTCGACAATTGGCTTGTCAGTTGCAGCACCACTAAACTCCGGAATCAGCTGGACGTCGAAAATCTTGCCGTCCATCACCAAAAAGTAGTATCTCGCTGAAATAGCTTGTAGTTTGAAAGACTTGAATAAGTTACAGACACACGCAACACGCCTTCTGTTCAAACTGTCTCCGTTTCTCAGAGTGCTCTTTTTATAAAACCCGACTATCTCATTTGCATGAGATACCCTAGAGTCTGCGTTACTTTATGCGAGACTAAACAAGTACAAAAGCGACTGTGCGTCGCCATTTTGGCTTTTTTGTTTTTCCTTTTGAGCGACTGAAACGTACAAAACGCAGCCACACGCAAGTCCGGTAAGTCATGATTTTCCCCACAGTTTTCTTTGTGAAAAATATGGAGCAATAGATATTTAACAGATTTTTAATGATGATGTTACTGTTAACATACAATGAAAGTTTTTATGACTATGTTTAAATTTTGGAAAACTTATCAATATTTTGGAAACTTAAGGATTTTCTTAAAGCAGAAATATACAAGTTAAATCATATTTCTACACAATAGTTTTAGCTGAGATTTAGTGATTATATAAAAGAAAATTGCTGTAAAATAGATATTTCAAAAGTTTTTGCAAAGCTGAATTTTAAAATAATTTGAACAAGACATTATTGATACATTTTTTAAGTAATGTGTGAAGCTAATAGTTTCAAAGATTCAAATATCTTTTTAACCATGTTCTAAACATCAACCAAATGATTAAGTAACAGAAGAATCTTATTTTTTTCAATATATATATATATATATATATATATAAGTAAAGTAAAGTTGGCGACCATAGTCGAGGGTGACCCGAAGGCACCCTTTTCGATAGCTACTACACCAAGGTGTAGGGGAGGGCGCTACTCCTACCCTGGATTGCTCTACTTTACCCTTGATCCGTACCTTATAATGCCGAGTGTTAAGCAAGGAGGCATCAAGTACCATTTTTTTTAGTCTTTGGTATGACTCGACCTGGGATTGAACCCAGGTCTCCCGGGCCATTGGCGAACACTCTAACCGCTAGGCCAATATATATATATTACAAGAAGAACATTACCATTCTTGAAAATCCATAGGAAAAAGTTATAAATTAATAGAACAATGTGACATTCATTCAATTTACTAACACCTCTCAAAATCACAACAATTTTTGGAGCTTTTTCACATTTAAGATTTTTATTCAGTATGGGACAGCATCAACATTAATCCCTGCCAACACATCTGGCTCCATATGATAGATACTCTGTATTACAGGGTTTAAAGCTTTGGCCTTTTTAGATGCTTGTGTTGCTCTGGAGAAAAAGGTCATACAGATTTTGTCATGTAAATCTGTACCATAGATTCAGTCCTGAGGTCAGCAAGTTCTGTTGTAGGTATGTATATGGGCCTCATTATTTTAAGATTACTCTTATTAATATAATTGCACCTACACAGATTCACATATGTAAAGACTTTTTCTCCAAGACATCCTGGAAACATTAAGAAAAGGTTAAGAAATGATGATTAACTAAATAATGATTTTTGTATGTGGCTTCAAGTTGAAGTAATATTTATTTGTGTTAAATTGAACTTTCTCTTTTAATTGGTAACATTTCTCAAACTTATGACCAAAGTGATTTCACACTTTAAAAATGTTTGACAAAAGAGTCCTATCCAAGTGTTTGAGAAGTCATAATTAATTGCAATTATCATAATGTACATTGCAACTGTTTTAATCAAAATTCATTACTTCTTACCTGTGTGTAGGTTGATATTTCATATATCTACTTGCAATAAAAACATATTTCATATATCGATTTGCAATAAAAACATTTGTAATTCTATAGAATGTAAAATTAATATTAGAAAGCAGATACGGTGACAAAAAAATGAATAATCATTCAAAGATACGAGATAAATTATGCAAGAAACTAAAAATAAGTCATTGATATGAGAATGGACATTAGTTTTTCAAGCACCTAATATCAGTGTTAGAAGTAATTATAGTAATAGATAGTAATTATAGTAATATCAGTATTAAAAGTAATTATAGTAATAGATAGTTTGTTAAAACTTGTGAAATTGTAGGGTTCTCAATAAAAAAGGCAATCTTTATTTCATTCAATCTCCGGGTAGCTAATATAGTTCCAGTGATTTTAATGACGTAATAAAAATAAAAACAAAAAAACAGATATCAGCGATAACCACAAAAACAATAACAAATGATGAATTCCTATCTGATTGAAAAACAATAGCAAAGTTTTATTTTATGGAAGTTGTTTTCCACAGATAAATTAATGAAAAGTGAAATATACCAAAACAAAAAAATTCTAACATTAAATGAAATACTTGAGATATTAAGAAAATTATTAAAATCTTTCTTTTAGGCATCATTACTAATCAACTTGATACTTAGAAAAATAGATGCCCTTTTGTAAAACCACCACAAAGATTTACTGAGAGAAAATCAATGTGCAATGAATTGCATCATGAAATTTGATATGAAATATTTATTTTAGACAAAAGTATATGAGTAAATGGAAAATGTGTTCTATAACTTTTATGAATTCTTATTCTTCTTTTGCATCTGGCATTTTTCTTAGTTACTTCTTGATCTCAGGGTAAAGAAAAATAATTAGGAGGAAAACTTTCAGTATATATATATATATATATATATATATATATATATATATATATATATATATATATATATATATATATTGAGGCATATCAATACATTTTTATGCATTGTTTTATAAAAAAAATGTTCTTGATAGGATGACATATTTTGTATCATATGGCATTCACTATAATAATAAGAAATTCAAAACCAAAATTCTTTTACCATTCATTTTATGGTAAGTTGAAATCTGAAACATAACTGAATTCAAAGGAAATGAACATATTTTGGAAACCAGTAAGAAAATTAAAATGAAATATATAACCTATTCAAAAGACAACTTTTATCTGCATTTTTGAAACTGGTTTAATTGTGCATATTACACACACACACGCACGCGCATACACGCACGTACACACACACACACACACACACACACACACACACACACACACACACACACACACACACACACACATATATATATATATATATATATATATATTGAAAATTTTAAAATGATATTAACTGTTGCTATGAGTTCAACTAATATCTTTCACTTCATTTTTTGCTGACCAAAAGCAGATAATCTTGTTGTTCATGGAATTAATGATTACATATATGTATATATATATATAAATATATATATATATATATATATATATATATGTATATATATATATATATATATATATATATATATATATATATATATATATATGATAGCTGAATGTTATTTTTGTATAATATGCTACAAATATAACATTCTGCTATCATATTCAGCAGATTACCGGCTACTTGGATGGTTTGTTTAAAAGTTATTTCAAATCAAACTCAAAAGTAGCGATAAATTCTAAAAAAGCTAATGGATGCTATCTTACATTTTTTTTTTTTTTTGGTGCATTGCACAGTGAACTGAATCTATAAGTCATTCACATTGATTTTTTCTTTTTGAATAACTTTCTAAATACTTTTATATTTACAAAAATTCAATAAGTTCTTTTTGTTTTTATATAAAATATTTTTTGACTCTGTACGTGTGAAAATTTCCTTAAAAAAACACCACGAGGTCTTGATATTGGAACACGTGTAAACTCGAAATATGCCTCCAGACTTTGAGGCACCGGATTCCCGTGAACTTTGCATTGTGATTGACTCCCACTGTTAATAAGAAAACAGTTAGTGGACGGTTCGGCTTCAAAGTGAAAGGACCTGAAAGAGTCAACTTCCCCATACTGTAAATGAAAAAATAAGGTGCCACTTGCTTCCAAGGGCAAACCTTGAAAATGAACTAATTCAACTCCAAGACAACCCACGAAATTATATCAACGAAACACCCTTCAACAATTAGAAATTTTTTAGCACAGCTACCTTATTGTCACAAAGAAAACCACGAATGAATTAATCTACAACTGAATTAATCTGCGACATCCCTCCGAAATTTTCCAACTTGTTAACCGGACTCCGTGTTAAGTTAAGTCTCCGCAAATCACACCAAATTTGCAAAAACTATCCCTTTATCTGTCTTTCCTTTTTTCTTTTTTTTTTTTTTTTCATATTAAATTTGCTGTAGAATTTATTTGTCTTGTCTTATCTTTTCATTCAGTGTCTGAACTTGAAATTTGCGGTAATTTCCCCCACAAGCGAGAATTAATCCTTTTACAGTTTTAATCCTCATATACGTTGAATTTTGATATATTGTAAATCCCGAAATTAATTATACGTCCATAGTGATTGGAAATGAACACTCAAATTGGATGCTCCTAACCCCTGGATTTTTTCCTCGGATTATATATATATATAACTTATACCTATTATAAATTGGAAAATAATAAAAATATCCACCTCTGCATTTAGTTTAAATGGTAGATGTAATTTATGCCTAGAAGAGAAAATATGTATATTGAAATATAGAGATAGGAACCAACTAAATGTGTGAAAAGAATTAATGACAAAACGTAAACATAGAAATAAGTTCCTAATTTGATTTAATTTAATATCCTTTTTTTTTCTTCTTTTTTTTTTTTTCATCATACAACGTGCGATACCATGTGCTTTCACACGTTGTATGGTGAAAAAAAAAAGGATATTAAATTAAATCAAGATCCAAGCTTAAAACTAGGCTTAAAAATAAGGAGACACTCACATATGCGCTACACAGTCTGAAGAAAGGTAAATAAACGTGGAGCAACTAATAAATTTATAATAAAGATTGCTATACAAATTTAATACATACATTATGAAATAATCTTTCTTAGACAAAATAATCCAAATTCTATTACAATATGAATCCATTACTCATCATGATCAACTTTACAAAGGAAAAAGCGAAAAAATAAAATTACTAGAAGTTGGTTACGATGTGTCTCTTAAAGAGATATCTTGTTATATTAATACTAATATTAATAATCAAAAAACATGGACAATATTATTAAATATTTAATACAAACATTAATTCCATTGAAAATTAGAAACCAATGGATATCTTTAATTTAACTATAAGAGTTTTTTATTTAAACTAAACCTCAACTAACTAGGAACACCCGTCAATATTCACCGGTTTTTAAAAAATAAATAGCAGTTTAAACTCTAAGTTACGAATTCTTTAAGATAAAATAAAATAGAGGAATACATAAGCATTAAAATATAAAGATTTCATAAGGAAGTAAAAAAGCTTTTCTTTTGTCTTTTCTAGCCGGAAACGACGCATCCCAAGCACCAATGTATTAAACTCCATCTGAAGAAGGCTATAACAACCAGAAATGTGAATGTTGGTTTCTTAGTCCTGTGAGAGCGTCTATTTTCCACTCTGCTGCGAAAGGGAATCCTTGGTATAGACAGGTGGTTATTTTAAGAGTTATCCACTCTGGGAAACTACAGGAGAGTTAACTAGTCACACAACATTGAAAAATAGAATTCACATGATATGCTATGAATGGTTCGATAAATTATACATATGGACACAAACGTCTTGAATTTCCTGTATGATTACAACAATTTTTTTCCGGTGGATATATCGTAGCCGATATAACCACGCCAATACTAGGATCACTATGATCTATTTACTGATAGACCTAAAAAATCACAACTGATCAAGTACATTTGTCTTCGTAAATTCCTTTGTCATCAAGATAACCTAATTTCTATGACAATTTGCCGTCTCATCAAATTTCTTTTTCATAAAAAGAAAACATAATTTTCGTAAATTCCGTTCTCATCAAAATAACCAAAGGTTGACGATAGAATTCCTTACTCATAAAAACAAAACATAATTTTTATCTACACTACCCTTCAAAAACCCATTACGTCATTACACATTCGTAACGTATTAAAAAATCGAACTCGATTCCTTTTTCCCCTGGTTAATAAAACCTCTCTGACTTGTCTCTGACCCCAACAGGGTTACAATAAAATAGATGCAAATAGTATTTTTCATCTTCAAGAACCGACATAATTCATGCATTCCAGCAGAATGGTCCCTGGTAGAAGTTTTGTCATCAGTGAAGTTTTGTAATGGCATTCTTTTTATTCAAAGAAATTCTCAGGAGCTGCTATTTGATGCAATACTTTCGGACATGAATTAAACACAAAGCCATTCTTTTTAACTACTTTCGTGAATTTGTGCATAATTTTGTCATGCTCGTCTTCTAATTTGATTTAGACTGTGACATAAACTTACACTAGGATTGGTCATCTTCATTTGGAAAATGTCCTGAGATACACTCAATCCAAACGGTAATCGCTGGAACCAGCATATTCCATAGGGTGACTGGAATGCTATTAGCAACTGAGAGTTTCTATCCAGATGTACAAACTAATAACTGGCTTTAGCATCTAGTTTTAAAAATGTCTTAGCGCTTACAAAGTCATGTGATCCTATTTACCCAACCCCTCCGCTCGGGCAGGATATGACACAAGGTCAATTTTTAAAGCAGGTTTGAATTCAGAGTTTTCCTTCTCCTAGACTAGCTGCCTCACCACGGCTGAAGAACCTAGTCTGCCCTACTATTTACCCATAGCTGGTGGGAGAATGATTGGATTCATACCTTTCCCAAGGGTATTAGTGCTATGTGAAATGCAATCAGTCTTGTCCAGGAATTGAACTCGTATCGCCGTGTCCATATCCTGTGACGATAACCATTACACCACGGGCACCTCCTACAAAGTCATGTGATAGCTCTTTCATTGTAGGGATTTTGTGATGTCTTTTGATGGGTGTTAAGACATTTTGTTCCAGGTAGATTCCATCTTTTTTGTGTGCGTCAGATAGGCTTAAAACCTAGTTAGTTGGTTCTATCACTTTTATGATATGGCTTTTTTCCTGTTATCAAGTTCCTATTTTATAGTATCTTTTAATGCAATTGGAGTTTTCCTTTGAGGATCAATACATATTTGTCGTGGACAAATCGTTTCACAGATCTTGGCATAAAGCCAATTTCTGGGTATTCATGGATTCAATTTTATTGATTTATTTCTAACAGGGGTTTATTGTGCGTTTTGTTGTTTGCATTTTTATGATTTATGTTTTTCCTTACAGTTAAATGTTATTATTTTAAGTTGTTCTAGCGAGGATAGTCCTAGAACTACTGGTCTTCACCCTTAATGGAAGATGTTATTGCTCTACAATGACATTTTGGTGGGCCTATAGTTTGTAAAGCAGTGATTGTAGCTTCGTTGTTAGTGATTTGCATGAACCTAAGTTTTTTTTATATATATGAGCAGTAGATGCTTCATTAGTTTTGCCTAAATGAAGTTTCTATTGAAGTGTCCATGTGTTTTCTTTCTTCAGCAATTCCTTCTGGAAGTCTGTGGTTAGGGTATTAGCGATAATTAGTTATATTACATGCTCTCGTCAACCAATCTCTAGTATAGAATAATTATTTGCCAGTCACCTAAATCCGTTTACAATCTGGTCATCAAGTGAATATTCTGCTTTCTGTCTATATGACATTCATTTGTGACGATTTCTGTTCTAGTTGTTCTCGAAATTTACCGAAGATAATGTCAAGCGAACTTTTCTTTTCCATCGTAAGTGTCTAGGAGTCGTATCTTTTCAGTCCTTGTCACCAACTAGTAATAGAATTTTCCTTACTTGTTGATCTGCTTTTATCTTATATACAATTCCATTCGCTGTTTAAAAAGTTTCAACGTTTCCACCGAGTTTGGTGCTGTCAAATCCATAGCAGGAGTATTCTTTGAGGCCATGGTAAATATTTATGACCACATGTATACAGTAAGTGAATAGACACAGCCAGTGTCTGTTTCCGTATATGTGTGTGGATCAGGCGAGAAAAGAAGGGCTGTTTGCTTGGTGAGTGTAAGCAAAGAGAATAAGAAGGTTGAAGGAACAGTGGGCTGACAGGATAGAACAGTTATAAAGTTTAAAATGTTACAAATAAAATTTTCATTAAAGAATATTTTTCTTTAAAAACTTAATTGGGCATTTTTAGTAGCTTCGTTGTTTTAGACTAATCGAGTTTTATTCAGTCTGTAACTTCTCGAGCGATATTTTTATTGCTTTAGTTTTTTGCAATGCTGTCTTGTTACTTCTCACTTCACCGATTGTGAAGTCAAAAACTTTGTTTCGTTAATACTGGTTTTTGATTTTGGATTTTTGACGTTATGTGTTTTCCGCTGCCACCATATAGAATTTGGCTGAAGTTGTTAACCATTAATTAAGTAGAAATCGATGTTTCTAATAATACATTTATTGACATCACTCTAGAATTGGTTATCCGTATAAATAAAATCCATACAACAATCTATCATCCTGAAGCTAACGGCATAGTCGCACGTTACTTTCGGTGTCTTAAGGTACGTTGAAGTATCAGTAATCATACATTTTAACTTCAGAAATTCCCTTTGATCTTTGATTAAGAACCACTATTAAATCAGAATTCCAGAATTCTTCAGCTTAGCTTGTATATGGCACGAACTTACGTTTAATCAAAATAGAAGGGCCGCCTTTAGATGCATTCACTTTTGTTGACATGTTCAGATTAAAGATATCACAAGTATCACCATCATTTCCTTGACAACCTAACGGCTTCATTTATGTTCTGGAGTCTCCCTGAAATAGCAAATTTGTTCTTATGAAGGACAATGCAACTAAACATAATTTTCAACCTGATTACAAAAATACGTATATTATTTCATAACCTAACCAATATTTTGTATACACACTCTAAATTTCTTGACATTGTTCTCGAATGTCTTGCTTGAGGACTGTAGTGAATAATACTACACAGAGCAAGTGACATAGTTTAAGCAGTAACCTGGTATGAAGATTTCAAATGCGGTACCTAAACGGAAAAAATTGATCACTGCACAAAAGTATCAATTAATATCTTCCGGTTAGATAAATTAGTAAATTCTAGGAATTTAATTTCTCACCCAGCAAAAGCTCCCCGGCTTCTTTTTAAAATTCCAGAAAATTGGCTTATGTGATCCGTTTTGTAAGTCAAAGGCTTTTAATTCGAATTATTAACTGATCATTAATTCACTCTGGCTGAATCTGCTCTGCGGTAATTAACTTTTCGCAAAACCAACATAAACTATAATTGTATAATACATTTTAAATATTACGCAAACACCAATCTGTGTCACTCAATCAAGAATACTATTTCTTATAACAAGTTGTTTAGCATAACTTGCACTTAAATGAATAACGAGATTACATATTAAGTCATACATTTTCCACTTTTTATTTCACACATTTTTGTATGCTTATTTATGCTTTCGTTTTCTTCTTCCTCGTTGACAGCCGTTATATAACTTTAGTTCAGACACACGACAATTGTTGTGTAATCACAATTGTCGTTGTGATTCATGTATTTTGAATCTTATCCACTCGGTCAAAGGCAAATTTTCTGCCACTTTAATTTCAATATTCAATATTTTTCATCCCTAACAAAGCTTTTAAATACTTTTATTTCACTAGTTAAATTAAGATTTTTTTAAATTCTTGTGAAATACTTGAGAGAATGATTGTAATATTTAGGAGAAAAATATTCCGCTTTTAAAATATTTTGCATAAAATTCTTGTTACTCATGTTGCTTTGATAACTCTTTTATTTCTAAAAGAAATCAAGAAAATCAGTTTTTAGCTTCAATTTTTAAGGAGTATGATATAGTATATTGTTAAAAAGAATAATGGTTGCAGCAATGCAAGATCATCCAAAAATTATTTTTAATTTTTGAATGATTTTGCATTGCTGTAATCATTATTCTTTTTAACAATATACTATATTATGGTGGTGGTATCTGATCAACAGTTGCAAGTCTTCTCTCTCTACTTCACCAATGTTGTTCAAGTGTTTTCCAATGAGCATTAGTATGAAATCAATACAGCCTTACTTGTCTGCATTGATAACCATTATACCACCCATAATCATTTAATGTACATTAAAACCCTGTTAAAACTTGATAAATAGATTAAAATGATATATTTTGAGACACTTTTTGTCAACTAAATGAGAAAGAGAACTGTGGGAAATTGAAAAGTTCCCTAATTTTTGTTTTAACAAATATTGGGCGAGTTTTTTTTAAGTATATGATATAAAAAGAGAAATGTATGGACGATTGCTACACAGAAAATGAATTTAGTACAAAGGCCAACGCAGATGTAGGTCACATACAAGTACAATACATACATGACATACACATAACAGGTTAACTTGATGGCTAATGTTGAATTAAGGATTCTTAAAATTACTAGAATAATTGTTAGGAAAAGAAGATAGTTTGCATAAAATATCTTATTCTTTTTATCAATGAATTCAGTTTGAAACGATTGTAATTGTTATCACCTCAAAGCAATTGAATGGCGAAAATAACATTGGTGGACTGAAAAGCACCTAGAATTTGACATAAAAGAAAAAGATCTTGAATTTTAAGGATCCATTTGAATAAAGTAGAGCAACAAACAAAATAAAAGAATTACTCTGACCTTATTTCAAACATTTTATGGCAAACATTTTTACATTAGCGTTTTTTTCTTAATATAAGCCAAATTGCACATTATTTTTTTGTTATTCAGATAAATTTTTAAAGATTTATACATCTATTGAACTAATGTAAATAATATCTTTCTAGAATTCTTTTTTTAAGAGAAAATAAATTTCAAGTATTGTTTTAAATTTATCATCAATATTATGTCAATATATCAAAAATGAATATTTTAACTTTTAAAAAGTCATCTACATGCATGGTTTCAACTGTTTAACCTCATCTTTGTATTCTTTATATTGATAACACAACATTTTCATTGATCCATTCTTCTGTCACATTAGAAATTTTGTTCTAACATCAAGGGATAATTATGAGCAATGTCAGAACATCTTCTAGAATAATTATTTTTATTTTATGCTAGAAATAATAATGGAATCAATCTATCATTTTATTGTTTGATATCATATCAAAAGAGTTTCAAAGCCATGTTTGTTAACCTATTGATAATTTTTCGACTAATCTAAATGAATTTCATTAAATCAACACATGTCTTTAAAGTCAGCTTTCATTAAATTAGTTGAATTATTCAACATAAGTAACTCATACTAGATTATGAAAAACAAGATAAATATGTCTTTTCTTTTACTTGAGAAGTTCCATTTAATAAAATGATATCATAATATCAGCTTTGTTAACAACCCTACTCTATAAAAATAAAGAAGTTTATTTAACAGGCAAGAAAGAAATTAAATCATGTTATAAATAAGCGTATGGTAGCAAGGAAAGGACAAAACAGAGTTGAAAATCAAACAAGAAGGCAAGTGAAAAATCTAACAATTATATGAACAAACAAGTAACAAAAGGTTCAAACAATTGTGTTGGTGAATATCTGTGAAATTAAGAAGAAAATGTTCGTATTAGTATTGATAGGAACGAGTTAATTTTAGGAAATTTGATGTGTGTTGAATTGTAGTGAAAATCGAGAAGTAAAATGTTCCAATGTTTGTGATGGTAGGGGCGAGTAACTGACTTACGCGGTCAACCAAAGTTTATGTCGATAGGGAAGGAGAAACGTCGGCGTTGAAAAAGTGGAATGTAGATGGGATGGAGACTCTCGTGTGATGCAGCTTCCATTAAAGGGCTGTAGTAAGAAGTTTCAAACGAGTTGTATGATGTTGAATACTGCAGGCATCGCGGTCGATGTTCTTCTCTCGAGGTCTCGGAGCTGAGTGGCTTTGGAACTTTCCTTGACCATTTTATGTTTGCGTTTGGCTCGAATCGGCCCCAAAAAACTATGATGGGAAGGTTGTTGATTGGGTGAAAAAAAAAGGAAAATGATCTTTTAAATTGTAAATATAAAGTTACATTTCAACCGGATGGATGCGCGGAGCCTACCTGCGCAGCGACGTGTTTTATTCATTTTGGTTTCAGCAATCGTCTAGACAACATCTGGCTTTTGAAATGTACGTTCGTGGTGTTTTATTCGTTTGTTTATTTATTATTTTTGCTAGTGAGTTAGTTTGGAATGTATTAGTAAATCAGAAGGGATTTCTGAATATAACAATCATAAGTTATAAAATGCTTTCCTAACATTTCTTATGAACAAAATTGATTGGTGGACTGGATTAAGGCAAGATTAAGTTACTATCCTGAGATTCACAACCTAGACGTCTGATGCGTTATTTATTATTCATTCTTTATCTTGTATATACAGCTCCATAACAAAATTTCTATTTATAGAATATGCATTATCCAAATTATTAATTTTTTTAAATTGTCATCTGCTATTTTAACATTTGAGAATAAAAACTTACCCCCATTGAATAAATTTTAAACAAATCAGGTTTTACTGATTAAATGCAAAGGTTTTTAAAATAACCAAGAAATGTGTTTGATATCTATATTACACTTGCTGGAATTAGTCAATAGTTTTAGATAATATATTTATAGAATAGAAATAAATATTTGCCATTCTTTTAAATTGAAACAAAGCAATAAATATGAGAAATGAAAACAAAAAATAATTCCAGTTAAATAACAAAATAATAAAAGGAAAGAAAGAAAAAATCAGAAATGAAATGTTCTACATAATAGCATGAAAATAAACTAAATTTATAATGGAAAAGAAGTATTTATATGAATATTACACAAGCCAAGAAATTCATGCTTTTTATGTTCTTTTTCAATGAGAACTCACAAAATGGATGTTACAAGAAAGACAAAGAATTTTGTAAAAAATATATAAAAGAGAAGCGGAAATAGAAAATGAAGAATTGTTGTAAAAAAAAAAAAGGAAAAAATATTTATGTGATTAAAGAGATAAAATTATTCTCTTCCTTCATGTATATACTGATAAGATTTTCTTTTCTTTTTCCGGTTTAAATATAATTTAGGAACAAAGGTTCTTGATTAGAATTAGATAACATTGAAAAATAGTCAGACTGTTATTTGAGTTGTGAGTTTTATCCGTTTGAAATTGTTGGGTATATGTGAAAAAGAATAAATTTTTAAAACGTAAATGCTTACACATATATATAAATGTATATTCATATGCATTATATAACACATTTTGGTTTTTAGAATTAGAATTAGAATATGAATATGTATGTACATCTCTCTCTCTCTCTCTCTCTCTCTCTCTCTCTCTCTCTCTCTCTCTCTCTCAGATGGTTATTTTTTTATTGTGTATACCAGCTAATTTTCCTTTATTAATCTTGAAAATACTTTAGGAGTATCAAATTTATTGTTTAGTCTCTTACTTAGATATATTTATTTATATACTTTTTATTCATTTTGACTAAAAGCATGAAACTTATTCCAAAAATTAAATATTTTTCACATTTTATGCCATGAACGTCTTCATATTTCAGAATTAATTATTTTCATCAATTTTTATTTTTTTATAGTTTATTATTAGAATATCCTCTGATGATCAGCAAGTATATCCTAAGCTTTAAACTATTAATGTTTTTTCAAAGCCAAAATTGAATATTCAACAGAATTTGTAATACTAAATTTTCTATAAAGCTTCATATTAATCAAAATGTGAAAGCATGTCAGAAAAAGATTGTCAAATTTTTGTGCATTCGATTTCTATAACATATAGATAATAAAAACATAAACTAGCAGAAATTTTGAGTAATTTGGGTTGGTGTAAGTTCATAGTTTCCCCATGTTTTCTGGAATTTGATGTTTAGGCATACAAGCCTGCTCTCAAGAGAAATCTCAGCTAAATGTTTACCTTTTCTGTTAGGAAAGTTGTGTAAACAGAATTTTTTTTTTTACCAATTCATGTCTCCACTGATGATCAGAATTTTGCGTTTAGAAATGTGTTAGACTAGGAAAGATAGCTTATAATAAAGGTGATGATAAAGGTGTTTTAAAAAATGGGAATTTTCCAAGTTTTAGCCTATTATATATGATACTGACTGGATAATTTGTATGGCTACAATTTAATGAAGCACTTGAAGACAAAGCTAGATAGAAACTGCACAATGATGCTACATGCTATTTTGAATTAGTCCTGGAAGCATCACCCCACAAAACAGCTGTTGTAGGGCCACTTACTTCCTATCCCACAAAACATCTAAGTATGACAAACAAGACACGCTGAGCACTGCTAGAGAAGCAAAGACAAATTCATATTTAGGTTAACAGATTACGAAAACAATTTGAGAATATTTGATTTACAATTTAAGAACTACAATTATGTTTGAATTATTTTTTAATAAACCTATCACAAAAAAACTTTACTGATATTTCCCTCAGCCTTAATCATACAAATCAATCTTATCCATCATTTTCACTTCTGGATTGATAATACTCACATTTACAATCAGAAATCTAACTTTGACCTTAATCTAAGTACAAATGATTAAACTCATAGAATAACTAAAATATTGCTTTAATCTTTTCAAAAATATAATATATGATATTGATTGGATAATTTGTTTTGCTTCTGTAAGATTTCAGAAATTAGCGAGTCATTTTTATCAATTTTCCATTCAATCTAAATGATATATCTTAAAATAATTCAGTATTTTTCGTGTTGATATAGAATTACAGCCAGTATTGTCTCTATATTAAACAAAATGAAAAAGGCAATAATTTCATAAGCAAGCAAAATCTTATAAAATCAATGTGTTTTTTCAGAAACAATTGCAAGGTATTTTGTTTGCTTTCTTTCTTTTGTTCATTTTTACAAAAGGTAATTCTTTTTTCATATTTTGGTAAACCATTCTACTTTGTACAAAGTTCAAATAGAATACTTCATCAGCCTTTAAGCACTGAATGCTCTTAAAAACACAGTCAAACCAACAAGAAATCAGAGGTTATTTCCTCCAAAGTATTTCTGTACATAATAATTGGTACTATCACATTTTTTTACATTGAAAAATAACAAATGTGTGTCATTTAACATACTGGAAATTCTGAGCCAAAAACTTTTTTGCATTGTTTAAAACCTCATTCTATAAGCGATATCTTAATTTCAGCAATGACCGACTCGTATATGAACAATTAGCAGTTATTTATTAAGAGCTTCTTTCTTACTCTTTGTAGGTAAGCTAGTTTTTCAGTTATTGTTATACATTTTTCTGATTGAATTAATCATGTTATCATTAAGCAACTTGAAATCTATTTCTATGTAACAATTTATTTTATGTAACAATTCATTTTTATGTAACATTAAATTTTTCTTATAGCATTTGAAATCAATACAAAAAATGAGGTCATTACTATTCTTTAAAAGTAGGTACAATCAAAATGCACAACGTTTTTGATACCAAATGCAAGAATAAAATCTCTTAACCAACCACCAGAAACCTAGTAAAATTTTTTACTAATAAAAATAAAAAGACAATACTCCCAAAATTTCTGGAGCTTCTAAATAATCAATTTTGAATTTTTCTGAATATTACTAATGAACACATTAATCCTCAACCTAAAAACTATAACTAAACCATCTTAAATAAAGAAACACACACGTTCAGAGTGATTAGAAACATAATTAACAACCAACAAAAAACGGACCTTGCTTCAAAATCAGGAATTTACAAAACAGCATATAGACAATTAAAAAAGGCATCAGCAAAACTTCCAGAAATTTTACTAATAGAACAACTGGACTTAAGATTGATTTACAAATGAACAATATGCTTAATGCTATGGTACATCTCAGGAATATGTATGACCTTAACTTTGATATAATTAATGTCTTTAATAAATGCCTAAAAATTTGTCAAGGTGAAAGTGCGTAGAAAATATGCTGATCCATAATATTACAACTATCTATTTTCAGCCAGAATTCTTTGATATATCTTTCTCTTCACGAAATTAACATGCAAAGAATGTGGAACACAAAATACATAACAAAATATTCAATAAAATGACTCATATAATAAAGGCTAAAACTTATACAATACAGTATATCAAAAAGATAAAAGAAATAAAAACAGCATGCTTCTCTCTCCTTCATCACATATAAACTTCATTTCAGCAAATTAAAATTTTACTTCTGATGAAGCTATCCTTATAGTAAAACATGCAATTTAATTTTCCATATTGTCTTTCTTTTCTCATATATCTGGAGTTCAATCTCAGGTTGAGTCATACCATAGACTGAAGAAATGGTACTTGATGCCTTCTAGCTTCATATTTAGCATTATATGGTATGGATCAAGGGTAAGTAGAGTAATACAATTTTGGACATTGAATTTTTTTGATAATATTTACTTTTCTGTTCTACTATCTTCTGTCATCTTTCAGGAAAATTCATAACTCCATCTCAGAATTATTCTTATATTTAAAGAAATGTGATCTTCCCAGGAACTGAAACTTTTCATTTAGAAAAACCACTTGCAGAGCTTGAAATAGATCTTAAGGAGCAATATATGGCAATTAAGGGTAAATTTCTCAATCAAGCTTGAACAATTCTTTCCTGATCACTAAATGCTAGTTGTTTAATATTAGTATTATTCTAGTGGAATATTACACCATCCTTTTAACTAATCCCAGGTATACTTAAGCAGAACCTGTTCAATTATTTGGTTATCTGGCACAAACTCCTTTCCAATGACAATCCATATAAGTAAAGTTAGCGACTGTAGTCGAGGACAACCCAGAGGCTCAATTTTCAAAAGCTACGACACTGAGGTGTAGGGGAGGGTTAAGCAAGGGGGTATTAAGTACCATTTTTTTAAGTCTTTGGTATGACTTGACCTGGGATTGAACCCCGGTCTTCCGGACCATAAGCGAACACTCAACCCACTTTGGCTAAAGACTGGCTTTTAGTACGGCTAATGTTACTTCCCATTACTTGGTTTCTTGCATTTTTTGTTCTTATAAAGTATTCATTTTTCAATATCCATCTCATGTAAGTTGTAAATCACAAATGAAATACAATTCAGTTGGTTTGTTTTGATTTCTTTACATAGAAGCAACTCATCAAAGTGACTAACATAATTCTGCTAGGAAAAAGATGTTTAGGGCTTGGTTTGAATATTTTGAATGTTTCTCATCTTATATAAAATTGATTCTTCTTGACTAATTTGTTTTCTGAATCACTATCAATGGCAACTGTAAAGCATTCTTCAGCAAGAAATCTGCTAAAAATTTTGTCAATTGCTTTTAATAAATAGTTCATTGCAGGTATATTCTCCATAAATTTCCCAAATGTACCAAAAATATTGTTTATTTTCTTCTATCGTCACTGTTTAATCAATGAAAAATTTTGTCCATACTAACAATCATATTTATATTTTTCAAAAGAGATCTTTCCGAATGTTTAGTTAAAATTAATGCCAAATAATGACAAAAATAGTATTAACTCTTTTGTTAATCATCTCAATTTCAATTAGATCCATCAAAGTCTATTTTCAAATATCCTCATTAATTACTATCCTACTTGAAAATATTGTAAAGTGCTAATTGACAGAACTAAAACAATTTGATACATTTTGGGTCAAATTCTTTATTTCACTTCATAACCTTACATTAACTATGGGGATTAGAAATGCTGCTAAATGAAAGATGTGTAACCTTTACCTTATTGTTGCATAGGTCCTGACTGCCTTTTCACTCTGTTGCTTTCTTCTTGACAGCTTGAAGCACACAATATTAACAAGAATCTTGCATACTACAAGACATTTGGTTTTATCATAGAAAGATAACTGATATATTCACTGGCTTGATTTAGACATTAATGAGACAGAAGTAAATGTAGATCCTTGAAATGAGAAAATCTTGGTATTTGATTGAACTTCTGACTGAAAATGATAATTTTAAGGCCCAAGGAAAGTTTAATTCACTTCCAAACTTTTAGGTAAGTTGATCAAAGTTCACAAATGTTCATACAGACAAAAATATTACAAAAGTTTTTATTAAAAGCATAGGTCTTCAACAAATAGAATGAAGTCAAAGTTAATTTTTTTGCTTTTCAAGAACATCTGAACAATCATCATCAATACATGTTATAATCTAGTTGATGATTTATGTTCAGATGAATTTCATATATTAATTTGTGAATAAAATGTTCAAGTGTACTTTGATCATCATGAAAAGTTCATGTATCAATCAACATGAACCAATTTTTGTTTCTGTCCAAAAGTCAAATGTTTATCAAGTGTAATAAGTACTGTAAGATTCTTCAAAGAAATTCATTATTGCTGTATCTGTAACAGGAATATCAATAACATTTTCTGTAAGGCAATTGTCGATTTGTTGTGAATTTTTCTCCTTTATGTTGAATTTTCTGTCTACTATAATTTTTGCAAGTAATAATTTTCTTTACATATTCTTCTAAATATAATAATTTTACAGCATTTTTTGTCTTTATTATTTTTCACTGTTTTATAATTGAAATGTTACTGTTATTTTACTTCATATAGTGTAAAATTTGTGCAATGTCTTTTAACAGAATTTGATTATATTCCTTCAAATTTTCTATACTTGGTTTGCTTGAATAGTTTTCTGACAGAAGCATAAATGCTGCCACTTTCCACTTGTATACATTTTATTTTAACTTTATTCCAAATTGAAGAGTTGGCTTTTTGTCTATGAATATGATCTGCCATGCTAGATTTCAAAATATAACTATTGATAACTTTAGCTCAAAACTTCAGAAGATATATCTCTCTATTCTATACTCCATCATCATGAAATTGTACACACAATTATTAGTCAGTTTTTTTTCTTTCGAGTTCTAACTTTTGTGAGATAATTACACAGTGTTATTTTATTATTCAAAACTGTCCCACAATCATATCAACCACAAATTATTCATAATCTCTCAGCCACTTCATTGATATAAGATTATCAATCCAAAAGAACGGTTGTTTTGCAGTGATACTGAATTTTATGTGTCCATTTCTAAGAAATTTTATTGAAAGCCTTTTATTCCTGGATGCAATTTATTCCTGAAGAACTCTCAAACCTAAGACGTCAAAAAATACAGTAAGACTATTAACTTGTTATATAAGTTTTAATGACCTTAGTGTAAATTTCCTCCATATGTTAATATCTCAACATCTTAATAGATTTTTTTGAGAAGGATTAATCTTTAGACCAGAACTGTATTTTTCATCAAAATAAACAAATTGGGAAGAAACTATATCATCCTTTCTTTTTTTAATTGTTATTCTCTACGGAATCTGATTTAAGAAGATTATTCAAATGAATTTTTCTCATTGATGCTAGCATTTTCAAATTTTGTTATTCATAGTAAAGTGTTTTTATATATTATTGTACTAAATAACAAACTTAATACTATACACATCTTCACCAAAGGTAAGAAATATTGAGCCACTTCTACTAGGTGATTTTCAAAACAGCTTATTTGATAAGCTCAAGGAAAATAATTACTACTCTCTCCAGAAAATTACATGGAGTACATTATTGGTTCATATGAATTAATCTTCTGTTTTGTTTCTATATTTTTCAGTTTATTTTGTTGTCTTCAACAAGAGGTTTTATATATGAAGTTTTTTCTGCCTCGTTGTGCATTGGACTTATCTGTGAAAAAGCACTATCTTTTAATTTCTAAATTAAGCTGATCATCAAGAAAACATATTTGTTGACTTCCTTTGTCAAAAGAAACAAATGCCAACCTCTTTCTTTTTAAAACCTTCTTTCTTTTACTGTTAATAAGACATCTGCTACAATATGTAATGCACATTAAGACCTGTGATTCTTTGCAATCTCCTGAGCATAGCACTGTGGATTCCAGGTAGCCTCCCAGGGGAGAATAATATTTACTGATAAGGTTAACTTGCATATGTAAAAAAATACTTAACAAAATAAAAAAGGTTCATATGCTGAAAATATAGAAACTTGCTTGTCAGAACATAATCTTCCTCCTTTTAAATGAGATAAGTTTTTTCTTATCATATACACATTCAAATTTATTACACAGGTAGGGAACACTATCAAAGCAATTGTCTTTTTTGGGAATCCTTTTTGAGATGAGGCTTCTTAATCAGAGAATTAATTCTTATTTATTGCCCTCATCTTGGTAGGTTTTTTTTTTTTTTTTTTTTTTTTTTTTGTTTGTTTCTTCTCACTCCGTTTCAGCCAAATTTCACCACTGGCCTTCTTTAGGTGATTAACCACGGATAGGAATGCTGAGTCTTGTAACTGTATCCCCGGTAATTACTACCTTCCATAGTTGTTGTCTATCACACCACGTTTTTGACCAAGTAAACCTCTGGCCGGCTTGGGTAGGAATTGAAACCGCTATCTTCTGAATGTTCACCTGGAACCGTAGAGACTCAACGCTTCTATCCGCTGAAGGGCGATCAAGATTGGATTTTTTGGTCTTATAAATCCAATTATTTGTTCTCCTTTTCTGGTCTTCCATGGTAGGGTCCGTTCCGAATTTGTAATTGTCTTTTTTGGGAATCCTTTTTGAGATGAGACTTCTTAATCTGAGAATTAATTTTTATTTATTGCGGACTTTTTTGTCCTCATCTTGGTAGTTTTTTTTGGGGGGGTTTGTTGTTGTTGTTGTTTCTTCTCACTACGTTTCGGCCAAATTTCACCTCTGGCCATCTTTTTTTTTCTTTAATCTGAGAATTAATTTTTATTTATTGCGGACTTTTTTTGTCCTCATCCTGGTAGTTTTTTGGGGGGGAGTGTTCTTCTCACTACGTTTCGGCCAAATTTGGAAACTAGAAAAAAAGAAAAAAACTACCAAGATCATCTCAAAAAGGATTCCCAAAAAAGACAATTACAAATTCGGTACAGACCCGACCATGGAAGACCAGATAAGGAGAACAAATGATTGGATTTATAAGACCAAAAATCCAACCTTGATCGCCCTTCGTGGCGCAGCGGATAGAGGCGTTGAGTCTCTATGGTTCCAGGTGAGCATTTTCAGAAGATAGCGGTTTCAATTCCTACCCAAGCCGACCAGAGGTTTACTTGGTCAAAAACGTGGTGTGATAGACAACAACTATGGAAGGCAGTAATTACTGTGGATACGGTTACAAGACTTAGCATTCCTATCCGAGGTCGCGGTTAATCATCCGAAGAAGGCCAGTGGTGAAATTTGGCCGAAACGTAGTGAGAAGAAAAAAAAAACTACCAAGATGAGGACAAAAAAAGTCCGCAATAAATAAAAATTAATTCTCACTCTCAATGTAACTTATAAAAACGTCTTGTTTAGTCTTAAATACTACGAACTGATACTACCAAAAATAAAACTTAAAATCATTCAAATAATATTTTTAACCAATGACAAACACACAGTTTAAACAACTTCTTACAAGGCAAAACAACTGATTATAAATGAGGAGCCAAGTGAAATTGAGGCATCCATAAAATTTAAGGACAATTACTTTGTCCTTAAATTTTATGGATGCCTCAATTGGTAGTGCCATTACTTGGCACTAACAAAGAAAAACAGCAGTTTGTTTGCTTGTGAGGATAAGAATATGGGGAGGACAGACACTGGGAAAATGTCGGCCATAAATTCATAGAGAAACAACCGTATCTTACTACCCTCTGCTAGAGCAAGTTAGAGGTCATTAATGAATTATAAAGTCCAGTGGGTGTTCTGATAGTTTTAGTTAAGAAAAAAGATGGCAGCTAGCGATTCTGTGTAGATTTTAGACCCCATAATAAAATTACTAAAAATAGCCCCCTTTTACTCCAGATTACCGACGACATCTTGGTATCTTTGGAGTCGGCAAAATGTTTTTCAAAACTAGATTTATAATTAGGCTACTGACACCTTGAGTTCAATGAATATGATAAAGAAAAAGCATCGTGTACATGTTACCGTGGATATTTTTCCGTTTAACGTTTTGCTCTTGGGGCTTGCTAATGCACCTGAAGTATTTTATTCAATAGTTTTAGAGAAACAAGAAGATTACGCGTTAGGATATTTAGATGACAATTTGGGTATTTTCAGACACAGTAGAGAACCACCTAAAACATATACAAAATGTTTTAGGTAGACTGAGAAAGCACAACTAGAGAAATATGAGTTATTTAAGTCAGAAACATAATATTTAAGATTTAGGATTAGTAGTAAAGGAAGTCTGTGAGATTACGATCAATTCAAGGCAAATCATTTAGTAACTAATCCCAGTACTGTAAGAGAAAATAAGGGGTTTATCGGAATGTGTTCATATTAGAGAAGGTTTATTCCGAATTTTTCCTGTATAGCTGAACCATTAATTAGTCTGTGTATGAAGTATGCCCGTTTGCACTGGGCACACATGTCATGTAGCGTGTGATCACCGAAAGAAAATGCTCTCGGATATGGTTACTTTTGTCCCCAATAACGATTATAAATTTTGCACCGATGCATCAAATTTTTCTATAGGTGCTTGTCTAGTTCAATATGTTTACTATAAAGGCAAGGAAAAGAAAATTGAGAGCATATCAATTTCCTATCATACAAATCAATCGTGGTCACCGATAGAAATGGTATATACCATATATTATTCGTTACAAAAGCTCCATCACTCCAGTGTTATTTTTACCTCATACACAAGTTACTGCAATACTTGCGGAACTCATCAATGCAGAATAGGAAAATTTGGGTGTGGGCTTTGAGCATAGCGAGGTACAATTATAGAACAAAATAACTACACCTCTAGAATAACGTTTGTGAAGACTTGCTATCTCGTTCTTTGGGCGCACGAGGACAGGAAACGGAGAAACAATTAGGGATAGATAATAGAGCCTATGAAGTTAGTCATTAATTCCAATCATTTTAAACTTCGTGAGTTTTAGTCCCATACTGTAGAATATGAAAGACCAGTATTACTAGATGTAAATATAATTAGATAACAGGAGGTAAGGATATTCAGTTAAAACAGAAGAAATACGATTACGAAGACGTGTACTATTTGTCTAATCCTGACAACGAGCCAGTAACGAGATTATATATCCCGTCACAACATCGTAGAGTACAATAAGAACCATGTGATTAAAGAGAAGCTATTCCAAGCCATAAAACAGAAATATTTTTAGCCAAACCTTTTGAGGGGAGTCGTTGAACACATGATGAATAGGTATATACCAGAATCTGATATTTCACCATTCTCTTTCGCAAAAATCGCTGTAGATAAGATATTTTCTGGGAATCAATACATTGTAACACTCAGAGATATTTGGAGTGAGTGGCTTGAATGTTTTTCAGTCCCTAATAAAGTTGAGACAGTCAGTTTCCTATTAGTAGAAGAAATATTCACTAGATTCGCTACCCACTCCAGTTAGTATCTAATAATGGTCCGGAAAGTATTAATAAAAATTATGAAGAAAACATAAGAATTGTAAATACATCACTTGACCACTTCTTTTTACCACCCTTGAGTAACGGCATATAATATATATATATAATAAAGTCCAAGATACACACGGATAGGCTCCGCGTTCCAATTCGTGCCGGCTTGGCAAAAGAGGTCTCATTCTTTTTACTCCTGTGGTTTCTGGTCAATAACCTTCAACTACTCCTCTTTCAGTGCGTCTACTGGTTGCTGCTATGTGTATACGTCATAAGTATACTGTACGTCAAACACGTCCGGTGTACTATTGAGATAGCCCTCTTAGAAAAACACCATGATTTTAGTCGAAAACTATTTAAAGGCGAAACAACGCCAAACTGATGGATTAAGTAGTAAAATTAAGGTTGTGGATTTTAAGTGGGGAGAGTTCATTTGTTATAGGAAAAACCAAAAACGTGGAAAATTTGATAAAAAGTGGAAACCTAATTGCATAATTGTAAAAAAATAAACTGGCCAGGATCGTATAGAATTAAAGGCTGGTTAAAGAACAGCGTAGTAAAAGCACAAGCAGAACACCTATGTACAGCAAATATTGACAAATGAGATCTATACGATGTTGGTCAATCTGTAAGGAAGGCGACGTTTGCTGCACCTATCTATTCCGAAACATTAGATAATGATTCAAAAATCGACAAAAATAATTATCCAAATTTCTTATACTATTTGAGTGGATCGAAATGATATATTTTAAGTTTACAGGGGTAGATTTTATTGCGGGTCATCTAAAGTTCAAATGTGCGGACGTATAAGTAAACTCAACTCGTGACCTGATCTAACCTCTGAAGATCGTAGAAATTTCTTGTTAATTAAAAAGCCTATTTTTTGGTTCGATGAAGAATCTTTCGGCAAGTTAGTGTTTGATCCGATTTTTCGAGAATATACTAATCTATGTGTTTGCTGATTGGCTTAAAATATTTTAAGTAAGTGAAGTTTGGATCCTTTTTTCTGGAATATTCTGATTTACGTGTTCTTAGCAAATTTAACTAAAAATAAAAAAGTGTGGATCCTATTAGCGTCAAATGGCATTAAAAGACAGCTAGACAAGCGACGAGAACAGTGATAGAGAGGAAATGACGAAAAGTGATCCAAACGGATGTACTTGGGAATTAAAATAATGATAGCGATTTTGAAAACATGGACGATATAAGTGAAGGTGATAGTAAGGAGTGAATGGAACTATGAAAGAATAGGAAATAAAAGTTAAAGACGCATAAAAAGTCTAAGAAAAGTAAGAATAGTGTTAACGACAGTTATACGACTTACCCGAGTTCTACAATTAACCATCAACCCGATAGATTTAGTTACGGAAAAGCGTTTGGTGATGTTACTGATAGTCAAAGTTTAAGTCTAAGCAAAAATACTCAGTAATTACCGCAATTAAAAAAGTAGATATTACGGTAGAAAGTAGTTGATATATTTTAAGCGTTTTTGGGTAGATTGGCGTTGTGCTAAGACCATTTTGTGTTAGAAATAAATATTCCTTCAATATAATTCTGCAATATAAAACAAAACTAATTATGAAATTTAAATAAATTAATAATAAATAAATAAATAAAAATTCTCGCAAGTCTTAATTTTTATGAATAATTAAAGGGACGTTTTTTATTGGTTGAGAATAAAAAGCTGTCTTTGTGTATATATTAATTTTATGAATAAATTAGCAGACGTTTTTTAAAAGAAGCAGTCAACTAAAACTTTTCAACAAGGAAAGACAACGCTTTTAAATGACGTCGCTTCAATTTACCAACGTTTTTAAAAAAAGGGAATAAAACTTCGAAGTCAACTATTCTTCAAAAAAAGAACATCAACTTCAAAGCTAAGTGTTAATTTAATTGTGCTTTTGTTCGGGTTTATATATGTATATATGTGTATAAGTACTTGAATATGTGCAATTGAAAATTTGACTTGGCTACGTGTTCATTTTTCTTCTAGAAGGTTTACATAAAAGTAAGTATTATGTTGGATATAATTTTCCAATATATTTCGAAGAATAATTTTATTCCTAAATGAATATTTTTGCAACTGTTGTTATAGTAATGTAAGTATTAATAAAACTTATAAAAACAACACCGAAATAAAACTTATAAATAAAAAAAGGTGAAACTGTACACGTGTGCTACTGTTATATAAATTCAATTATTAAAATGGCTTTAAAGGAAGAAATTACTATAGAGGGAGTTCTCTCTAACCTTTATGGGGAAAATAAAGCTGATGAATTAACTTCAGAACAAATTTTTAAAAAAGCGAAATAGGACTACTCATAAAAGGAAAATAACCGTGTATGTAAATTTTTTAAAACAAATGCATGGCAATGGGACTCTTACTTCTTCCTTGTGTCAAAAACAATAAAAAGCCATTGATGAAGAGTCTTTGAAGGTTGATAATTGGAATGAAGTACTTAATATTTTTATGCAAAATACCGATTATAATATCAAAGACGAAGAAAGCTATAATCTAGAATTAGACAGTCAGGCCGAATATTATATAAATAATTTAATAATTATAGACACATATGAAGATTATTTAACTAGTGAAAATACTAAAGCATCGGCAGTTATACCTATTAATGAAATATTAAGTGATGGAAAACCACCTCCTTTAACTTTTGGTACTTTTAATGGAAAAGAGAAATATAAATTTGCCTTTCATAATTTTTTAAATCCATTTAATAATGTTATTGATTCAAAGAAACAGTTATCAGAATCCGCTAAACTCTCATATTTAATTGGATATTTAAGGGATTATGCTTTAAAGCAAGTAAGTCATTTGTCCCTATTTGATTCAAATTATAAGGTGGCCTTAAATTTATTAAAGGAAGAATTTTTGGACAAAGAATTTATAATTGACGAAACTCTAAAGAACATACTGAAAGCTATGCCTAGCGAAGAATATGATCCAGAATCCTTAAATATTAAATATCATTTGTCTGAAATTAAGTCCTATTTATATGAGTTGCAACAATATAATGTTAATTTTTTTCAAAAAGGTTCTTCTGGAAATATTTTAATTAGTCACAAGATAATGAATAAACTACCTAGAATAGTAGTAAAGGAATTAATAAATAAAATTAATAATAATTATCCTAGCTTAGAGCAGATATTTAACAGCTATAACGAGATTTTGAAAACTTTAATTAGAACTGTATCTGGCAAAAAAATTTAAAGGATAAGAAAATTTCAAGTGGCAATAATAATAACCATAGATTTGAAATAAAAGCAAAAAGTAAAGTACCTACGATACAAAATTTTACAGTAGGAGTCGTTAGTAAAGGTACTAAAATGCTACGGAAACTATGCATCAGAAGGACACACCATGGGAAAGTGTGAAACCTATCCTAATTATGAAGCAAAATTAGCTAAAATCTTGGAATTATCCTAATGTACTAGGGTCACGTCACAATGAATCTGAATGTTATGGAGAAAAAGGCAAGTTAAGATTTCCCTGTATATTATGTAAAAAAAGAGCACATAACTCCTTTATGTCCAAAACAAAATAATGGTTCAAAATCAGGTAGTGTTCAAACCAACTTATGTTATGCTTTAAGGAATATAAACATATGTAATTTGCTATCAACAATAACTTTGAAATTAAAAAGTAGTAAAAGACAAAGAAAAGTTAGATGTCTTATAGATTGTGGTAGCCAGAGATCTTTTATTACAAAAGAAGCTACTCAAGACTTATGTCCAAATTATGATGAATTGTACTCATTTGAACAAGTACATACTTATATAGGAAAACAAAGTAAAATGTTTAAACAAATGTCTACAGGAATCAAATTAAAGGATAGACTAGTTTTTGCTCCTTTATTGATAGATGAAAATATGAATATAAACTATAAAATACCCGGAATGAATACAGTAATCAATAAATTAAAATCTCAAAATGTAAGTTTAGTTGATAGTTCATTTTATTTAAATAAAGACCATGTGAAAATTGAGTTGGATATGTTGGTGGGTATAGATATAATACAATATTTTTCATTCTCCATAAAAAAGATTGGTGGTGGATTTAACTTCCTTATAGACGATAAAGTAGCTCCGGTCGGGAATATTTTAAATTTTCTCGGTTCAACTGAAAGAAAGGACTTGTTTGATTCGCAATTGAAATCAGTTGAGCAAAATAATACAAGCAAAAAACTAAGACTATAGTAAATTTGATTATGGATCCCCTTAAGTCATATTTTTATCTATTAGAAGATATTTTGTCTGATAGTGAGGTAGATAATGGACGAGAAAATCTCTTTAGTTTTGAATCAATGGGAATAAAAACTAATAATCAAGAACTTATCAACAAATTAGAAAATTTGAAGAAGGAATTCAATTAATAGATGGACATCATTATGTAAATTTGCCTTGGTATTCGGATAGAATTGAAAATTTTCCTTCTAATCATTTTATAGCACTTAAAGTTTTGGATCGAACAGTGGAATTTTTTAATAAGAAGGGATTAATTAAAAAAATATGAGGAAATCTTTGGTAACCAACTCAAAGATGGAATCATTGAAGAAATAAAAGTTCATCCCCCTAATTATAATAATTATACTTAGATTCCACATAGGCCCATAATAAGAACAGCAGAGCAGGTAACAACTAAAATAAGACCTGTGTTTAACTGTTCGTTAAAGACAAATAAAGAATTGCCTTCAATTAATGAAGCAGCTTATACAGGCATAGATTTAATGGGTTCCATATTAAAGTTGTTATTTTATCTAAGAGCTAATAAATATGTAATGCTCAGTGACATTAAACAGGCTTTCTTGATGATAAAATTAGCCAGTGAATATGATAAAAATAGGTTTTGTTTTTTCTGGAAGAGAGGAAACAAGCTTGTTTGTTATAGGTATAAAACTATAGTGTTCGGGTATACAGCATCACCATTTATACTAAATTATATGATGGAACATCATGTTAAATCTTACCCAAAAGATAAATGCAGTGAAATATTGGGTAACAACCTTTATGTTGACAATTTAATGAGTAAAAACTTATATAGGAAAACAAATGATATGAGAGAAATGAAGTAGTTCTATAAAAACTTTTATGAAAAAAGGTGGCTTCATATTGAGATCATGGAACTCCAATTCAGATGAATTAAGAAACTTAATGGAGGCCGGAGGTGGATTAGTAAAACATAACTGTCCAGATGGAAAAGTGTTGGGATATAGATATAATATTAAGAAAGATAGTTTAAGCTTAGCAGCTTTTTCGTTGGATGAAGCAAATACTATCAAGTGCTATCACAAATTTCAAAAGTATATGATCCCCTGAATTTTACTTTGCCTGTCACAATAAGAGGTTGGGTATCAATGAGAAAAGTTTGGAAATTAACTATAAATTGGGATCAAAAAGTGCCTAAAGAAATAAGTGATGAGATGAAAGTAATAAGTAAAGATTTTGAAATGTTGACTGAGTTGTCTTTTCCAAGAATTGCAATTAATGACAATGAATCCTATGGTTTACATATATTCTGTGACAGCTCTACAGAAGCTTATGGTTTTGCAATGAGTGCATACACAAATGAAAAAGTAAGTTCATTTTTATTTGCTAAATCTAAATTGTCTCCCTTAAGGAAAAGAAATGAACATAGTGTACCAACTTTGAAGCTAATGGGAGTAATATTGGCATTAAAATGTCTTCCAACAATAATCAAATCCTATAAAAATATTCAATTTCAATTTATTAATGTTTATGTAGATGCTCAGATAGTTTTAAATAGGTTAATCACAAAGGAAAGTAAAGTAAAATCCAAATTTGTTAAAAATAGAATATCTGAAGTAAATGGTTAATTAAAGCTCTTGAGGATGAATTTAAAATGCCAATAATGTTTAAATATGTGCATACTAATCAAAATCCAGCTGACATGTTAACCAGGGGAATATCTTATGATAAATATTTACGAAATAGAAATTTGTGGTTAAAAGGTCTAAGTTGGCTTACTAATGAATTTAAAGATTGGCCTAAATATCCTTTAATGAGTATATCCCCTGATCATAAGAGTAAAGTAAATGTTAACTTGAATCAAATAGTTAAAGTAAATACTGGAATTCTAGATATTAATCAATATTCTAATCATGTATGATAAATTATTGAAAGTAACAAGTATGTTATTTAAACCTTTTTGTAAAAAATTAATGGTAATTCATTACAAAAGGCCAAAATGTATTGGATAAGGATAGCTCAAACAGAAAATTTCTCAAAGGAAATTAGCTTTTTAAAATTACAAGACAAAAGTAATACAAATATCCCTACTTTGGTCTCTAATTTAAATTTATTCCTAGACTCCAATAGAATTTTAAGATCCAAAGGAAGGATAAGTAAATGTTTATATTTTAATTATGGTATATATAATCCTGTGTTATTACTCAAGGGAAATAAATTTACCTCCTTATTTATTAAACATTGTCATACTAAAGTACAGCATATGGGAACAGGTACAACACTAAATTATTTGCGAGAGCAAGGTGTGTGAATTCCCAGAGGTTTAACTGCTGTAAAAGTAGAAATAGATAATTGCACAATCTGCAAAAAGTATAATGCATTGGCTTATAAATGTCCTAAAGTAGCGGATATACCTAAACATCAAATGAATTTAGTAAAACCTTTTAATCATGTTGGAGTTGACTACATTTTTGGGTCAAGGATGAAATAAGTGGAGGTACAGTTCAAGTGTTTGTTTTTATTTTTACTTGTCTAAATATAAGACCAGTCCATTTTGAACTGTTACCTGATATGTCAACCCAACATTTTGTGTTGGCCTTTCAAAGGTTTTGTAATATGAACACCTTACCTCAAATATTGTATAGCGATAATGCTAAAACTTTCATAAAAAAAGGCCTTGACTGGCAAAGGAGTTTCAGGACGAATTGGAAAGGTTAGATATAAGACACATTAGAATCCCTTTATATTCTGCTTGGGTTGGCTCTGCTTGGGAAAGATTAATAAGAGTTCTTAAAAATTGTTTATTTAAGACCATAAGATCTAGACTTAGTTATTTTGAACTTTTAACAACATTATCCAATATTAAATTAGCTATAAATTCTAGACCTTTAACTTATTGATCAAGCTCTGCTAATCTTGAATTTATAACACCCAACTCATTTTTAAGAATACATAGAAATTCCTCTTTAAAGTAAAGATCTGAAGAGAGGAAGATGTATGGCAAGAGCAACCTGATCCAAACTCATTGAATAAAACCTTGGAATTGCCGGAGGAATTAATAACAAATTTTAAAACCTTATAGTATGAAAATTATTTATTAAGTCTAAGAGAAATAAATGGGAAAATAGAATAAAATTAGGGGATATAGTATTAATCAAATCCATAAATAAACCTAGACCCTTCTGGATGTTGGGCAAGGTCTTGGAAAATATAATAGGGGTTTGACAATAAAATAAGAGCCGTCAAACTAAAGCAAGGTAATGGGGCAATAGAGTATCACTCAATTTCCAACCTATACCCAATGGAAATAACCTGTCCCCAAACTGATTCTCAAATCCCGGGTGGATGTCGAGGATGGTCCTAATAAAAGGCCTGAGGATAGACCACTTTCAACAGTAAATAATATAGATAGAAGTAGCACGGACAAGGTTCTTGTTCAACCTGAAGCTAACATCTCGGTTAGACCTAAACATAAAGCCACAGCAATATTTCATCAAATGATGAAGGAAAAAATTGATTATCTTTAACAATATAGTAAATAAATGTTGCTGTAATAAAGTAAATAAATAATTGCCCGAAATAAATTACTGCAGTTGAATTGCAATAAAATAAATTGCAATCTTTATGGGGGAGTATGTTAAAAATAAGTATTCCTTCAATATAATTTTGCAATATAAAACAAAACTAATTATAAAATTCAAATAAATAAATGATAATAAATAATAAATAAATAAAAATTCTCGCAAGTCTTAATTTTTATGAATAATTAAAAGGACGTTTTTTATTGGTTGAGAATAAAAAGCTGTCTTTGAGTATATATTAATTTTATGAATAAATTAGCAGACGTTTTTTAAAAGACACAGTCAACTAAAACTTTTCAACAAGGAAAGACAACACTTTTAAATGACGTCGCTTCAATTTACCAACGTTTCAAAAAAGGGAATAAAACTTCGAAGTCAACTATTCTTCAAAAAAAGAATATCAACACCAAAGCTAAGAGTTAGTTTAATTGTGCTTTTGTTTAGGTTTATATATGTATATATGTGTATAAGTTATGGGATACACATTTTTCTAGTTTTAAAATAAGCAATAAAAACATACTTAAGAACATTCTAGAAATTTAGGATCAAAACTGCATTAGCATTTAAGCTACATTTTTGTATTTTTCAACCAATCAGCAAAAAACATAGGATAAAAACATTCTAGAAAAATAGGATCGGAATTTAACTAACAGAAAATATTTAGGCTCGAAAATAAAATAGTAAAATACAAATCTGATTGGTCAATAAATGTCTACGCGCCAAAATTTTAGGACGATTCTTTGATCCACTAGTAGGGTATAAGTAACACAACAGTCAGCGAATCATTCACTAAGCCACGAAGTCAGTAAAGCAGTAGCCGATACTCTGTCCGGCAAATTCCTTTTCTTCCACTGCTAAAGTTCATGACCTAGCGACAGATGGCCGTGAATCGCGTTCAAAAGAAAAAACCGGCAAACTTTCTTTCATCAACGCGACACGCTGTCGCCACAATCATAAAACACGATATGAACTTAATGTAAGAACGACTTATTTACGGACTCCGTTAACATCTAAACATACATACACGTGTAAACAAATTTATTTTCTTGCCAAACTTTATTTTCCAAAAGGCCATTTACACATCATGTTTTTTATTTGATTTCACATTCTGTTTTATGTACATTAAATTTTGGGGGATTAAACATATCTACCAAATATGTCCCCCCACAAGTTGGTGACCTTCCGACTGGTGAGAGCACGCAACCACACATAAAAACAAAAAACAAAAACAGCTCTCATTTTTTAAAAAAATTATTACAATGCGTGTTCATTTTTCTTCAAGAAGGTTTACATAAAAGTAAGTATTAGGTTGGATATAATTTTCCAATATTTGTGAGGACTGAGAGAAAATAAAAAATAATCTGCCAACATTCAATTTTGATTTAAGGTGTGTTTACTACTTATAACAAACTCAGAATGTTAAGTTTTGCTTCAAGTATTCCTACATGTGTCAAGTAACGCTGTCCGGCGAGGAATAAACAGATAGAAATAGGAAAATTAATAAAAAAACAATTTTCGCAAAATAGCATAAAAAAGATGAAATAGATAGATAGATAGATAGATATTCAGACAAACTGGTGCCCTATTTCTCAGGGGATCTTTATAGACTGATGGTGGACAATCAACTTAAATTTGGTCAAAGGATTTTAAGTTCTGGACAACGAAAAATGATACCGATACAAAAGTAATATTTATCCAAACTCCTACCAGGGAGGATTTGACACAGGTTCATTTTATTGTGGAAGGACCAGGTGATTTTTCATTCACCTCGTACAAGTGTTCCAGGTTTAGGGAGGAGCTCCAAGAAAATTCTGTTAGTCTATGTTACTGTTAGACTATGTTAGCGAAGCTAACATAGTCAGCTACTAATAACGCTACCGATAGCCATTCGGCTGACAATACTACACATTCATTTAGGGCCTATTACTACTACTTATAGTTTGAGATTTATTTTCTCTGCCCACGTGGTCATTGTCAACATTGTTATTGAACGAGAACACTAAAGTGGGAAGATATGTACGGTCTAAATGTTGGCTAATCGTCTTTTCGCGACAAATGATATACTACATTGTCCATGATAATATACCTTTATTTTCAAACTTGCTGGCTTTGTCTCTTTATATTCTACGTTTAATCTCTAATATCGCATCATCAGCTTCTTGTTCCATAATTATATATATGCTAGTTAAGGAAGTTTGTTCCTAAGCTGTTCTGGGGTCTCCTACTCTTTGTACGTTGTAAGCTGTGACGTTTGAAATGATTAGAATTAATTGCATTTATCTCATACACCTTATCATTTATCTCATCTTGTTTCTCATCTTCTACCTTCAACCCGGTATGTCCATAGACCGCGATAATATATATTTTCTTTCTTGTAGATATTCTGTTCTACAGTTGTAGCATGCAATGGCTAAAGCCCATACCTAGATTTTCTTTATCTTCAAGGGTGAACGTAAGTATTTCAGATGTTTATGGCTGGTGTAGATAGTAAATTTTGTATATAAAGGTAATGATTGAGTTGCTATAATGAGAATCGCAAAACTTCTTCGTCTATTTTCGCCGATTTCCAGTGTGTCACTTATCTTGTGCGATAGTAAGTATATGGGTTTTTCCACTTTCCCTTTTATTTTTTTTTTTGGTTCATTTAAAACTGATTGTGTAAGTTATGCACTTATTGCTAGATCAGCGGCATCTATATAAAGTTTATATTCTCAGGGTCTTGGTATGCTAATGCTGTCCACTCAGCTAGCATGTTTTTTTTTACCAACAAATGCTGCCTGACATTCTATTGAAACAAGCATATTTTCTCGTTAAATTAATTGAGCTGTTAGGTTTTGGTAGAAAACCTTGGAATTAGGCAGGTTTTACGCCGGTAAAGAATCCCAACGAAAAAGTAGTAAAAGAAGAAAACGGCAGAACAAACCTCAACAAAGTTCAGCAATAGCCAACAACGGGAATTCACTTACTTGGGTTTTAAACTCTTTTTTTCTTTCTCACTTTTTAATAGCCAACTCCTTTGTACAGTGTCTACACCTCCTTTTTTCGGTGTTTTCCGGAGAACAGCCCACCTTCTCTTACAAGGTCAGTGTTACACAAACTGACCCCCTACTCTAATATAACAGTTCTCACCCATGAGAGAAAAGGAAAAAAGAGGAATTTATGTCTGTAACAGTACCCTTCCTTGCAGTGTTCACTCAAGTGGTGATTTTAAATTCTATAATTGTGACAAAGTTTACCACAAAAGACTGATTCATAAACATCAAGTTCTTCTTGGTCTGGATGAACAATAAGTTCAATTTATAACCGAATACACCCATGTGGGTTGATTTTATGAAGACCAATACAACCTAATTCTTCTTTAACTGATCAAGTTGCCTGAACCAAAAATTCACAATACAACATATCTTAGAAGAGTGTGTCAGTGACAAAATTGAAGAAACTAAAGACTGTAAAGTATCATGAGGCAGAGGAAGGCATCGCAAAGACAAAGGTAATCTAGCTCATACCTTCAACTAAAGCAGTAATTTTTTAAAAATGATATGGAGGTTCAATGCAAATTACATTGAGAAAATGTTTGATAGCACAACTGCTTTCTAGATCTAGTAAATGTTTAAACATATATGCGAATAAGTAGAACACTGAATATGAAGCTAATGAAAGATGAGTTATTGATTTCAACAGAGGTTGAAGAACGAAAATAATTTAATGTAGATTATCTCAGTTGAATGATACTACTGCAAAAACTTAAATAACAGAAATATTTCAAACTGGAGCATTGTAAGACATATTTTGAAAAAATAGCAGCGACGATGATGTTGAAAATTATGACCAATAATTTATCCCTCTAAGATGGTTTGTAACTCCATAAATTATCCAGGGAAACTAACAAACAAAAGCTCGACAATGCATCCAGAGATTTGAGGAAACCTGTCTATTTTGGACAGACAGTTCCACATTTATGTGGGAAAGTGGACAAATTGCTGTATGTCTAATTGCCTCAAGTTCATAGGTCTTTTATTTTATAGATTACAAAACGGCTTTCCTATGACAGAAAAAATTATCTCCACTACCACTCCAGTAAAATGGATAAGACGGTGCCGCTAGAGTATGGCTTCAACAACTCAAAGAACAAATTATCAAAATCTGTGCAAGGATGAGTGTATACGAACAAGGTATTTTCTATTGGCAATATGAAGATGGTCTTGAGGGAATTTTTGTGTGTTTCTTAAAATTCACCAAGTGAAACTTGATATTAACAAAAGAACTTTGATCCAGAACTTAATTGCTGAAAATATTTGTTGGATAATGTGGCATTCCAAATATTTGATCCCTTACCAAACCTTGTGACCAGGTACAAATATATTTAAACGTTACGTTTTTAAATATAGCCGGTAATCTTACAGAAAAAGATAGTCTCGAAGAGAAGGAAATATTTAATGATATAGGTTTTTATTGTCAATATTTTCTGAAAGACACGGTTAATTTATAAATTACATTGTATATTTCTGTTTTTTTTTTATTTTATGTTTAATGTTGTTAAATTAAAAGCTTGCAGAAATTCTTTTTCAAATATATTCATCTTTATTTTTGAAATCATTTCTATATTAAAAGAGATTTAAACATATTTTTCAATAATGATTGTCTGAGATTTTGCGACAAAGGTACTTGCCCTAAAGTTCGTGAAATTGACTAAACATGGCATTTTCTTATATAAAATGAACCAACTACGCAAATTTATAGCGTCTGCAACCGATAAGAATATAGTCATTATATGCGTACAGAAACATATTGCCACGTGGTCTCCCACTGAGAGGGGAGAAATAAGAAATTTCTCCTACACCACCGTGTTTGAATTAACAGGCCGCCAAAGACTGACCGTTAAAAGAGGAATAATGAATGTAGGTCAATTCCTCGCGGCCGAAGTAAGAAATCCGGGTCAGAATGAAAGCCAACAGATGTTTGCACTCTGTGGCCGAATGGATAAAGAAGGGGATATACTGGATAGAGATAGTAGTCCGAATGAATCGCCTGACAGGGTGAAGGAAGAAGAAAGAGGTTGAATGATTGGCCAGAACACTAAAGCGGAAGTAGCACCCTTTTCGTCAGCAGAAATAGGGATAAAGAATTTAGTTTTGAGGACAGGGGTCGCCGTGAGAGAGCGCAGGATCTGATGCCAAACTCCGGATGAAGAAGCAGAGCCGGAGTTTTCAGGACAGCAGTTGGCGTGATAAGACGTATTGAAACTGTCGCCTAAATTCCGGGGAAAAGCGGAAAGAATCTTGGACAAGAAGATAACAGTGCCTTCAAGCCAAGCTGTATAAAATCCCCCTAGCCCGTAAAAGAGAAGATACTCTCAGAAGGAACTCGTCGAAAAGCTAAGTAAACCTTAAGACTGCTTTCTCCCTCCACCCTTCCTAAGTATTGCAATTACATACTCTCTCTCTCTCTCTCTCTCTCTCTCAATTTAAAGAAGGAAGAAAGAAAAGAATAAGGAAGAAAGACATTTGTATTTTGACATTATCCGCTGATAATATAGCCGACATATATATATGTGTCCGTATGAATTAAAAACCTTGTTATATCTCGTGTCGAAATTTATTCATTGTGTTGTCTACCTATCAAGTTGTCTTTTGCATATTCCTTTTCCGCTTCATTAGCCTCAATTTATTCTCGCTAAATGTCCTATTCGCCTTTAAAAATATTACACGGGAAATTGGGATTGTCGACTACGATAAATAATAATATTATATCTAAACCTAGAGGCCCATATCTTCCATTATCCTTGGGGTAGGAAGACGAAGTGGTCTGGTGGGTGTGTATACGTTTAAAATGGAAACTCCTTGCCAGCGGCGGTCAGTCTAGCTCAAATTAACCCCCACATTATCTACCAGTTCCCATATGCCCGAGAAAGGACTCTTAACTAGGACTTATTCTGCGAGGGATCAAGTGCCAAACTGCCCCGATTCACACGTGCGTAAAATAAACTCCCTTCCAGGGATGAATATTTAATCGTCACCGTCACAATATATAGTACCATAGCAAACTATAACTAAAATACCATGAATCTAGTAATGATGTGTTGACATCTGCATGGAAGAACTTCGTCAATGCTGCCTTCCAAAATGTAAGAACTCTTCTCAGTCTTCATGCATTAAAATCACTAAATAGCATTGAGAAAAATCACCGACACTGATGTGTGCTATATTTGATTGCAAATCCCTGAACAACAATCATCTCACTAATGCTACTGATAAAACATACATCACCATCTTCGATAATGAATCATCTTCCCAAGTATGAGATATTCCCAAACACAGGATTCTGATCATCAATGGAGAAATGAATGTCAAGTAAGAAAATGCAAAAATAATAAATTCTACACAAACTCTAAGCAGAAATGTTGAATATCTAGCAGAGTTTTCCTTCGACATTAGACTAAATTAAAAAAAAACAATGAAAAACTATGAACTTACAACTACCAAAGTAACACTAAAGAACAACTAGATAAATAGCGTTCCGAACTATAAAGCATACTCCGCTTTTAAAGGAGTATGTTCAGGTATGTTATCTACAGTTACTTCTCAGCAAATCGTCACCGCAAATATTCGCCTGAATCTACGCAGAAAAAAGCAACAAACGTGAAACAAATTTGATACTCTTCAGGAGACTGTTGTATTCTGGTTAGTGAACACAAGCAGAAATAATGATAAGACAAACCACGATATGGGAGGTAAATAGTTATATTTACAGGAAAGAGTATTTACAAGAGAGAGACTGTTAGTAATAAGAACGTAGGATTAGTGATAGAGTAATGATTATACTTCAACAATAGGAACAGCTCATCTGGTCTGACTGGTAGGCTTATCCTTTTATTTCATTGTACGAATACAATGTAGGCACAAGGCCTAAAGGTTTTGGGAGAGGGGAAGGGAGTGGTCATGCTTTTCTGTATATTCTAAGGGGACCTAGCTAGCAACATTCGCCGACCCATTCAACAGTACAATATATAACCATTCATCCATCGCACTTTCGCGCAGCAGTTACCAAAATACCACATTTACTCTATGAAGAAGACCTACTTAAAACCCAAAAGTGGTGTATGATTTTATTTACAATATATGGGTTATTTGAAATGGATATGATGGGAATGGGAGAAAAAAACCCGAAAAATATATATACAAGCAAAACAAGGAAAAATTTCCCGTATGGTTGCCCTCCAATCCCCCCGTCTATAAAATTGGAGGCCGACTGTTTTCCGGGGCGAAAGAACCGGAAACAAGCCGGACCTAACCTAGGTGGGACGGGAATCCTAATCTACAGGGGTAAAAGAAAATAAAGGGTCGGGCGTGGTATGAGTCGATAGAAGCCGGTAATATGATTTTATACATATGAATGTCCAAGATCTTCAATAAAAGCGGACTGGATTACGGGTTGAGGTACAAAAATAACAGGGAGGGGGAAGATCTTGAAGAATTAACGACTAGATGACGGGGACAATGACTCACAGCATACTGCTAACTAGGTTTCAAGGGGAAAAATAATTCTACTTACCAGGGATGGGGTCCCTAAGGACCCGTACCGTAGATGCCATGGGCCGGCAGAGGAGGGAAGGATGACTCCAACATTGCCCTCATTTTACGACCAGGCTCGCTGCTTTCACCCACCTTTTACTGAATGTTATGCGATCCAAGCGTTTTCTATCACAGCTGATGCCGAAAATACAAAACCAGATCACGATGAGAAAAGTTTGCATCGTCATACAATCCCTTGTTTCGCGTCGTCCAAATCACCATTCGGGCTACAGCTAGGATCGCGAGAAACACCATACGCTTCTCACCATGAAACGAAGGAAGAACGTTGTCTACGACGTAACCAACGTCGAGCAGCACGAGCTGCTTGGGTTCGATGCGAGCCGTCCACTCCCCGAAGTGATCCCAAAACAGGCGGACTCGCTCACAGTAGTAGAAGGCGTGCTCAGCCGTTTCTTCCAACCCACTGCCGTAGCGAGGGCAATCGGGCATGTCTGCCTGGCCCGCTTTGAAGTTCAAGCCGTGAAGGGATAACGCATTCCGAACAAGTCGCCAGGTGAGCGAGAACTCGGAGTAGTTCAAGAAGCTCGATCTTGGCGCCCAATTCCAGAGAGACCGGATCTCCTCCGCCGTCCAGCCGAGAGGATCAGAAGCAGAACCCACCACTAATTCCCGATACAGTTCTTTCCGAGGCCATGAAAGGTCACTGGACCCAAGAAGATTACGAAGGGTCTTTCGGCACTCGTGGACAAACAGTGCTTCGCCCAAAGGCCTACGTCGACCTTCAGCCTTTGGGTCTGAGTTGAGGCGAGGAAAAGTCCGACTCGCCTTTCGTCTCCACACTGCGTCCCCCGTCAAGACTCGGCCCAGATATGCAAGTCTTTCAGCAAGCCAGTGGCTCTCCAGATCAGGCATACCCAGACCCCCGTTCCGTATACGTTTGATACAGACCTGCCTACGGACCATCGGCCTTGCACCTCCCCAGAGCAATCTGGAGAGGGATCGTTGCAGCGCCAACCGATGTGCCTTAGGCAGAGGAAGTACAGCCAATCGGTAAAGGATCAAGGGGAAGACATACGTAGCGCAAGCCTCCGCCCTGCCCTTTAAGGACAACCTCCTTGAAAGCCAGATTCCCACCTGAGCATTCACCTTAGCATGTACTTCCGACCAATTTCGCTCCAGTTGGAGGTCGGGTCCAAAACACACCCCAAGGATGCAGATGGGTCCGTCACTCCAGCGGAAGGGCCCTGGAAGAGTATTGCTCCCCGTCCAAGCACCGAACCGCAAACCTTCGCTTTTGTCAAAATTGACCTTGGCCCCTGCAATCCGCTCGTATTCGAAAACCGCCTCTTTCACAGCTTCTATATCTAGCCGGCGGGATACAAAGACTGTGATGTCATCGGCGAACGCGGAAACCCTTGTCGCAAGGCGGCCAGCAAAAGGGATACCGCGCCTTCCGTTCACCTGCACCACTGCCTGAGGGTTATGGTACATCATGCTAATCCATCTGCAGAACTCCGGTTCGAATCAAGCAGTCTCCAAAACAGTGGCCAAAAACCGATGGTCAACCCTATCGAAGGCCTTGGGCTGATCTAAACTGATCAGCGCGGCTTCAGTGTCTTTTTTTATCCCCTCTAGGACCTCGCGAATCAAGTGCAGGTTGTCCTGGATCGATCTTCCCTTCACAGCAAAGTCTGTTCGGGGCCGATCAGATCGCTCATGACAAGCTGTAAACGATTCGCTAAGACCCGGACCAAAATCTTTAACTCTATGTTAAGCAGAGTTATGGGCCTGTAATCGTCTAAACCCTCCCAAACATGCCTGCCACCTTTCTTCAGTAATGTGATCACACCCTTGGTAACGCTATGAAAGCTATGGATGGCTCCCTGGGCGAACCAATGATTGAACATATCCGTCAGAATAGGCACAAACATGTGCGACATACTCAATTACACTTCGTAGGGCAAACCATCTAGTCCCGGCGATTTGTTGAGGCCGACCTGCTTCAACGCATCACGGACTTCGCATTCAGTAACCACACCCTCGCAACTAGCCACTTCAGCCGCCCCCAGGCGGGGGAAGTCGGCGAGATAGCTGCGAAACTCCTGGAGAAGGAGATCAGTGCAGCGGGCAAAGCGATCCCGAAAGTGCGCCCGAAAGGCATCACGTATCTCACGAGTCGATCGCAGCAGTCACCCGTCCGGGGGTCTTGACAGAAGCGATGTACCGATCGGGAAACCTTCGCACTTCTTCTTCACGCAGTCGCGTTCGATTTCACAGCTTCGTTGAGAACTCTTTTTAGCCTAGATCTAACTACTGATCCCTTGTAGCGCTCGCTACTCTCACGCTCAAGGTCACTCCTAGCTAGCTCTACACCTAGGGAGCCCCTCCCCCAGCCACCGCCCGGGAAAGTCTATCATCTATAGATTTCGCCTCCTTGGTCCTATCTAGATTGAGCTGTCGACCGTACTTGGTGGCGAAATTTCTAATCCTATGTTTAAGAGAAACCCACCACCTATTCCCGGTAACCGCCCCCACTAACGCCCGCTGAATTAGGGATTCCAGCCGGTCCCGGAAGTCCCGTATCTCCAGTAAGGAGGTATTGAACTTCCAGTAGCCGGCTAGACTAGGCCTATTAGCTAACCGCAGACTGACCCTAACAAGTTTATGGTCAGTCCACGCTATCAAGTGGAACGTGGGACAACTAACGAAATCAATGTCAGCTCGTCTAACTAACACTCTGTCCAAGTAGGAGCCTACTTTGGCAGAGGGCGAGCTATCTAGCCACGTCCACATCTCCCGCCCTGGGTGATCCAGACGAAAGGCTGCTTTCACACCTTCCCAATCTGTTAGCTCCCCGCCCGACCTTATCTATCTTGGGATCAAGGATCGCATTCCAATCACCCATTAAGACTAGCCGCTTCGTATCGTCCAGGAACGGCGCCAACCGACGAAAACAAACAAGTCAAACAAGTCAAACAGAAAACGTCACTTGCAAAAATAATAAATTAATTGGAACAAAAAACAAGTCTTACTTTACGAATAAGAGGTATAAACAAAAATTAACAAAGCAGTCTGGAAATAACTTTTTACAATTGTGAAGTTGACTCCTACGTGACGTGGTAGGCTTATCCTTCCCAGACTGATCTCTGCTACTGCCATATATGGCAGATGGAACAGCTCATTATGCAGAAAAGGTACGTAATACCCAACAGAGACATACGCAAGACATACTCCCAATGACGAATATAAAAACTTTGTTACTGCTTTCTGAGAAGTAACAGCAGAGTGCATACAAACCAAAACCAGGAGTTGCATGTAGAATTCAGAAGGAGTCAATAGCAGTTATGGAAAATGTGAAGGTAACGTACCTGGGCATTCGAAGCGCGCACGAACGTGTCTGGCTTGTCGAAAGGAATTAATTCCATTGTAAATTTACAATGAAGGCACGAGGCCTTGAGTTTTTGGGGGAAGGGGAAGGGAGCGGTCTTTCATTAACTATGTTATCTATGGTAACCTAGCTAGCCACATTCGTCGACCCATTCAGCAGTACAAAATATAATCATTCATTCGTCACCATGTGCGCAGCAACCACCAAAATACCACAATTTCTCTATGAAAGTGCCCTACTTATAATCCCGAGTGCAGTGTATGATTTTATTTACAATATGATTTTACATTGAAAGTATATGTTGGGGATGGGAGAAAAACCCCGAAAACGAAAGAAAAAGACGAAACCAAGGAAAAAAGGATTCTCCCCGTTTGGTTGCCCTCCCATCCCCCCGTCTATAAAATTGGAGGCCGACTGTTTTCCGGGGCGAAAGAACCGAAAACAAGCCGGACCTACCGTAGGTGGGGCGGGAATCCTAATCTACATGGGTAAAAGAAATAAAGGGTCGGGCGCGGTATGGGTCGATATAAGCAGGTAATGTGGTTTTTTTATACATATGAATTTTCAAGATCTTCAACAAAAAGCGGACTGGGATACAGGTTGAGGTGCAAAAAATAATGGGGATGGGGAAGATCTTGAGAGCTAACGACTAGATGACAGGGACGATGACTCACAGCATACTGCTAACTAGGTTTCAAGGGGGACAAAAAAGAAATTACTACTTACTCGGGCTGGGGTCCCTAAGGACCCGTACCGTAGACGCCATGGGCAGGCAGAGGAGGGAAGGATGACTCCAACGTTGCCCCCTTTCGTACGACTAGGCTCGCTGCAGTCACCCACCTTCTGTTGAATGTTATGCGATCCAAACGTTTTCTATCGCATCTAATTTTGACCCTCAGCTGATGCCGAAAATACAAAACCAGATCACGATGAGAAAAGTTTGCATCCTCATACAATCCTTTCTTTCGCGTGATCCAAATCACCATTCGAGCTACAGCCAGGATCGCGAGAAACACCACACGTTTCTCACCCTGAAACGGAGGAAGAACGTTGTCCACGACGTAACCAACGTCGAGCAGCACGAGCTGCTCGGGTTCGATGCGAGCCGTCCACTCCCCGACGTGATCCCAGAACGGGCGAACTCGCTCGCAATAGTAGAAGGCGTGCTCAGCCGTTTCTTCTAATCCACTGCCGCAGCGAGGACAATCAGGCATGTCTGCTATGCCCGCTCTGTAGTTCAAGCCGAGAAGGGGTAATGCATTCCGTACAAGTCGCCAGGTGAGCGAGAACTCGGAGTTGTTCAAGAAGCTCGATCCTGGCGCCCAATTCCAGTGAGAGCGGATCTCCTCCGCCGTCCAGCCTCGCCGCTCGCTAAGAGGATCAGAAGCGGAACCCACCACTAATTCCCGATATAGCTCCTTCCGAGGCCGTGAAAGGTCACTGGACCCAAGAAGGTTACGAAGGGCCTTTCGGCATTCGCTAAAAAACAGTGCTTCGCCCAAAGGCTGAAGGTCGACGTAGGCCTTTGGGTCTGACTTGAGGCGAGGAAAAGTCCGACTCGCCTTTCGTCTCCACACTGAGTCCCCTGTCAAGGACCGGCCGAGGTATGCAAGTCTTTCAGCAAGCCAGTGGCTCTCCAGATCAGGCATACCCAGACCCCCGTTGCGTGTACGTTGGATACAGACCTGCCTACGGACCATCGGCCTTGCACCTCCCCAGAGTAATCTGGAGAGGGATTGTTGCAGTGCCAACCGACGTGCCTTAGGCAGAGGAAGTACAGCCAATCGGTAAAGGATCAGAGGGAAGACGTACGTGGCGCACGCCTCCGCCCTGGGTGATCAAGACGAAACCTGTCGACAAGACCGTGACGGGTCACGAAGCCGACAAGGCTGCTCTCACACCTTCCCGCACTACTAGCTCCCCGCCCGACCTTATCTATCTTGGGATCAAGGATCGCATTCCAATCACCCATTAAGACTAGCCGCTTCGTATCGTCCAGGAACGGCGCCAACCGACGAAAAAAGGAAACCCTCTCCGCAGCGATATTGGACGCATAAACCGCAACCAGACGAAACTTGAAACTTTTCACGGCAACATCGGCCACAACCAGCCCGCCCCCGTCACCTGCAAAAACAACGTCAACATCAGCATCAAGGCTGCGTCCAACTAGCAAGGAGACCCCAGCGCTGAGGTTGCTGCCGTATGCTGAGAAAACGTTAAAATCGTTTTCCAGCACCCGACAGTCAGCCTCGCAAGTGAAGTGGGTCTCCTGCACTGCAGCAACATCTACGCAGAGCTTCTTGAGTTCACCAAGCAAGCGCGCACACTTGCTTGGATCCCTCAGTCCCCTCATATTCAAACTGGCAACGTTTAAAGCCATCAATCCGACTTACCTTACTCATCGTCGACTACGGGCCGGAAATCCTTGGGCGTGAGGATGCCGACAGCCTGACGCAGGGAACCGGTACCGAGTTCAGTCGTCACTCGGTTGTCCCTGGTGATTCCGCCGACATCTATGGGGAACTTCAGTTTTAGGGCCCTATAAAGAGACGGGTGAACCAAAATCGGGACCCTCCCTGAACAATAGGTTATACATTTTTTGAGGGAGGAGTGCTCCAACTCCGCCAGCTTTATGCCCGTATCAGTCTGACAGACCGTACTCAGGAACTTCCATACGCCCCTGGTACGGTCGCCAGCTGACCGGACAAAAGTGGTCACCATGGCTGCACTCCGGAAATTCGTAGGATTTGAAACTTTTTGATTTTCGATTTTTTCTAGTCTGGCCAACGGCTTTAGCGCTTTCCGGAGCTGGAAGTCCCCAACTGCCTCCAGCTCCGCAGAGCACAAAGCCGCTGCCTGCTGTATCTGTCCGATTGATAAAATCTCATCTTTGTGCGTAGATTTCTTTTTCTCAGCTGGCGGTTTTCTTTTTGGGGACATGATGGCTGGGAATAATTCCTGGGAGAAAAAAGTCAGTAGGGCTAAGTGAGGGAAGGGATGGGGTTCGGGCTAGGCCCGAGGGTTGTGCCCTTTCGGCAGACTGAGATCTGGGGAGGGGGATTTTGTAGGGACGATGATGTTTTCTAAGAAAAAGTTCTTGTTGAGGTGAAAGGGGGGTCATTTGTTGGGGAGGAGATGGTAATGTTATTTTAGGAGGTGGGAATGTTGGTGAGGGTAGTGGAGATAGTGGTGAAGGTACTGGTGGCGATGGTTGAGAGGAGGGGCCTGCCTCGGGATGCGTTTTTTCTGGGCACAGTTTTTTTGCTGTGTCCTCTCCACTGTCCCTTCTCCTCTTTAGATTTGTTGTGGTCTCCATCTCTTCGACCGGTTTAGCTTTTTTTTTGGTCTTTTTGGGTGATGGAGTTGCTGGTGTCTTTGGGGTTGCTGGTGTCTTGGGGGTTGCTGGTGTCTTGGGGGTTGCTGGTTTTCTTTGATTTGTATGCTTTTTTACTGCTGCTGCTGCTGGTTGTTCTGTTGCTGCTGTTTCTGTTGTTGTTACTGCTGTTTCTGTTGGTGTTGCTGTTGCAACTGTTGTTGCCGCTGCCGATGGTTCTGCTGTTGTTACTGTTGCTGCTGCTGCTGCTGCTTCTTGTGTTTGGGCCTTGGTTTGTTTTTGAGGAGGGGATGTATTTGGACTTTTTTCACCCCCTTGTTTAGGGGATCCCCTCCTCTTTTTGGTCACTTCAGTCCAGCCCTCCTGGTTGTTTTGGGGCTGGACCTGACCCGGGCCCTTGGCCTCCGCTTCTTTGGTGATGGTGGAGGGCGCCGCGTCTTTTGTTGTTGTTGTTGTTGTTGTCGACGCCGCCGCCTTTTCCTTATTTTCAGGTCGCTGGGGGCAAAACTTTGCGATGTGTCCAATCTGTTTGCACCCCCAGCACCTGGGGCGTCTTCCCTCCACCATCACCATCATTTGCCGATCCCCGCAAATCAGCGTTTCAGGGATGGCTTTGAAGCCATCCCTGGTCAGGCACAGCCGGAAGGCATAATCCCCGTAGGCTGTCCCGGCCGGAGATCTGAGGAGGTTAAATTCCTCAACGTTGCCATAGGCGCTTAGATACGCCGCGAGGACCTCCCCAGTGATAATAGCCGGGACATTACACACCGTAACGCGGAGCCTACGGGTACCTTTGTACTCCGGCTGTAACCTGTAGTGCTTAGTTGTAATATCCGACTCAGCCGCCTTGGCCGCCTGCTTTTCAGTAGGAAGGAGGACATCCCATGTCGCGAAACTTTTGCGGCAAAAGTATTGGCATGGGATGCCTGCCTTCCTTATCAGCTCGTCGAATACTTCTTTTGTTAGCCCCACCAGCCTTTTGGTCTTAAGGTCGGAAACGACCAGAGAGAGGACTCTTGGGGCAATTTTATCTACAATTTCCGGGATGGGCAAGATTTCGTTTCCTTTAAAATATTTGGCGAATCTGCCCACCCGGTCTCTTTCGTACTCTTCCGGCCCCCTCTGCTGGCCTTTCCAGGCTGTGGGGCATTTTTGGGCCAGCTGAATCGGGCTGTCCTGGGATGTTCCAGCTTCTGTTGTGTCTTCGGGGATCGGCAGCGAAGGCCAATTTGATCCAATAAGACTTGGAGTTGGGGTTGTCGTTTCCCCCTCCATGGCTGAAAAGGGATTATCAGCCAGGAGGGTAAATGAAACTAACCTCCACCTGCTGCAAGTATGGAGGGGGGTTCTACGGTTTTAAACTGAAGAAAAGGACGTAAAAATAATTCAGCACAAAAACACGGTCACAAAAAACACGTAGAACCACGTAGACAAAAACGACAAGTAAATAAAAATTAACCAAGTCCGACGACAAAAAATTATAAGTCGGATAACAAAGAACAGGTAACAAATAACAGACCTGTGTCAACAATAACGTATTCTCGGTAAGACTTGTTTTTTTTTAAAAAAAAATAAAAAATTCAAACAGAAAAACAAAGTCTTACCGAGATAACCAAATAACAAGTCTTGCTTAACGGTAATGTTCCAAGTAACGTGGACGAACGTGAAAGTTTAGAATCAAAGCTGAAACTAACATGGGTTGTCGACGAGATTATTTATTGTATAAATATATACAAATTTGGCACAAGGCCTAAAAATGGGGGGGGAAGGCCGGTCAATACTATCCTAATCTCTAACTTAACTAGACTCATTCACTGACCGATACATATCTCCAAGATGATAGCACCAAAATACCTCAATAACACATATCCCAATCAAACTGCATTCACCAAAACAACAATCACCAAAACGACACTAATACTCCATGGATTTCTAAACCTAAACCCCATATTTACAGTGTGAGGGGGAAGGGGAACAAAGAAAACTATATACATATATTTACAAGTCCCCTAAAACGAAACATGAACAAAACATATATACATTATGAGGGTTAGTATGGGGTCCCCCCCACGTACTAAAACATGGCAGAAAGAGGAGTTAACCAGTCGAAAATAGTGTCGACGGGGAATAAATAAATAATTGATAAATAATTGATAAATGATAACATAAGAAAACAATAAACACACAAAATAACATGAACACCCCGTCGCACTCCTGGAGAACTCCAATTCCTGTCATCTAACAGAGGGGAAGGGAAGGGGAGTAAACCAAAAGAAAGGGGACAAAAAAAGGAGGGGGCCCAATGACCTCGCATACTCTAGCTAAGTTAACTAAATCAGGAACAAACTAAATCAAAAATGACCTAAACTCTAACTTACCTGGGCTGGGTGGTCATGTCTTTCCAGTAACCCAAAATCCTCAAGACCCTGGGATGTCCAAGTTGAAAATAAGGTTGGCTCCTACCACGCGACACAAGCGCGCAACAGTCACCCACCTTTCGCCAAACTCCAGTGAAGAGAGTCTCTTTCTCTCAGACCGGATTTTGACCTTAATTTGGTGTTTGAAAAATGCCACCAGGGTCTGAGAAGAAAAAGACTCATCCTCAAAGAGTTCCTTCTTTCTTGTCGTCCAAATCACGACACGCATAACGCCGAGCAAGCAGAGAAACACATAGTGTTCCGGTCTGTTCAACTTCGGTACCACATTGCTGCACACAGAACTGGCTTCCAGGACAAAGAACTTTCCGTTGAGGATGCGGACCATGTAGCCTTCAAGAAGCTTGCACAGCGGCCGTACGACCGGGCAATGAAAGAAGGTGTGACTAATAGTCTCCTCCAAATCACCGCACCGACCGCACTCAGGCGAAATGACCTGTTGCGCTGCAAACAATTTCTTGCCGACCCAGAGAGCGTTCCGAATGACCAGCCAGGTGAGGGAAGCCTCGTCATTATTGAGGCACCTCATCCTGGAGGCCCAAGGCCACAGTAAGCGACCCTCCGCCTCCGTCACACCGAGCTCGCCAATCAGACCGTCGCTAGCGGCCCCCCTAACTAAACATTGATATAATGCCCTACTCGACAACGGCCGGCTGTCAGAGAGACCTGTCTGCAGCCGAGAGAGAACTCTCAAAGCATGCCGGCACTCGCGATAGAAGGGACATTCGCGTCTAGGCAACCGATGGGCCTCCCCGTCAGCGAAATGCACACTTCTTAGCGACGGGAAAGATTGTCTAGCGTCTTCTTTCCAGACGCTTCCCGCCGCCGTATCTCGTGAACACATCCGGTCTAAGAAAGTAAGACGCAAAGTATGGCGCCGTGCCTCGACGTTAGGCACACCTAGACCGCCCTCGGAAGGGTGAAGGAAACAGATCTCCCGCCGCACCAAAGGATGTCTCTCAGCCCAGAGGAACCGGAAGAGAATCCTTTCCAGCTTGAATAGGATGGTGGCCGGGATAGGAAGCACAGAAAGACGGTAAACGGCTAGGGAGTAAATGTGCGAACAGCACACCTCTGCCCGTCCCTTAAGGGAGAGACGCCTACGTAGCCACAACTCCGTTGCAGCTACGACCTTTTCTAGTACTTCCGACCAATTTTTCTCCAATTGAAGATCAGGCCCAAACCAGACGCCGAGTATCTTGCACGGACCGTCTTTCCAAATGAAGGGGCCGGGAAGAGCACAGCCTTTCCACGAGCCCAACCGCAAGCCAACAGACTTATCGCGGTTAATCTTGGCCCCTGTCACAGCTTCGTACCTCCCGATTTCTTTGCTCACCTCCTCCACCTCGGCACTGCTCGTTACAAGCACGCTTACGTCGTCAGCGTATGCAGTGTACCTGGCTACCTCAGTGGCGCCAGGTAACGTGAGGCCGCGTAGGACCGGGTTCGCCTTTAGCTTGCGTAGAAAAGGCTCTAGCGCAAGGATATAGAGCATTGGCGATAACGGGCAACCCTGACGAATCGATCGAGTCAGAGCGAAGGGCTCCGACCTTACCCCGTTCACCTCCACCACGACTCCGGGGGACGCATAAAGGAGACGTATCCAGGTGCGAAAATCAACCCCGAAACCGGCCGCAGACAAGACAGCCTCCAGAAAAGCATGGTCAACCCTATCAAAGGCCTTGGACTGATCTAAATTGATCAGCGCGGCATTTCCGTCGACTTTTTCTACGATCGTGCGGACCAGATGAAGACTGTCCTGGATAGTCCTACCCTTCACAGCACAAGTCTGTTCGGGGCAAATTAGACTAGGCAGGACAGTCTGCAAACGGTTCGCTAGGATCTTCGCCAAAATCTTTAAGTCTGTGTTTAACATCGTTAAAGGGCGAAAGTTACTTATCCCATCCCCACCATGTTTGTTCTTACGAAGCAACTTCACTATGCCCCTGGTGAAGCGTCCGGGTATAGTACCCTGCCTCATCCAGTTGTCATAGGTGGTTGCCAGTAAGGGGACAAACATGTGCGACAGCCTCAAGTACACTTCGTAGGGCAGACCATCAATTCCGGGAGACTTATCCAGCCCGACCGACTTCAGTGCATCCCGAATCTCCTCCTCCTTTATGCGCCCCTCACACCCAGCCGCTTCAGTCGCCGAAAGGCGAGGGAAGTCGGCAAGATAGGCGTCGAACTGAGCAGAACTCAGTCCGGGCTCCCTGGTGAAAAGCTTCAAGAAATACTGCCGAAACTCCCCACAGATGGCTTCGTTTGTAGTTCGACGGAGCCCCTCCGGCGATGTGACACTGGCGATATGCCGATCAGTAGCATGCCTGAGTTCCTCGGCCCGTAATTCCTGGGCCATATTCGTCGCCTCGCAGGACATTCTTTTTAACCTAGCTCTAACTACCAGAGCTTGGTACTCCTTAATTTGCAAGGAGGCCAGCTCGGCCTTAGCTACGTTAACTAGCCCACTATCTCCCGCCAAAACCGCCCTATCTAGCTTATCCTTAATTACTCTTTGCTCCGCTACCCTGGCTGACTTGAGTCTCCTACCATAGTCGGCAGCAAAGGATCTAATGCTATCCTTAAGGTTAGCCCACCACCTATTTCCCATAATAGCCCCCGTCAGTTCCCGCTTTATCATTAGTTCTAGCTGGTTCCGGAAGTCAGCCTCTGCCAAAAGGGAAGAGTTAAACTTCCAGTAACCAGACATCCTACATCTAGCCTTATCTAACCTAATCGACACACATAAAAATTTGTGGTCGGAATCTTTATAGGCATTAAAACTTGGACCACCTAAATAGTCTAGGTCGACTCGCCTAACTAACACTCGGTCCAAATAGCTATAAAGCTGGGCCGAGGCGCCCCTACCGGTCCAAGTCCAAGCTAGCTTATTTGGATGCCTTTCGCGAAATTTGTCAACGAGATCAAGTCGCTGTACAAACTCGCGAAAATATATCGCATCCAAGGTATTAGTAGCCGCGCTAATGGCCCCTCTATCCAAATTGGGATCAAGGACGGCGTTCCAATCTCCCACTAAAATTACCCGCTTCGACGGAATAACGTACGGCTCGATGCGCCGGAAAAACGCAGGGAGCTCACTGGTAGCGTTGGGCCCATAAACCCCAATCAAGCGAAACGCCTTATCTTTTATGGTAACGTCCACCACGCAAAGTCTGCCCGCCGGATCTGAAAGAACAAGAGCACACGTAGCGTCGAGACGTCTACTTATCAGCCAGGTGACACCTCTGGAACGACCATCAAAATAGGCTGAGAAGGACAAATAGTCCTTCGACAGAATATCTTCATGGAAGTTGGAGTCAAAGCGAGTCTCCTGCAAACAACATATATCAATGCCGCGACGCTGGAGGTATAAAAACAAGTGGGCTCTTCTAGAACCCGCCCTCAGGCCGCGGCCATTTAGACTAGCCAACCTTAAATCCATCATTAAACATTTACAGGGGTTGGGTGCCTGGACTAAACATGACAGGGGTCAAGACCCCAACGGTCTGGCTCATGGATCCTGTGGCCATCTCATTAGTGATGGCTCCGTCATGAGCGAGACCCCCGATGTCTCGCGGGAAAGTTAATTTTACAGCCCTATACAAGGAAGGGTGTAACACAACAGGGACCCTCCCAATGAGTCCCTTACATGCATCACTGTCATCTTTTATGAATGAAACCGGGCCGAGGGCCTCGTTGGCTTCCCCCAACATTTTAATTACACCTTCGGACCCCCGGCCCTTCCTGATAACTGAAGTTACCCATGCCTTTGGGAAATTTAGAGGGTCCTCCACATTTTTACCGTTCACCTCTTTGAAATTGTGGAGGACCCTCAAGTCTTTGATGAGTTGCGGCTGGACCTTGTGATGACGGTCCAGGACCCCCTCATCCACCCGGCAAATCCTTACACCAGAGTGATAGAGTTTCTTCTCCCCCCTCCTTTCCTTTTTTTGGTGTTTAGGGACCTCATCCCCCGAACTATCGATGGATGAGCTCCGCTGCCGTTTCTTCGGCGATGAGGAGGGCGAAGCTGTTGCTGCTACTGGTGGCGGTGACGGCTTTGAAGGTGGCGACTCCAACGGCAGCGGAGGGGGGGTGGGTCCCTTCTTCAGGTGGGCTTTTAAAGCCGTTAGGTTTGGGGGAGGCATGGACTTTGGTGGAGGTGTGGAGGGAGGTCTTAAAGTCCTGGGCTGCTTGGGTGATGAAGGGGTGGATCGAGAGGGTCCTGGTTGGGGGGTTGACTTCCTCTGTAGGTCCAGCCGCTTCTTGAATTCCATCAGCTGCTCGAATTTCTCCCGGCCTGGACTAAAAGACCTGACCAAAGGAGGGGTGGACTGTTTGGGAGGAGTTTTGGGCGGTAATTTTTTGCTGCTGGAGGGGGGGGGACTTGGATAGTTGCGCGTATGATTTAGAGGTGGGGGAACTGTTGGTGCCCACCTGGGTTGACTTTTGGGATTGAGGATCCGCTGGTTGGATCTTCCTCCCACCTTTTCCCACCGTCAGCCACTCGCCCCCCGCCTCTTCGGAACTAACCGTAGATGACGTAGGAGGAGTGAGGCTTTTTATTGCCGCTGAAGTGGGCGAGACTACGGGAGCCTCCTTTTTGTCGTTGATTTTACCAACAGGTGGGGGGGTACCGGCATCCTGGTCGGGCTTCTTCGGGGCCTTCTTCCCCGGGCAAATTGCAGAGAGGTGACCAATCTCGCCACAGTGCCAGCAGGCAGGTTTACGTCCAGAGACGATAACCGGAAGCCTGCGCCCTTCCACATCCAACCAGTTGGGAACGGAGAAGAAGGTCTTAGCGTCTAACATTAGGTCAAACCTCCACTCCCCACGCATTCCGTCATGGGTTGCCGAGACGATGTCACCGAAATTTAGCATAAATGCGGCTAAATTCGCGTCTCACAGGAAGCTGGGGACCTCGTATACTGAGACCGTGGTCCGCCGTCGCCCCATATACTCCGTCCGGAAAAAGTATTCTTTATTTTCGAGTGTTTTCCGCGTTAAGGCGACGGCTTCTTCTTCAGTCGGCAGCAGTACATCCCAAAAAGCGTAAGAGGAGCCCGCTATAATAGCTTGCACCTTTACGCCCAGGCTGGAGAGCTGACGTAACACCATGTCTTTGACGGGCTTAACAATCTTTCTGGAGCGTTTGTCCACGACAAAGACAGACACCGTTCTTTTCTTTTGGTCGAGTCTCACCTCCTCCAAATTGAACATAAGGCCATGCTCCTGCACTTGGCTGGATATGGCCTTTGCCCTCTGGAGCAAGTCTGCGACATCGACCTGGATTTTCGGCGGCGCTTTCCATATGTTTTCGCCGCCTTCTTTCTGGTCATTTTTATCCCCCTTGGGGGGTGAGCCCTCCTTCATTGGGGAACTCTTTTTTTCACATTGGTCAGAAGTAGGGGTATTTTTATGAGGGGAAAGTGATTTTCTTTCTTTTTCAGATGGAGGGGTATTTTTAGGGGGAGATACTGGCACAGAATTTTCCTCAGGGGGAGGGTCATTTTTGCCGGAGGGTGATTTCGTTTTCTTTTTTTTGGACAATGTGGGGGGGTCACCCTTACTGGGGGGAAATAGGGCCTTTATGGCCGAGCCGTCCGACCGGCCGGCCATAAATAATGGGCCGGGTGGATAAAAAAAGGGGGGGTGAGGATGAAAAAGGGGAAGAAATGAAGTAAAAAAAAGTGGGAGAAAAAAAAACTTATCTTATTTTTCCAACAAGGTCAGGACTATTCAGACCAGCCGGGAGAAGATGGTAAAATCCTTATCGTTTTTGCCTGAAAAAAACACAACCTTTTCGTCAGCAGCCAAAACCAAAAGTGGCTGGCTACACAGAACAGAAAAAATGGGTTGTCGACGAGAAACCGATATGGCTGCCGCGAGCAAGTTTGACGAGGGGAGATCTCGAACCAGCGAGAGGTAATGTACACGTATGCAAATTAGTGCGAGAGCTTACGAAGATACAAATACGCACGGTAACGGCTGAAAGTAACCAGAGTTCGAAGTGCATTTGCCCGACGAACGCGTTACAACTCAACGAAGGAAGGAAGCCATGCGAGAACCAGAAGGAGAGAGAGAAGGAAGGAAGGAAGGAAGGAAGGAAGGACGGAAAGTAGGAGGGAGAGCTAGGGAGAAAGCGAGAGAGAAGAACAGCTACCGAGAGAGGGAGAAAGCGCTCGACTCAATACGCCCTGAAACCAACAATAGTGGTTTCTGTTGGATTGATACAAGAATCAGTTTCCTATTGCATTTTACGCCCGCTCTGGACAACAGAAAAATTAAATGACATAAAAAGTACTTTTACTAAATAAAAGAAACCCAACAAACACCAATGTGCAGAAGCTTAAATAAGTAGAGAAAGATCCACTAGTGTATAAATAAAATCAGAAATTCGGTACAAGATAGACAATTGCAATTAGCATAGCAAACAGTAAATAAAGTTAGCGGAAGTAAAAGTACCTCGATAGCCAAACTTAGAAAAAAGATGTCAGAAGTGAAAGAACCTTTCAGGAATCTACTTGGAAAACCTCCTGCAATCACTGATAAACGTACTGAAGAAATTATTAATAGTGAACTTAATATAAATTGGGTAGTTTACGAAGGGAGAATTTGACGCAGTTCTGAAAAAAATTAAAATCAGAAAAACTACAGGCATCGCCAAAATACCTCCTGACGAATGGAAGACAAGAAAATTTGACGACAAACATCTCTGATTATGTATAAACAAAACACCTTAGAGGAATGGACAAGATCCTATATCCTCCTGTTCCCCAAGAAAGGTGACCACGGAATCACTAAGAACTATAGAACTCTTACTGCTATAGTTGCTAATCCTCTTCTTCTTAACTATATCAAATTGAAATCGACAAAATTTCTAAAAAAATCAGAACCGTTTTTGGAGAAATTGATCCACAACTTCTCGGATTTTGTCAAGCTGTCAAATATTCGAAGAACTACGTACAAAAAATCTCGAGGCAACAGTTTTATTCGTAGATTTCTCAAAAGCAATTGATTCCATACACAGGAAAAATGAAGCAAATACTACTAGTATATGGTCTTCCCAAGAAACCGCTCCGCTATAATCCGCTATAATGATGCTCTACAAAAATACGAAAGTAATGGTTCGCTCAGCACGATTTAATGATGATGATGATGATGAGTAGAAGTTGAAACAATAAATATGATTTAAAAAAAAACAAAGAAGACTTTTAAATATTACAAAAATTAAATTTTCTTTGAGTCTTAATAAATATTCTTTATCTTTAACGTATTTTTGTATAGTTCCAATCAAGCTTTTTCTCAATGTGTTTTGTTAGCGTCCATGTGGTGCATCCATATAGTAGTATGGACACAGCTACAACTTGGAAGAATTCCCGTTTTATCTTATCGGAGAGATCATACTTCCATATGATCGATAACCAGTCGATTGCGGTCCACGCTTTTACTAGGTATATATTGACATCTCTTTCAGTAGATGAGATGGTTCTACCGAGGTATGTAAACTTGTCAACGAACTTTTTAGCTTTGCCTCTTTGAGTGATGATGGTTCCTTTTTGTTTAAGACATAGGTACTCACTCTAATTTGCATTTACGAGGAGGTCAATCCAGCCTGCTGTTTGCTCTTGAGACTCTGCTTGGTCTGGGGTATTTGCGAGAAGGGTTTGATCATCTACATAGTGTGCGTCTATTTTGTTTCTTCAGGATATTGTCTACTTCATAACTTTTGTAGTGTGAAACCATTTTCTTTTATTAGATCAATCAACGTCTGAAATACGTAATCTAGGCTGTGTATAAATAATTATGATGCAAGACTCCAGCGACTATGTCGAAGAATTTGGTGTCTCCATCAAATAAGTAAGTCACTGCTTCGTGTTTTTGTTAAGCATCATTATTACGGAAACAATTTCTTTGAGGAGACCATATGCAGTATTTGATCCATCTTTCTTCTGGGTATGGAATCAAATGTCTGGGAGAAATCTACGAAGAAAAGCCTGGCTTTGAGATACTTTGCCCGTACTTATTCAATGATTCAACAGATTCTCATTATTTTTGAGGTTGTGAATTTTTTTCTTCGATAGAGTTTCTGATTTTTCCTGATATTTTTTAATTTAGTATTTAGGCAGGAAAGACTATTCTCAATTCAAAAATCTCTTAGATTATTCGCCTCACTTGTTCGGCAAGTTGTGTAAGCAAAATTTATTATTTTCATCTTTGCCTATTTGAGCATTCATATCTCTACCGATGATTAGAACGTTATTTTTGGGAATGCATCGAGTTGAAGAATGTTATGATATCCAATATCACTAGTATTGGTGGAACTATAGCTAGAAACGATTGTTATAACATAATTCTTGATTCTTTACTATTCAGTGATAGCATAATTCTTGATTCTTAGCTATTTCGTAATTTTAGCATACGAGAACTGAGAAGTATTCCGACACACCAATGGCGGCATTGATGGAGTTTCTCCCAGCGGAAGTCGAAATAAATGTCTACCGGTATCATGGTATTTTAATTCTAGTTCACTATGGTAATATCCATATTCTTGCATGCACAACCGTAGATGCTCTAAGCTCAGGTTTATTTTATTTAAAGTCCAAATGTTAAAAGTAGCTATATTAGTATTTTTGCATCTAAGTAAGTTGGATTTGGGCTTTGCAGCTGTTCAATCTAAGTAAGTTGGATTTGGGCTCTGCAGCTAGATTTTTGAATTGTGGGAACTGTGCTCCAACCTCAACAGAACGCTGATTGATTTATTTGACACTGGCCACTGATCTATGAGATTCTTCCGCTCAGTAAAGTCTGCTGTTGGCCCAACTTTGGATTCATCCGTCATACTTCACAGAGTTTCCATAGCTTGTATTGCACGTAGAATATTCTCCTCCCTTTGAAACTTAACCAGTGAGTGGTTAAGGATGCGGGAAAAAAAAAAGAAAAAATGGAAAGTCCCTCTTTCATGTTTTAACTTATAAAAGTTCAACTAACATATTCCAACTTGACCATGTGCACGCGAGAATATCAGCTTCTATCAGGCAAAATTAAACCGGAGAAATTATTTTGAGGTTTTCCGATGCAATGAAAATATTCTTATTTTGGGTATCTGTTCTACACACTTTTAGACTTTAGTGCCTTTATTCTCTTTTTCAAAAACGGGCTTCGTAAAAGAGAATAAAAGTTTATCAGGAATTTTCACTAGTAAGAGACGCTGCTTAATGCATTGGCCAGTAGGCACTTGATTTTCTTTTTCGGTTGCATTGGCCAGTAGGCACTTGTTTTTCTTTTTAGTAGAGTGTTGGTAGTGGACGGTATTGATGCTGTTAATGCATATTCAAACAAATAAATCATCATCATCATGTCGCACCGCCAGCACGGATATCCCTGACCCTCTCTCGCCACTTCTCCCTCCGGCAGGTCTTCAGGGTTACATACTGTGTCTTCACATAGTTGCTGTATGTAAGTTCGTGCTGGTCGTCCTGCTTTTGCACATCTATATGTGGGGGTCCACTGGAGTACATCGCTTATGAGCTCGTCCTTGCTTCTCCAGCAGTGTCCCGCGTGTCTGGTTCGTCTAACTTATATAGTTTTCGTGATGGGGGGCAAGTGTCCGTATAGTTGGTGTCTCGTGGGGTGTTGTCGCCAGGACTTGTTCAATTCTGCTCTCAACATTCTTATGTAATTTCCGTCTAGTTTCCTCTCCAGCCGCTTAGTTAGCGTCCATGTGGTGCATCCATATAGCAGTATCGACACAACCACTGCCTGGAAGAAACTGCGTTTCATTTTATCGGTTAAGTCCGACTTCCATATGATCGAGAGCCTATCGATAGCTGTCCATGCCTTCGTCAGTCGTGTGTCGATGTCTTTTTCGGTTGATGAGACGCTACTTCCTAGGTAGGTGAATTTGTCAACTAGTTTCAGAGAGGCTCCGTCTAGTGTGACAATGTTGCCCGTTTGGTTGTAACACATATATTCAGTTTTGTGTGCATTGACATGGAGGCCAATGCCAGCTGCGGCTCGTTCCAGACTATGCAGTAGTGTCTCTGCTTGATTAGGCGTATTCGCCAGTAACGCCAAATCATCAGCGTAGTCGGCGTCCGTGATTGTTTTTGCAGGGTACCTTTTGCTTCTTTTCTTCGTCAGCTCGAAGCCATTTTCTCTGATTTTGTCGATCGAAGTCCTAAGCACATAGTCTAGACAGATGATAAAGAGGTACGGGGCTAGTGTGTCTCCTTGTAGTACTCCTGCAACAATGTCGAAGTATTCCGTGTCTCCATCTGGTGAACGTACTTTCACTTCGGTGTTTCTATAGAGAATCATTATCGCTGCTACGGTTTCTATTGGTAGGCCGTATGCTAGTAGGATTTGCTCCATCTTCCCTCTGTGTATGAAATCGAAGGCCTTGGTAAAGTCGACAAATAGTAATGTCGCCTGAAGGTTTTTTGCCCGAACGCCTTCAAGGATTCTACGGATGGTCAGTATTTGTGAGGTTGTGGATCTATTTCTCCGGAAGCCATTTTGGTTTTTCCTAAGGATGTTGTCTATTTTGGGTTCTATGCGATTTCGTAGTAGGGCATTGAAGATTTTGGCTGCTATGGATGTAAGTGTTATCCCTCGGTAGTTCTTGGCTAGTCCGAGGTCGCCTTTTTTAGGGAAAGGAAGGATGCATCCCTTCGTCCATCTTTCTATCCTATTTTGACTATAGACTGCGTTCCATTGCCGGAGCAGTATATCGTCGAATTTTTTAGTCTTCCACACTTCTGGGGGGGATCTCGTCTAGCCCTGCAGCTTTCCTATTTTTAATTCTTCTGAGAACTGAGTCGAGTTCTTCTTTGGTGAAAGGACCTAGTTGCTTACTAATAATTCTGGTGATCGGTTCATCCGTTATTTTCGGTGGGTTTCCTAGCAGATTTTTGAAATGCTGTTCCCACAGTTTTACTCTTTCTTGTTGGCTTGCAGCTTTCAATTTTGCTTTGGCTGTGCTCTTCCTTCTACTTACTTCGTTTATTGTTTGCCAGGCTATCCTGGATTGTCTATCTTCCACCGAGTCTCTAATCTTATCTATCTGATTTTGTATGTATTCTGCCTGTTCTTTTAGATATATTCCTGTTAATTGATATTGTGCCTTTTCTTGTTTTCGGGCGTTTGTGTTTGTTGGGTTCTTTCGATAGCTTTTGGAGGCAGTTTTCACGAGTGCACGTTTTTCTCTAACCGCTAGCGTTTCCCAAGGGACTCTATATTTAGTTCTAGGTTTTGTTGGAATACACTTTGCAGCCGCCTCAAGGTGTACTTCTACAAAATTTTCATATTCGTCATTTGGGGTACCTTTTTCTGCCTTCTCTTGTAGTGCTTCGAATCTGTTTCTTAATTCTAATGCATATTTGTCTCTAATATCTCTGTTGTTGAGTAGGGCCCAGTCATAGTGCTTGGTTGTCGCTTTTCGTGTGGCGTTTTTTTCGTAGGCTTAGTCGTACTTTGGCCGTAACTATTCGATGATCGGAGGACACACCCTCGAAAGAGGAGTATGCCTCGCAATTCATCGCACTGTTTTTCCATTTCCTGTTTATAAGGACGTAGTCTATCTGTGCTTTACTCTTATTCGCGTATGTGTAGGTCCATAATTTCCCCTCCCTTTTTTGAAAGTTTGTATTGAGGCATGTTAATCTATTTTCTATCATGAAATCAATTAGATGTTGTCCATTCCTGTTTGACGCGTTGTGTTGGCTGTATTTGTTGTTTCTGTTTTTCCCGATTTGTGCATTCATATCTCCGCCAATGACTAGCAGGTTGTGTTTCGGAATGCTACGTACTAGGGAGGATAGATCTCCGTAGAAAGTGACTATTTCGTTTTCTTCGCTAACATTGGTAGGGCTGTAGCAGGAGATAATTGTTGCTTTGGGGTTGCCATTAAACGTTGCGGCTATCATCCTAGGTTGTATTCTCTCAATGCTGTTTAGTGTTTTTAACGCTCTTGGTCCTATAAGCATTCCCACCCCTCCTACCGATGCATTGACAGAGTTTTTCCATGCCGATACAAGCCACTCTTATAGATGAGCAGCAGTAGTTCCCCGATCGAACTGACAATCCTGAGCGTTAAGCCGCAAGACTCACACGTACATCATGCTGCTTCCCATGTGTACGTGGAAAGAAAAAAAAAGACCTTTTTTATCTTAAGTTTTAACTTAAGAAAAGTCCAGGGCTGCTGTATGTTTAAATTCAAAGAAATTTTGGGGTATATTTCATCCTATCATCCGATTCCGGCCCTAACAGGTTTTTATTTTATAGGTAGAATTCGATTTTTGCCTTCGGTTGCTTTTTTTTTTTTTTTTTTTTTTTTTTTACTGCTATGAGTCTTCTAAGCTTTAGAAAGAGTTCTATTTCTATTTGCCCTGTATACTAAAGCATTCGACCAGGGTCGTTATACTTCATTTTTTTTTTTACACTGCTAAATATGTCGACATAAATGAGGAATATAGTGTATTTCATATAAGAACACAATATAGTAGAGACGTAAGAAATAATTATTTTAAATCAAATATGTGCATTTTTAAATGAACAGTTTAGTAGAATAAATTTACTGACCTCTGTGAAAAAACTTCTGGAAACGGAATCACTTCCAACGTATGCATACTATTTTAACAAATGCTCGATTGAATTATTACTAATTTTACTAGCATTTATATTAAAATTCCACTCCTATATCATGGTCATCTAGTGGGGTGGACGGAGAGAGAGAGAGAGAGAAAGAAAGAGAGAGGAGGAGTCAACTTTCTTTTATGGTTTCGTCTTAGCACGTGTTAGACTACATTTGAGGTGTTTTGGGTTGTTTTTTTTTTTTCTTTGGGGTGAGGAATTTTGGGGTTTTCTTTAGCTAATTTAGAAGTTCGTCTTCCAAAAGTAAAGTTTTTCCTGAAAATTAAGTCGCATAAAAGTCTTCATTCTTCATTTAAACAACACAGAATACAGCTGAGATTTAAGACATTACTATTTTAAATCAAATATGTGCATTTTTAAATGAACAGTTTAGTAGAATAAATTTACTGACCTCTGTGAAAAAACTTCTGGAAACGGAATCACTTCCAACGTATGCATACTATTTTAACAAATGCTCGATTGAATTATTACTAATTTTACTAGCATTCATAATAAAATTCCACTCCTATATCATGGTCATCTAGTGGGGTGGACAGAGAGAGAGAGAGAGAGAGAGAGAGAGAAAGAGAGAGGAGGAGTCAACTTTCTTTTATGGTTTCGTCTTAGCACGTGTTAGACTACATTTGAGGTGTTTTGGGTTTGGGTTTTTTTTTCTTTTCTTTTCTTTGGGGGAGGGGCATTTTGGGGTTTTCTTTAAAAAAACAAAAAAAAAACAAATAAATAGATTAGATAAATAAATAGAAATAATGTAAAATACATTGTCCATTCTTTTCAGCTGTCACATTTCGAGTTCTTGAAATTTAGCATAAAAGATCTTGTCACTTTTCGGGTGCATTTTTTTTCAAAAGTAAACCATAATCAAATATTTACAAAAAATAAAAATTAAATGTGATAACAAATTCAAGAGATTTGGGCCTACTTTCGAAGACGTTTTCTGCTGAAATCTTTCTGCCAGCGTTTGCATTTATTTTTTAAAACAATATTGTTTTAGAGTTTGAATTTTCATAATCTTATTTATACATTTTTTTTTGTTGCTGGTTATATATTTATGACCTTATTTATACATTTTTGTTAAAGTTTTAACGTTGTTGAAGTCAACCAACCCCTTCTTGATTTCGTAAAAAATGATTTTACCTTTGTAACATTACCAGAAACACCGCAAGCATATTAGATGGCATATTCTTATTCTTTACTTAAACAATAAACCTTCCATTTAATTATTGCCCTTTCCTTTTGGTTTTTTCTTTTTAACCCTCTCAAGGATATTCTTCTTCGTGATGCTCCATGTTGGATTGTGTTTTGGATCATTAAAATATTTGCAAAATACAGGAGGTACAGTTTTTTACTTGTAGGTAGAACTATGCTTTTCAACATTAAAATTCATGCAAAATATTAAAACAAGAATAGTGAGATTTTCCACTTACTTCAAAGACGACTTTAAACTTTTACATTTAGAGTAAGCTGCATATTTCATGACCACGAGGAATATATCTGGAGTTAACCATTTTAGATTTGAAAAAGGGTTAGTAAACGTAAGTTATAAAGAAAACGAAAGTCCAATTTCTAAGGAGGAAAGAGAGAAGAAAAAAAAAGAAGAAAAAAAGGCAGATATAGAGTCTATGGGAACAGGTAATTGACCTCTGAGTGACTTAGGCTATAGCACTTGTGGGTCAGCCGGTCACGGGTGAATGCTTTATTTGAGGATGACTGGAGAAAACTTCTTTCTATTTTTTTTTTTTTTTGTATTGTTTTCTTGTGGTCGTAACGGAGAAATGACAGAAGTATCGGTTCAATAGGATCGCTGACACGAACCCAAATAACTAACAAAGGATAAATGGATAAATAATTACATATATCGGTGAGCCAAGAATGCTAGGAACATAGTTTTGAAAATTTTTACGGCTGAAAATTTTAGAATTATCGTAATGGAGTTTTGTGTAACGTGATATAGTAAGTTTTAAAGAAAAACAAAAAGTTATTTTCAAAGGAAGAAGAGAGAGAAGAAAAAAAGAAGTAAAATGCAGATATATAGGAACAGGTAGTTGACCTCTGAGTGACTTGGGCTAAAGCACTTGTGAGTCAGCCGGTCACGAGTGAATGCGTTAGTTGAGGATGACTGGAGAAAACTGGAAGTACTAAGATCTTGTACGCATGTGCAGAACCAGGGGAATCGGATGTTCCTCCCGCCGACACCAAGCGGAAGAAAGGGGACCACTCGTTTTGGGGTATTAACTACGAGGCGTGATAAGGCACGTCGGCTGGCGCTACAACGATCCCCCTCCAGATTGCTCTGGGGAGGCCGAAGGCCGATGGTCCGTTGGCAGGTCTGCATCAAACGTACGCGCAACGGGGGTCTGGGTATACCTGATCTGGAGAGTCACTGGCTTGCTGAAAGACTTGCATACTTGGGTCGATCCCGGACAGGCGACGCTGTGTGGAGACGAAAGGTGTGTCGGGCTTTTTCTCACCTTCAGTCAGACCCAAAGGCTGAAGATCGACGTAAGCCGATGTGCGAAACACCGTTTGTCCGCGAGTGTCGAGCGGCCCGTCATAACTTTCCTGATTCCAGTGACCTTTCACGGCATCGGAAAGAACTATATCGGACCTCTTAGCGAGCGGCGCGTTTGAGCGGCGGAGGAGATCCGGTCTTCCTGGAATTGGGTGCCAGGATTGAGCTTCTTGAATAACTCCGAGTTTTCGCTCACCGGCGACTTGCACGGAATGCTTCTAAGCTTTGACTTAAGAGCGGGCCTGGCAGATATGCCCGATTGTGCTTGCTGTGGCAGTTGTTTAGAAGAAACGGCTGAGCACGCCTTCTACTACTGCGAGCGAGTTTGTCCGTTCTGGTATCACGTCGGGGAGTGGACGGCTCGCATCCAACCCAAGCAGCTCGTGCTGCTCGACGTTGGTTTTGTCGTGGACAATGTTCTACTCCCGTTTCAGGGTGAGAAGCGAGTGGTGTTTCTCGCTGTCCTATCTGTAGCTCGAATGGTGATTTGAACGATGCGAAAGAAGGGATTGTATGACGATGCAAACTTTTCTCATTGTGATCTGGTTTTGTATTTTAGGCATCAGCTTAGGGTCAAAACCAGATGCGATAGAAAACGCTTGGATCGCATAACATTCGACAAAAGGTGGGTGAATGCAGCGAACCTGGTCGTAAGAAAGGGGGCTATGTTGGATTCATCCTTCCCTCCTCTTCCCGCCCATCCCGGGTAAGTAGGCAAAGTTTTTTCCCCTTGAAACTTAGTTAGCAGTATGTTGTGAGTCATCGTCCGCGTCACCTCATCGTTAGTCTCCAAGATCTTTCCCATCCCTATTATTTTTGTACCTCAATCCTTACTCTAGTCCGCTCTTGCTGAAGATCTTGAAATTTAATGTGTACAAAAGTTATATTTTCTGCGATTAATTGCCCATACCGCACCCAACCCTGTCTTTTTTTTTGTCCCATTAGATTAGGAACCCTCTCCCAATTAGGGGAGGTCTGGCTTCTTATCGGTGTTTTCGGACATCGGAAAACAGTCGGCCTACATTTTGTAAATGGGGGGATCGGAGGGCAACCAATCGGGGAATTTTTCCTTCGTTTCGTTTTTGTATATTTCTGGGTTTTTCTCCCATCTCCATCATATAACATCTTTGTAAATAAATCATATATATTGTAAATTAAAATTATTCATTCCATTCAAGGTTTTAAGAAGGTCTTCTCACAGAGAAAATGTGGTATTTTTTTTAATGTAGCGTGGTTGGTGATGGGTGATTGGTTATATATTGTACTGTTGAATGGATCGGCGAATGTGGCTAGCTAGGTCACCTTCGAACATATAGAATAAGCACGACCGCTCCCTTTCCCTCCCCACAAAAACTGTAGAGCTTTGTGCTATCCATTTTGTTAAAAAATGGAAATAAACGGAGTGCACCAAACACTGTGACACAGTCACGTGTGATACCATTTGCGTAATTAACGGATAGTCACTACTACACTGGACTCTCAGCTTTCTACCAACCTACTTCTGTTTAACCAGGTTCACTTGTATCCTATTTCTGTTACTTGAAAATATATGTTTTTCTATCAAACCATTTGTGTTCCCTGTATCTTTCTTTGGTCAGCATCACAACAGTTCTAGATATTTCTTTCTGTCGATTAATATCTTTCAAGGACTCATCAAACCAACGTCCCAAACATTTTACCGTTTCTTCTGGCACAGTGGTGATTCTTTGACCACCTACCTTGAAATTCATATTTTTATTCACTTTTCCTTTTTTAAGCGAGAGACTTCAAGACTTCTTAACTGCTTGTTCACCAGCCTTAGTATCTTGCGAATAGTTGATTCTTTGGATGAGAGTATTGTAGTGTCCATGAATGCCTTCACTGGTGGCATTTGAAACCAACCACCAAGTTCAACAATATCAGTGTTGTTCTCTGTCGCTTTTAGAACAAATAGTATTGGTGACACTGAACATTCCATCGCAATTCGAACTTCAAGCCTGTTTCAATTAATTGTATTGCCTTTTCTGGTGAACCGCATGAGGAAACGATCAAAGTTTGTTCCTAGGATTTTGGATATTACCTCGGAATATGATACATCTGCAAGGATAATAGTATTATCAGATGGGGCACTGATCCATAGGCATTATCCAAATCTAACCAAATGACATTATTGCCCAGTTGGCTTGGGCTGTAGAATACACCGACTGCATTTCTGCCGAGGGGTAAAACCCCACCAACGAGTATCTTGGATATAACACTAGACAATCTGATGGTGAGTTTCCAATAATGCTGGAGTTTTGGGAAATGAGGAGCACCCCTTCATTGGCATCGCTCTCAGGTCCACTCTGGCTCAGAGCGGTAGCACAGGATACTATGGCTCAAATAGAACTAAGCTACATACTTATGCCTAAACTGAATTGTTTGAAATAGAACTGTTTTAACATTTAACTGTGTGTGGACAAAAACTGTACTTATACTAAATTGAATTGCTTGAAACAGAACTGTTAGACTAAACTGAATAATTTGAAATAAAAATGTTTTGACAATTAAACTTGTGCACTTATGCTAAACTGAATTGTTTGAAATAGAACTGTTTTTGACATTGAAACTGTACTTAAACAAAACTGAATGGCTTAAAATAGAAGTGTTTTGACATTTAACTGTATCTAAACAAAATCGATACTTATACTAGACTGAATTGTTTGAATTAGAATTGTTTGACTAAACATAGAAATGTTTTTGATAATTAAACTGTGTACTCATGCTAAATTGAATTGCTTGAAATAGAACTGATTATTTGTATAAAAATGGATTTGGCATAAGATTACTTACAAAGGTTGATGCGCCAAAAAACACAACCAACCAACCAAATGCCATTCAAATCCTTTTTGTTGGCTTTAGCTTTATGAATGTCTTCTCAGATAATATTTCCATGCTCCAAACAACCAGCTATTCCGGGAACACCACCCTCGGCACCGAAGTATCGATATACTAATAAATGAGAAGGTATGTGTTAATCTCGATGCCAAAACAGTGAAAATATCTTTCCTTTTACCTTGAGGAAAGAGATAGGACAAAAATAGTCAATATCCTTCGAAATCTTCTCTTTGGGTATGTACACACCGTCAGCTATCATCCACTGGTTGCTGACCTGAAAATTTTTCCATGCGTGCCATTTGAAAACTTTGGTACATTTTTTAAATAAAAGAAGTATTCCATTTGGGCCAGGTATGGATTTCATCCTGCTTTTGCTGACTATACGTCTTATTTCTTCGCGTGTGGGTGGTTTCATGTCAAACCTTATATTTAGCTGGCCAAACCAAGTTGTTATTATGTTCCTGATGCATATGTCAATTGGAATTCGAGTATGTGTCTTTTAAATGTTTCTCCAGAACTTTTTTTTTGTTTTGAGCACGCCTGATTTCGGTTGATCAAATATGTTTTTTTTTTTTTTTTGCATATTTGTATGATTCCTTGATCTTTCCTTCGTTTCACTCGTCTCTTCTTTGGATTTTCTGCCTTGCTACTTGCTTTTCTTTGAGCACTTGCCAGATTTTAAGCAGACCCTCTTTTTCATTTACATCGGTGAAAGGGATTTGCTTTTTTAGATTTTTCTTCTCTGAGATCCTGAATCGTTCTTTGACGTCTGTTCTTTTTGACTGGTGGCTTATTATTTTTCTCTTTCATTCCGTAAATTCTTTTACAGACCTTGTAGATAACTTGGCTAATATCATTTAGTCTCTGGTTGTATTCCTTATTTCCCAGTTCTTTATGTAGAGTCTTGCTTATGATGTTATCAAGCATGCACTAAGCTTCCTTGTCGGATGCTGGTGGAAATTTTATTCTTGGATATCCTCAGCATGTGGCATGCATCCTGGCTTTGCTTTTCCGACGTTTTACATGCGTTGGCAGAGTGCCACTCCTGAAATGCTGTCTGAGAAATACAACCCGTTTTTGTTTGATTGATCCTCGCTGTCTTTTGGAACCTAAATTTCCGACCACAGACGCATGGGAAGTCCGTTGAGAATTCTTTAATCGTGGTCCATTTTTCAGTCCGGGGTCGTTGTCAATCGTTCCACTTGGATTCGTCCTCCTCCCTCCCTTTCGGTGAATCCTGAGGGCATTTTCCTTTCTTTCTGTCTGTAGCCGATATTTAATGAACTTTGGGTTGCTGGCCCGTTGAGATCATCAGGTCTTTTCCAGTATCCTCTGTCTTTCCAGGTGTCTTCTGGTCTGTTCCCAGTTGCCATTAAGTCTATTCCTGAAAGTCAACGGAAGAAGAAAATTACTTAAGTAATTGATAATCACCGAAAAGTGAGCGGATAGACAGAGTAATTCTATATAATGGAATTTTCTTCGTTAAATGAAAGTTTTACAAGCTGTTCCCCAAATTCAATGTGACTAGACTAATAGAATATATCAATGAACAATGTACCAAGAGTAAAAGTAAGAACTATAACGTGATGAATCACATATTCGCTTTAAAAAAAGCTAACGGAACGTGCCAGAGAATGCTGTCTGTTTCTTTGTGTCACTTTCGTTGATTATGTGAAAACCTTCGACAGTGCAGAGATTGATGCGCAGTAAAATTCTTTAGAATTGCTGCGAGTCGAGGTACGGTGCATCAAACTGCTCGAAGAGACGAACTCAAACTGTATCACCGATATGACTTTGCGGTCACCACTTATTACAGTCCTAGTCGGTAAGGGCGTCAAACCAGGAGACACAATCTCTAAAAAGCTCTTTACTGCATGTCTCCTTAAAAATGATATCAGGCTGGAAAGCTGAAGAAAACCCTACATTGCCAAATCTTCAATAGCACCGTTTTGCCTGTGATGTTTTATGCAAGTGAAATATAGAATAACATAAAAGAAGAACAGAGACTGATCACAGTACACTGAGCAATGAAAAGAACCGTAATGGGAATATCGTTGTGTGAGCACATCCAAAGCGAGTTAATTTGAGAAATAAGTGTAGTGAAGGGTGCGATCACCCGGTACCAAAAGCAGAAGTTTCGCTGGGCAAGACATATCACAATGTTTACAGATAATAGGTTGGCTTCTGCAGTTATCAGATAGTATTGTGACGGCAAAATTATTAAAATCCCAAGACGGGAATTTATTTTTCGCACGTGTGAAGACGGGGCGGCCTGGCACTTGATCCCTCGTAGAATAAATTCCAGTTAAGATTCCCCTTTTGGGCGTAGGGAAACTGGCATATTATGTTAGGGTTAATTTGGGGCTAGACTGACCGCCGCTGGCAAGGGGTTTCCAAACTTCACGTTAACACACACACCCACCAGGCCACTAGCTCTTCCTACCCCTAGAATAATTGAAGATATGAGCCTCTAGGTTTTGATATAATAATATTAACTATAGCAGTCGACAATTCTGGTTTCCCGTATAATATTTTTAAAGGAAAGAATAGGATAATTTAGGCGAGAATAACATGAGGCGAAAGAAGCTGAAAAAGAAACACGAAATAGACAACTTGACAGGCAGACAACACAATGAATAAACTTCAAAACGTGGGGACATTAAAATATGACAAGGTTTTTTTTATATACACGGGGACACACATATTCAACATGTCGGCTACATTATCAGCGGATAATACATAACTATAAATATCTTTCTTCCTTTTTTCTTTCTTTTCTGTCGTCCTTCTTTAATTGAGAGAGAGAGAATAAGTAATTACAGTACTTAGCTTTTTGACGGGTTCCTTCGGAGAGTATTTTCTCTTTTACGGGCTGGCGGAAATTTATATATATATATATATATATATATATATATAGCTCTGGATTGAAGACATAGGTTCTTCTTGTCCAAGATTCTTTCTGCTTCTTCACCCGGAGTTTGGCATGAGACTCCGTTCACCGCGACCTTCGTTCCAAAACTGATTTTCTTTTACCCTATTTCCGCTGACGGACAGGGGGCTACTTTCGCTTTAGGGTTCTGACCAATCATCACCCTTTTTCTTCCTTTCCCTGGCGATTTTTTAGGACTACTATCTCTTTCACCCGGTCACAGAGTGCAAACATCTGTTGGCTTTTATTCTGACCTGGATTTGTTACTTCGGTCGCGAGGAATTGACCTAGATTCCTATTCCTCTTTTAACGGTCATTCTTTAGCGGCCTGATAAATCAAACACGGAGGGGTAGGGGACATTCCTTATTTCTCTCCTCTCAGTGGTACACCACGTGACAGTATCTAAAAGACCAGAAATGACCAATAGGAAAACCTCGATGATGGGAATACGAATCCGTCAAGTGATTCGAGCCAACAAGGATAAGAACAAAATATTGTTGCCAGGATATGGAAAACTTCGGATGGACTGGCCAATCAATGAATATATATATAGATATATATCAGTCATTTATTTCGATCGCCCCTCGAAATTCCCTTGTTATGGCGTTATATGGCGTCAGAATTCGAGTAACAACAGGATTTCTCTTCGCTTAGATATGAGACCACATTCTTAATTGATTGCAAATACGTTTACGAGTTGAAATGGACAGAACTTGGATTAAAAAACAAATTTTATACCTATTTTATTTTCTGTATTTGAAATGCCTAAAAGATTAAAGCCGATAGGACACTGAATAATTTGGACTTCGACGGTTGACATACGAGCATCATTAAATATGTTTCCAGACTTTTGTTGTATGGGCACATGAAACTCTAGTCCCCTTCGAAGTAATCTGCTCCAGCTGCAATGCATTTGTTGTACCGTTCCAACAACTTCTGGAAGGCCCCATCGAAGTCCTCTTGTGTGAGCGTGTCAATGACCTTCGTCACAGCTTCTTTTATTTCCTCAGTTGTCTCATAACGACAGCCTCTGAGCTTGGGGAATAACCAAAGGTCACAGGGAGCAAGGTCAGGACTATAGGGAGGATGAGGAAGTCTTGATGCCCATCTTGGTCAAATAGTCAGTGACAAAGATGGAGTTGTGGACTGGTGCACTGTCCTGGTGGAAATGCCACTGACCTGATTTGAAGAGTACTGGCCTCTTCCGACGGAATCTCTTGCTGAACTCCCTTAAAACCTCAGCATAGTAACCCTAACCCTTTGGCCTAACTCTGGTGTTCTGACTTCCTTACTCCTCCCACACCTCTCATCATCCCTCACAGACTCCCTGCCTTCCTTGAATCTTCTATGCCACACAAAAAATGATCCTCGATTCATGCAAGATGGTCGAAAAGCATTCCATACGTTTCTGTGGCATCATTTTTTCCAAGTTTAAAACAGAATTTTATTGCATATCGTTCTTCTAAAGTGTCCTCACATCCAGATTGCATTTTTGAAATTCACCAGTTGTGATAATAAGGCTTTAGTAGGGTGTATTCCAATTGCTGCTGTAACTGTTCATTTGAACCTGAAATCATAAAAATTAGGTAGTCATCTCATAAGATGTATAGCAATAACATACTGAATTTTCAAGTGTCTACAATAATTTTAAATGTCTGTACAAAAAAGTCTGAAAACACATTGAATGCACCACGTATATGTAATCTAATAGTAAAAGAAGTAGTATAGCAGTGGAGGTCACTGGATACAGGAAGTCACTGGATACAGCAAAGTGGATGTTCGGGGCCAGAAAATGGCGCGCTCTTTTTCCGATGTGGCAACAGCCCTAAATCTTTCTCGTACAACAGTCGCTCAGGTGTACCAGGAATATCTAAATTCCTAACAGATAACAGAAACACGCGGACACAGTGGATGTCCGTAGGTAATGCAAGAACGAGACTGCAGACACCTGGTTAGGATGGAAACCACTAATATAGCATCAAATCACCTCTAAAATCAATGCTAGTGTCACTCAAGTCAACATACTGAACAGCACCTACGGTATTCTAATGGGTTTTGTTGTCAACAACAAACAAGAGTACCATTCCTGATATCACAAAATTGGTTTGTGCGCGTCATCTGGCCCACATTATTGCTATTGGACCGTGGAAGATTGAGGCCGAGTAGCCAGGTAGAATGACAGGCTTTTTCAGTTATTTTGAACAGATGGTGAAGTTCGTATGTGAAAAAGACTGCATAAAGTTATAGATCCAGCCAGTCAGTAAACTTCTACACAAGTTAGTTGTGAGTCTGTAATTATGGGGATGGGTTTTCTTGATGTTCACAAATACCATTTATAAAATTGGAGTCTATCTTGACAGGTATAACAGACAAAAACTTTATTACAGACCATTCCCCCCACCCCAATTGTGGCAGTTTGTTCCAGCAAGATAACGCAGCTCCTATTTCAAAACTTGGTTCCAAGAATACTCGACTGATTTCCAAGTTCTACCTTGGCTTCCATGCTCACTAGATTTAAATTCTATTGAGCATTTGTGAGACATATTGCAGACCTTAGAAAATTTTCACACCCATCCACAAACACAGCTCAGGGAATTCCTGGAATATGACTGCATATATATGAATGCACGCAACGATTCCAGCGCTGTCCCGCGTCACATCCTGTAGCCTCTGTTATCAAGGTTGAAGGACGTTATTAGTTAGTCGTCATTTTTGGCATTTCAGATTATCATCCTTCGCAGAATTGTCAGTCCATAAGAGGATAAACCAATCATTTTGACAGGAACTATGCTAATATCTTCATCTTCATATCCCATAACCTATTTGGTCGTCAGAATGTCATACGGAGTAATTCCCCCCGAGAACATTTACCAGTTTAACTTAATGGTTCCTACCTCCTTTCCAAGTAATACGTGACTGATTGTACTAGGTTATATGGTACCAGCATCAAGTTACGATCCCTAACCTGACTTATATAACTGGTTTGAATTTTCCTTTTAGATAAGTTAACCACCCAAAGCTAAAGAGCCATGTCTATCTCGATATTTTTACCCAAAGTCTTGTTCAGGATTTTAACTTTTTGCTCACTGAGTTAATTTCTTACGGCAATAACCGTTACATCATGCGTGCATTCTAGTTATGCTAGTACAATAAACACCAACTACCCATCAATCTCTGCTTGTAAGTACGACATATAAACTCACCTATATGCCCATTCTTATCTATCTATCGTTAATGGTAAATGAATATATATAGATGCATTCATCTACCATGGATCGTATGTCCAGTCACTGACTGATACATAAATATCGTTCTTTTCTCGCAAGATAATATCTTCTGCCACAGTTTTTATGCTTTGCTTTTCCTTTAATTACATTATTTGTAACAGTGTGAAATTTCATTCATGGATGGTAAGTTAATTTAGATCTGTACAGATCAATTACTGAGAGATTGAATACGATAGAAAAGTTAAGCTCTGACTGTAGATACAAAGATAGGGAAAAATAACGTTAAACTTTTCCACGCTTTCTCCATTGTTTGATTTTATCAGATAAACTGCTCACTACTCCCTATGTAAGAATGTGAAATAAGTTTTTCTGCAAGTGTCATTTGCACTTAACTTTTATTTTGCTCTGTTCAATGGCATTACTATAGATGTTTGAAAGTCTACTAAAAAACGACGAAAACAAAACAAAAGAAAACAAAATTAAAAACGGAAAATTTGAAAAGAATATCCGTCAAATTTAAGGATTCTCTTAAAGTGGAGTATTGACAAACTTGCAATGTAAAAAGGGACGATTTATAGTTCCTGAATATAGAGATGGACTTCATATAACTGAGTTTGTTTTTCAAATTAGAAGTGAAACTTTGCATTAATATGAATTTAGAAATTTAACAAATTTCGCCAACTCAAACTAAGAAAGGACAAACATTTGTTAACATACTTATGAATTCTAAATATTGTTTATTCCTTTATTTTCTTTATTTTAATCTATGAAGACTGAGGAAAACTTATTTTCTTTACTTCAACTTAAGATCTTGTAGTAAATGGATGAATTAAAAAAAGTCTAAACAACACTAAATTGAAATCTGAGGCCAGAATCTTTGTCCATTACGAAGTAGAGTTAATGTATGACTAATTAACATTATAATGATATTTGTTATCTCAGATTTCTTTGAGAAAGTGGGTTTGCTTATGTGTTACTTTTGCCATTTTTGAAAAAAAATTAGAAAATTAGATTGAAGATATTCATTTAGGTCATCAAAATATAATCCATTACGATTAAAAGACAAAGAGTACAAAAATACTTATAAAAGTTTGCCATACTTGCAATATATCGGGAATATGTAAATTAATAGAGATATCTTAACATTAGATACAATGTAATTGCTTCCCAAATGTTAGAAATGTCAAAAAATAAAATTACTACAATATTTCATACAAATGGCTAAATATCTAAAATGTTTACTTGCAACGCAAAAGAGACGATTTATAATCCCTGAATTCAGAGGTGGGGACTACACTATACCATTGCTAGCCTAAGAGTCAGCAAATGATGTCCCATGCTCTTTTATAACGAATATCCAGACGTAGTAGTAAGAACATTTCCTAAATTTATTCCAACGGTCCAAAATTTAATGCTTCATTTGTATTTATTTATTATCTCTATGAGGTTTTTAAAGATCTTATTCAAAAGAAACATAGCGTGCTTATTTTCGTATATATGATTATAAACATTGCAAATTTAATTTTTCTGAACAGAGTGAAACATGTATAAAATACTACGTAACTCATTTAGGATCACATTGAAGATTATGCAACAGTTACATTTCGTTCCTTACATATCTAACATCAACAGATTAAATTTTAGCCAGATGTTTTGTTAATAGTAATGTCTCTTAGATGAATATAAGTCTAAGATAAAACCAAAGGAAAATAGATAACATTACAATGATAAAGTTATGTTGGGGAAGGTATAAAAATGAACAAAAAAGTATTGGACAGTATATGAATAGCAGAATTACAAAAATAAAGTGATAATTTTAACAGAATAGATTTACAGTAAATTTCTTTTAATGTATAGAATTCGGAAAAAATATTTCTTGTATTTGTCCGTACTGTTTGAAAAAAGAATCGGTGTTACATTTACTTTGACAGAAATGAACAAGAAATGCGATGTTAATTCTCTTGAAATAAGTATATTTGGTATTTAAGACACTTATTACAACTATTTTTATTGGTTGAAACAACACAAAAACATATCTTTTGATATAATCTAAATCTGCTAATGTAATATTTTGATGTTCCCCAGGTGTTAAAATCTTGACCTTGGGATGAATTTTCAGTTGAAGAAACTAGAAAAAGACGCATAGAATTTGGTCTAGTGAGTATGGAGGTTACTGAGCAAGCACCATTATATTTTTTGCCAAAAAAAGGTTATAGAATAGCGTATTGAAACAGTTGATCAAGACATATCGATAACTACCTCTGACTCATCCTTTTATACAAGTTTCCCAGCTGTGCAAACCTATTCATTTGAATTTTGAAATTAAATAATTTAAAGCTTCAATCTGGATAATTTTTTTTATAACATCTCGTATGAACGTTCGGTTTAAAAACAGAAAAACATTTTTAACTATGCCTGGGAAAAAAGCAAAAGAAATGATATCGTAGTGATGCTGGCTAATCTGCTTCATTCACACGAGTGTAAGAGAGAGCCGATAAAAGTCTCTAACTGAGAATAAGTAAAAAAGCTTAATCAGCCTTTACTTCATGACGGGGCCCGAGTCATTTTGGGGAATACCGGATGCGTGTGGGCTTCGGTCCTGCGCGCCCAGACCCACCTGAAAAGGCCTTTCCCACACTTGTATGCTTGGTGGGGCGTATAACAAATATCAGCTTGATCAGCCTTTACTTGGTGCAGAGGCTTTTCAGCAGACTGTCTGGCATTCGTGTCGGAGGGTTAATCTCCTCGAACCTCAGGGGGCCGTTCCTCAGGTTTTAACTCTCTCGGGGGGGGTGGATTTATGGCCTGGCACCCGAGGCGCCCCACTTTAGGGAAATACTGACGGGGCCCGTGGCATTTTTGTAGCCGTCCGACGCGTCTGGGCTACAGCCCTGTGCCCTGACCTACCTAAAAAAGGCCTTGTGCCACACTCGTCCGTCTGGTTCGTCAAATATCAGCCCGGTTAGCGACTGAACCTGTCCTAATAAGGTGGGTGAGACTTCTATGGAAGCTGCACTCACAGCCGCACAAAAGCCTAGTCCTGAACAAAGCAAGGAAGAGGGATGGACAGCAGTCATTAGGAAGAGTAGGAAGACCTCTTTCTTGGGGTCTACACACAAGCCCCCGCCTCCAGGAAAAGGAAAAGACCGTCAAAAAGCTACCAGCCGAAAAGGCTCTAACTAAAGAGTCAGAAGTGGTTCCGGGGAAAATGGAGAAAAGAAACAAGAAAAATCTCCCTCCTCCCAAATCACCTCAAACAAAAGAAGACATGGTAGCCAGGAAAGGGAACCCAAAAGAATCATGAAAAAACTAAAATCCGCCTAAAATCCCTCCAGAAAACTTGGAACCAAACATTTCTCATATTACCATTACTATCCAGTTCCTTGAAGCTCTTACCCAACCCCCGATCCCACAGTCACCCTCTCCACCCCTCTCACTCTCCAGAGAACCTCACTCTATCTCAGAGGATAGAGAAAAGAAAAAACACACCAAGAAAAAGAGAACCAGATCGACTTCCCCATCGGCGCAACAGTCACCGGAACCTTTAGCAGCAGCCTTATGCGCCGTTGCTTGATATCAGTTTACAAAGACTTTTATAACATCTTTAAAGTTAGACAAGGTAAAGGAAAAGGAAATAGGAAATGCTTTCAATTTTAAGGGGGCACCCATGGTGATCACCTTCGTCTGCTTGGCCGGGAGCCATACCCATCAAATATGGAATTTCTTGGAAAAGGCCGGCTGGACTGATTCTTTTTTAGAGTCAAAATCAGATCCGATAGAAAATGCTTAGGGTCAAAATCAGATCCGATAGAGAATGCTTGGGCTGTATTTCATTCGATAGAAGATGAGTGCATGCAGCAAGCTTGGTCGGACGAAAGAGGGCTACGTTGGAATCATCCTTACCTCCCTTTTCTGCTCATGGCTGTGGCGAACCGGCAAGCTTAGTCTTCAATTGTTTCCCTTTGCCCCTCGTCAGCAGTAATTTGTGTGTCATATACCGGACATTGGCATAATGGTTAGATAGTTCACCAATGGCCCAGGAGGCCTGGGTTCAATCCCAGGTCGAGTCATACCAAAGACTCAAAAATGGTACATGATGCCGCCTTTGATAACATTCAGCATTATAATGTACGGATCAAGGTTAAAGTGGAGCAATCCAGGGAAAGGAGTAGCGCCTTCCCCTACAACTTGGTGTAGTAGCTATCGAAAATGGAGGCTTCGAGTCACCCTCGACAACAGTCGCCAACTTTACTTTTACTGTGTGTCATTGGCCCCGCCATTTAATTTCCAAGATCTTCCCATCCCCAGTTTTTTACACCCTTGTTCACTCGATCCTTGTCCGATATTTACCAAAGATCTTGGTTTTCATATACTTCCGTCTCATGTTATTGAACTGATCCGTGCTCCTCCCCTTATACTTTGTTTTGTTAAAATTGTATAGCTCCTCTCCCACCTAGGGGCTTGTTTCCGTGTCCCGAAAAACATTCGGCGTCCCAGTTTTAGAAGGTGGGTATCGGGTGGGTAACCAAACAAGGGATTTTTGTTTAGTTTATTTTTAAAAAATCTGCAGATGTTTTTTAAATGTTTTGTACATTTGTTTTGCTTTTGGGTTCTTTTTACTTCCCCTCTCCTATACATTCTTTAACGTGTTCTTGTATGTATTATTGTAAATTTAAAATCATTGTAAATTTACAATCATTGTAAATTTACAATCATAAAATTGTAAATATGAGGTTCTAAGTAGGCTACCAAAGAGAGAATGTGGTATTATGGTGAGTACGGAGCGTCTGAGGAGAATGGACAAATTTTTTTGTACTGCACGAATGGGACGGCGATTATGGCTAGCTAGGGCCCCCTAAGGAAGCATGACTGCTCCCCTTCCCCCAAAACTCCTGTAGAGGACTGGTACCGCAAAACAAATTTTGTTCTAAATTTTAGTTTTAGATAAAAGCTAGATTAGTAATTGACCAGTGCTAACCTCGCGCATCACAACAATGGCGTCGCTGATAGGATACCAATTGTCTCTCGAGGATCCCGATTTTGTCGATACCTGGCAACAATGTTTTGCTGCGATCGCAAGAACTAAAAAGCTGAAAGACGACAAAGAAAAGGGAAGAGAAAATGAGGTTGCGAATCTCTTTTTGGCTACAGCTGGATGCGAGGCGATAATGAAAGTCTCCTCCATGGCGTATCCCACTAGCCTGGAAGACCTGACGTTTGAAAAAATAAGTCAGTTTATAAGAAATATGAGACACAAGAAAAGGTTGGTCGTGACAGAAAGAACGAAGTTCATATTGATGAAACAAAAAATTGACGAACCAATCATGAAATATCAACACCGTCTAAGAAATCCGAGTAGATATAGCAAGTTTGAAAAACTTGAACAAGAACAGACGATTGAAGAGGACTTAATTCAGTTAAAGTTAATTGAAGGTATGTACACTGCATCACACCGATATAAAATAATGGAATATCTACAAATAGGAAAATGTCTTCAAATACCTACATTGACTTTATACAACAAGAATTTATACAGAAATACAACCAATATAAAAGTAAACCCAGCGAACAAATATTTGCCGATATTTACATGTTAAAAAAGATAAAAGAAATGTTCATATAGTGGATGTGAACATGAAATAAAAAGGGAAAAATGCCCAGTATTTGGGTAAAATTGTATAAATTGCTTTAAAAAGAACCATTTGTAAACAGTATGCAAATTCAAAAGGAAAAACGTTGAAAGAGTTGAAGAAAACGATTTGGATATTCAAATGATACCGGCAGGGAGGTAACGTTTATACCAAGAAATTTCTGGTAACGCATTGGAAAGCAAACTTTCTGAAAGAGCAGTTTACTACTCCGCCAATTTGGTGGGTCGGTCATAAAAAACTTCGAAGGTTCCTTCGGTTAGAAAATAAATTTGAAATAATACCTATAATTATCACAATTTGTAAAAAGAACAACAGACTTCTTGAAAACGATGTGCTTAACATAAATTCTACCAAATGGATTAATGAGATAAAAATGGAAAAAACAGGAAAATTAAAAAAAACAACTTAAAGCGAGTTTAGAATTAAAAGAAAATTTTACCCACTCTTAAAAGGCACGAAAATTATCTGTACATTTGTTGCCATTAATAGAAGTAAAACCACAAAAATTTGTAGAACATGACCTTCTTGAACAGGTTCCCCCTGGGGGTAGCAAGTGAGCATCACCCATAGTAGTTTTAAGAAAGTTAAATGGAGACACACGTATATGTGGAGATTATAATAGATTATGATATAATGCACTGGCAGGTATGAGTGTTTTTACAAAAATAGATTTGAAAACGGCATACCACCAAATACCAATAGAAGATAACTTCAAAGAAGCAACGAAGATAAATACGCCAATAGGACTACTGAAATGGTGAAGGATGCCGTACAGAATATAAACAGCAAGCATCTTATTTCAAAGGGCTATTGAACAGGTTCTAAGAGAAGATATAAAAACATGGTTAGTTACCAAGACGATATATGCATAGGAGCTACTAATGAATTAAAAAAGAAAAACGACCTCGTCTTGAATAGATTAAGAAACGCTGGAATGACAATAAATGCAAAAAGTGCGTAAATAATAGTAAAATATCATTTATAGGTTACACCATTTTAAAAGAAGATATCACCAGACCAAGCCTTGATGAAGAAAAATACTAAAAATAGCTACACTAACAAATAAAAAAGAACTTGAATCATTTTGGGGACTGGGGAATTTCTATTGGCGATACGTACCAAAATATAAAGACTTGACTAAGTCGTTTGCAAATTCAAAAAAAGTTGATATTGGCATTTATCTGGTCAGAGAAACAACAAAAAGCTTTTGATAGATTAAAAGTAATTATGACAAAGAAACCAGGAGTGAACATTTTTGATCCGAAAAAGGACATTAAGTTAACCACAGATGCAAGTGAACATTCAATATCTGGAATATTATCACAAGAAAGACATTCGATAATGTATTTATCAAGAGTACTAACAAACACTGAATTTAATTATTTAAACGAAAGAAGCTTTGGCCATTGTGTGGACAACCACTAGAGCCCGACAGTTTTTAATTGGAAAAAAAAGATTTCTTTTGAGAAGAGATCATAGACCATTAGAATTTATATTCAATTCAAGAAAAGAATTACCCAAAATTACGATATCGAGAACACTAAGATGGGCAATCAGATTAATGGCATTTGACTTTGATTGAGAACATGTCAAAGAAAATTCAATTCCACTCGTAGATGCGCTATCAAGATTGCGATTTTACAAGGAGTCAAAAGCTAAAACAGAAAAAGAATTTGAAGAGACATTTTTACATTGGGTAGAGACTGATGTTTTGTCTTTAGATAGAATGGCTGCGGAAACTAGACATGATCCAGTACTAAGTAGGATAACATCGGGAATAAGAAAAAACATATGGGGAAATTATTCCATGGCGGAAGACCCAACAAAAAATAAGACATGAGTTAACGATAGAACATGGAGTGATTTGTTATGGAGATCTGATAATTCCCCCAGAAATACAAAGAAAATTGGTGATAAAATGTGTACTTGATGATATCCACTTTGGAGTAAAGGATAAAATTAGAAGCATGATGGCCGGGATATTCACGAAATGTCGAAGAATATATAAAAGGATGTAAAAAAATAAGAAATTTTACACAAACTACTTCATGGCCCAGAGAAGTGAAGCCGTGGAATCGTATGCATATGGATCATGCATACATTACTGTATGGGGCTCTCAATAACACTAGTAGACTCTTTTTCAGGCTGGCCTGAAGTAATCCGTGTGCCAGAAAAGAAAAGTTCTATGATAGAACAGATTCTAAGGATCATATTTTCCAGAAACGGCATAACTAAAACCCTGGTATCTGACAATGCACCTGATTTTTATGAAGATCTTAATTTCTGGTTGGAAAAAATAGAGTGTAAATCGTATAAGACACCGCCATATTACCCTCAATTGAATGAGTTGGCGGAAAGAATGGTGCAGAGAACATGCTTTCAGTCCCTATTTTACACTATTCTAATATAATCTTTTAGTTGGTTTTATTTTGGTCACTCGTTATAATATTGAGAACTTCAAATAAAATACCATAAATGGCTTCAGATTCCAGAATGAATTTGAATGGTTGGTGAAAACCTGCCAAATTTCTGATAGTAGTAGTTTGTTTTTATAGTAAAACTTTCATAGACGTAAAAATATTAAAAAAACATCAGTAAAAACACAATGCGAGATTTAAAAAGGATTGTTGAATTAATGTTTAATTTCTGCGCTCATAAACATTGACAAGAAATTTGAATATAAACATTTAGGAATATCATCTGAAATTTTTAGTGTGTGAAAGAAAAAATTGCTTCTATTTTATGATGCCGTAGAGGAATTTTGAGTTTGTGTTGATGATACACAGGACCCGAAATCATGCTTATATGAGCTGATAAAAATTTTGTTGGCAGCACAGTTAGTGTATTTTGCTAGTTTATAAAATTCCCCCACATACACTTACACACACACACATACGTTTATATGTTTGTCCTAGTCACTTTCTCGCTTAAACAATGACATTTTTGACGAGAAGACTCACGAGACTTGCTCTTCTGTCATAGGCTATGCGAGCTTTTTATTTGAAGACACGAGAGGTTAAACAACAAAAATCTCGCATTCTCAGCCGCAGTAACAAATTTTCTTTGCATGAGAATCTTTTCTATTCAACCTTCTTACGACTAAGACAATGATTAATTATGATAACCTTTTTATACGAGTTGCGGCAATTTTTCACTAGATATCGCTTCTTCGCCAAGCAGTACTAACACGCCAACACACATTATGTTTTCCCTACTCTGCTTTTATCTATTTTTTCATTATTTATTCTTTGCTACTATTGTGATGGTAAAAGTAGCTATAAGAAGTACTGACTCCGTGGTTTTCGAAATATTTACTTTATAAATATCAGGTCCATATGCAAATAACCTATTCTTTTAAAAACATTTGAAACAAATATATTGACTTAATTTTCTCGGAATATTCTTACATGTGGCAAAAATACATTTTATGATAAAATTGATTTTTATGCAAGTGCTTTTTCTACATTTATGATTTTTCCGTTAAACTTGCGTACGCTCTTATGAAAATATTTTGGTACTTGATAAGTAACATTCCCACTTTTATGAGAAATTATATTTTATTTTCCGTGCAACTACTTTGAAGAAAGATTAAAGAAAAATATTGTGTAAACTCCCCAGAAACGGAAATATTTGAGTCTGAAAAGTTATTGTACACAGTTTAAAAATCACCCTAATAATTTTCATGAGACTTAATAGATTTTAATTTTTTTCGAAATTATTGCATTTTAATAAAAGTTTTATGCGTATTTAAGTTTTTTCTTCAACTATACCATCGCAAAATTCTAAAAGATTATTTCTCCATCTCACGAACTTAAATAAATTTATATAGTTACATCCCACGAATTTAAATAAATTTTGTGCAGAATCTACCGAAGCTTATTCTAATTTTATTTATTTCCTATCATCCAAATTACTCTTGGCCAATCCAAGAAGCCATTGCTTAACTCTACACCCAGCTACTAGCCTTACACCTGGGAACATGCTACTCAAAAAATGATACCAATAAAAGTTTTCTTAATAACCGGGCCAAACCGTGGCCGTCGCAATAATACCAAGCCCAGCCGGATCTTCAGATTCCAGTGGCTGACGTCACTATCAGTTGATATTAGTTTTATTTGCTACACAGCGTCTTTCAGCGTTGACTGTTTCAGAACCAAACATGGCTTCCCCATGTGTTGTACCAAAATGCAAAGGGAATTATAAAAATGGCCCCAGAGTTCATTTTTTTTTCGTTTCCAAGAAGTAAGCATTTATTTGATAAATAGAAACATGCCATTAAACCACAAGTCCATTCAGCAAGGTAAATAGTTAAAATTTTAATCACCATTTATTTCAACAGGCGCTAAATTCAAAATTTGTTAAAAAATTAGTTTTGTCGTAGCACAAGAAAGCAGATTTAAAATTTAAACTGAAGCCGAAAAAACTTGTTAAACATTATATTTTCTAAAAATATTTGAATTAATTATTCTTATTGATATTTTATTTAAGAAAATTGTGTTTTCTTTTCAATGAAATATTGAAATAAAAACTCTTAGAAAACGATCGTAAAATCTCTTAACATTTCTATACTTGAAACTTAATGAATCATTTTTAAACATGAAAAAATATCCCTGAATTAATTTTTTTGTTCATTCCTGAATGACGAAAAACTACAAAATTTATTCTTTAGTCAATTTTAAAAGAATTTGTTTTATTTTTAAGGTTTTTTTTATTTGAAAACTCTGTAAAATTATTTGTACGAAAAGTCAAGTCACTATTGCCGAAAATTTAAATTTGAAAATGATAACTTAAACTTTGTTTAAACCTATTATTTCTGAATACGTTTTGAATTTACTTGAAACATAAAGGTTTAAATCACACCACCACACTTGAATTTTAATACATAATTTAAAAAATATTTAATTTTTAGAAAATATTTAGCGCAAAATGAACACGCTAACTCACTGAAAATATTTTCCAAACATTTTTTTCCGTTTTTGATAATTTGAAAGTTTATCATCGATAATAATCCGTAGAAAAAATTGTAAAAAAAATGAGATTTTTAACTTATGAATAATTTTTTAATAAATAGTTTAGGGTTTTTAATCCTTAAAAAATGCATTAATAAATAAACATTAAACCCAAAAAAGTTTTGCAAAAACATG